>JBBMFX010000001.1:3752026-3780586 GCA_037832545.1 Rhabdalestes septentrionalis | reverse complement strand
AACCATTTATTAAAAATGTTACAAAAAACCACATGCTTTCAAAGGGTGTCCTAATTTTTTCACATGACTGTACATATAGAGATGCTGATTTAAAAAAAAATTGCAGTGCTCTCTTATTTTTTTCAGAGCTGTAAAACTTTTCATACAAAATTATTGGTTGAAATGTTCTGAAACTGAGCAACTAAGCTATTTGAAGGTTTCTCTTTAAAAGAATACACACCAGCTCACTGTCCACTTTACAGGAACCACCAACTTTATATTTCCAGTCAGGGCATCTCCACTATATAGGTGTACAGTTACAGACTGCAGCCCATCTGTTGCTGAAGACTATCAGCCCCCTCAGGCTCATTCATCACTGGTGGGTTTCTTTTCACAGGACTGCTGTTATTATATATAATTTGGGTGATCGATCTTTTTCAGCACAACATGGGTGCTGTCATGTTTCATGTGTGACGCTGGTACGAATGAGAGTCTGGTGTTTTTACACACATCATTTTCACTGCTGGGTTCAGAATGATATACTTTCCAGAAATATCCAGCCACAGGGATTTTATGGTCAAGGGAGGGCCTTCTAATAAAATGGGAGGCACAGATTTTTTCCAAAGTCATGTGATAGAAAAATGCTTCATATGCACTGGAGTGCATCCAGCTCCGTCTTGCTTGAGTGACTGTAACTTCCAAGGAGATAGCTCCTGCTCACAATAGCCGTTTTTGGTTGTGGTTCAAATGGTTTGCTACTCATTACTTGAGATGGATCCTCAGTCTCCAAAGCACCTGCCAGGTGTTCATGCTTACTATATTGTGAAGCCTAATTAACTGAATTTATTCGGGTACTTTGTGGAACGGATCAGCCTTGGCTCATTTAAACTGCCCTTCCTTGGATTAACCGGCTATTCTAAACCATGACTAGGAGTTTCAAGCTCATCATTAGAACAAACATATGGGCCTTAAATGGGATTTTGCCTGAAAATGGTCGATCGATTTAAAGCTGTTTTTGCACCTACAGACTGTACAAAGTCGAAAAGAAATGTTTTAAAAACTTTTTGAATATCTGTGGATTGAAAATAGCAGGGATTTTTTTTTTCATACAACAGGCAGTTTAAAAAGAAATTCTCAAAATTCAGTTGTTGAGATCTAAGCAGTCTTTTAAAGTTGTTTGATGTGAAATGGCACATTGACGAGAAGCATATTGCCTTTTTACAATGGTGGTGGAACTAGGGGTCCCAGTGTTTACATGGCAAATACAGATGTTTAATGTACTATCCAGTACTGACCAGTAAACTTATGTAAATATTATATTGTAATTTATATATGATTATATGAATGTATTTATGGTAAAATAAAACATTAAAAAAATACTATTTTTAAGTATTATTACGTATTATGTAAAAAAAAAATTCTGTGGTGCCTTTAGAGGCATCAAATGCTTTGGATGTCTAGTTAATATCACCACGAATGTGAAACTTGACTTCTGACTCTGTAACGTTCTCTAGAAAGCTGCTCTAAATGACTTTATGCATCCTTTTATGCTAAGTTATTTAAATGTACACTTCTATCACTGTCCCACATGACAGTAGATTTGACATTTGACCTTTGTTAAGTAGAAATATAATATTAATATCCCCAAACGAAAGATCCCCCCAGTGATGCGGTTTTGATTATTCTGAGAGTGTAATGCAGTGGCCTCCGCAGTGTAAACAGCAGCCTGCTGACAGTGTTATAATGGAGCATTACCCAGTGTATCTATATAGTCTGTTTTCTGTCTGCCACACATACACTAATGTTTATAAATGAATCCTCCCTTTCAGACCTTCCTCATTACACATGCAGTGCCCCACACAATTGTGCAGGCACCAGAAAGTGTTTTTTTTTGCCCCTGTGCAAGTTGTACTTGGTCTCCATTACCCGTGCACCCTGCTGAGAAAGCAAAAGCATTAATATAAATTTCTCCCCAAGCAATGGAACTCTAGAGACAGAGAGAGAGGGTGGGAGCCCGTTCATTTTCTCATTTCCACAGAAAGACAGAGGGGTTGGAAATGCAGAAGTGTGCAGGAATATGTGAGGGCACGTGCATGAGGCCAGACGAGAGATGCAAAGGCCTGCCTGTCCGCCAGAGATCGCAAGTGTGGAAAGTATAAGGAAAAGGAAGGAAGTGAGAGCACAGGGTTCTGCCTGTATGTGTATTTATTCACTGGTGTGTGTTATTGATCAATTGAATTATCACTAGTGATGGCTGGTGAGGACATTGATTTATCTGCAGCGTACACTTCACCCCGTACACTTAAT
This sequence comes from Rhabdalestes septentrionalis, assembly GCA_037832545.1. Taxonomy (NCBI): domain Eukaryota; kingdom Metazoa; phylum Chordata; class Actinopteri; order Characiformes; family Alestidae; genus Rhabdalestes; species Rhabdalestes septentrionalis. The sequence goes on along the minus strand of JBBMFX010000001.1, from coordinate 3,778,300 downwards.
GAGTTCAGAGATTGCACATGGGGTTTGGGAGAACGACAAAGAGGGAGAACAGGAAAGACAGAGCAACAGAAGGGTCGAGGAAGGGGGGAAATAATCCCCTTCATTCATCAACATGCTCAGAAATAGCAGTTTTGTTTTTGTGCATTCCTCCTTTTGCAGGATTTGTTTACCACCTCTGTGTAGATCGTCAGCAAAGAAGCAGCGCTTTTGGATGTTAGATTGCTGAAACACTGAAACACAGAAAGACCAGATGGGTCCAAAAGCGCATTATCCACTGACAGGGCTATTGTTAGGCTTTATCGGGAGCCTGAGCTCCTAGATAGCATCTGTGAGAAAGCATCACCTCTCTGCGTGACTGGAAAAATGCAGCCATTAAAGGACCAGTATGGGAAAAAAAGCCCCCCAACTAATTAATGCGCATCATGCAGCCGATTGGCCAAGGATGATTAATCCGAAGTGCTTATTTAGTTAAGAGGCTAATTTATGCTTCCAATTAAGCTTGCAGTTCGTTCATTAGCACCATACAAATCACATGTCCAAGTTACCTTACAAACTGCTTCAAAACACATGAATTTCAACGATTTTAAAAATTTCTGCACAGTTCAATCACTGCACTCATTTGCTAATAATAAATGAACAGTTTTTAATTGTAATGTTGATAATAGTTCCATAATGTTAAATCTGAAAAAAATTGTTATAATGCCCTTAAATACATTTATCCCTCCAATATGAATGGATTAAAACAATTTTAAGACAAAACCTTCCAACATTCATAAAACAGTGTCTCAGGAATCAGGCAGCCTATTCATAACTGTTTAATGTTATAACATTCTGTGAGCCTTTAGAGGTATTAAACACTCTGGGTGTCTGGTTCCTATCATATTTTGCTGTTATGTTTTTTTTAAATCTGTGATTGATGTTAGATGAACCTCAAATAGACTTGAATTACTCTAATTAACTAATTTATTTAATCTCAAATGGTTTCTGACACTGGTGTTAGACAATGAACTTAATAAAATTAGTACTGGGTCTCCTTTTAAAATAAAACTAGTAATAATTTCTAATAGTTCTGATAATAGTTCAAACTAAGCTCAACATTGAGCAGCCCAGTAATTAACTTTAAATTAAAGCAGGTTTTTTACAGTGCAGCGTGGATTTTTTTTTACAGTGCACAGTGTCACCTTGAAGCGTGCTTTTTCCCATTATGTCAGGTCACATCCTTCTCAGGTAAGCGGAAAAATGTTTTTGATGTTTTTTGCTATTCCTTTAAAATCTCCATTTCTCTCAGCACTGTTTTCTCCTGCACGCTTTCATCACTTTAAAGAGGTAATATAGAGTTGTTTGAAGGTTAGAAAGCGTGACCGAATGAAAAGTGTGACTGAAAGGGGTTTAGAAATGACAAGAATTGATCTTCTTCACTCTCTCCAGGCTGCTGAGTGGGAACAGTGATATGGTGATAAATATGCAACAGACAAAGTGCCGGCACATTCGTCTTGCGGTGAAAAGATCGATTTTCATCGTCTCCTAGAGCTGCTGGAGTATTTTTGGTGAATCTCCTGGTTGGGAATGTGAAAAGCCACTCCTCGCAGCTGAGCCACAGCCTCCTCTATATGCGGGAAGGGTATGTGCACATGCTATGTAATTAAAAAAGCCATTATGACAGCTTAGGGCCTAATTATATTGGTTATTAATTCTTCACATCTTCAGGGAATGGGGTTCCTCACAATTAAAAACTGATGCACTCACTCGACCCGGAAAACAAGTGGGAAGAACGGAGGACCGTTAAAAACACACACTTTCCCTCCCTCTCCCATGGGTGTGTTCTACTTACATGCAATTCAACGTTTATGTCCTCTCCTCTTCCTGTCTTTCTTTGTGGCGGGCTGAAAGCATGCTATATGAAGTGTCCTACATAGAGGCTCTGCATTGACAGAATGAGGATTAATGCCATAAAGCAGGACGGAAGGTGATATAGGTGGCCTAAGCGTCCCCTTACTCCACATGTGTATTCCCAGCTCTCGGGATGAGAGTATTTAGAATCAAATATTTATGTCTTGCTCATCATTAACACAGCTATCCCACAGCTGAAAATATATAAATAAAGCAAAAATGTCATTAGCCACACTGTGGCTACAAAGCCATGCACTGGTTTCCACAGCATTTTTAGTCTACTATTTAAATGGCAGATGATTTAGAAAATTCAGCATGAATTTATGGCTTGCCCAATGCAACGAATATGACAAAATTCCATACACCACTACATACTGCACAACTGCTTGTGGTTTATGTTCACGAATGCCTCACATTTGTTATATCAAATGTTCATCTGACCCAATGGAGCATGAATGTCTAAAATTCATGAAAACTTCTTCACTATCTAAAAAGTGATAACACAAGCACATGTGTAAAAAAGTACATTTAAGGCAACATTCCGTGTCCATAAAATAGGGGGACACTCTGAATTAGACCTGGGCTCCTGAATCAATCGCTCCTGTCTTACTCCCCCTTCCCCAAACAGATCTAACAAATCACCAAAATCAATGAGTATCTTGCTCTCTAAAAGACATGCACATGTTTATCTTAACGTGACGTTTGTCAATTTCGTTCAGCCTTCCATGAATGTCATTACACATCAGGCAGCTACACCTAATGAAATGTCCTTTTCCCAAATATTTTTCTTGCTTACTTCTAAAGAGTATTACCGGTAGTTATACAGGAATTCTCTGTTGTCCATGTATGTTTTTGTTATTTTAGTTTTATCCCCATATTCGCCCCACCCTCTGGGGTCTTTATCCTTTCCGTTTGTGTCTTTCTCCTTCCCATCCGAGGTGTTTCCAGTGTCTTACTGAGTATCTATACCCGTGTTTGTCTTTGTGGATTCTCAGTTGTCACATTTTGTCTGTGTGTTAACAAGTGTGCTGTTACTGTAATTAACTCCCTTTGTGTCGCCTTGCTCCTGCCTTTGTTAAAACCCTGGATTATCTCTTGCTTCTGTTTACCCTCAGATACACTGTGAGTGTTTTGTATGTTTGTTTAAATAAAACTACACTTTGCGCTTTTTCCTAAAGCCCTGGCAATCAAACCACCAGTAAAACTACGAAGTCATCCCAGTTTCTTACTTTGAGGTTGGCAAAGCTGAAAAATAATAGTTTTCTTTGGGCACTGTTTATTTATAATAAATGGGGTTTAATGCTAGCTTTAATATATCAACTTGATGTTTAGCTTTATTTAACAGGTAACTGAATGATAAAGACAGATCTGTAAGGTTTTCTCTAACGAAAGTGTTCACAACAGATGTTTTTAAACTGCCTTTGCTTAAAAGATATTTTTATGGCGTTTGATTGCCATTTGAATCACTTGGTTCTCTAAAATTTTCAGTGTTTTTGAAAAGACTTTTAGATAAGGTGCTAGCTGCCTACAGGAGATAAGAGTTACTGACAGCAAGCAAAAAGGACAAGTTAAAATGACCTTAACTCTCTACAAACTGGAGCAGTTTTATTATTCAGTGCTTAAATTATACCTCTCTCTCTCTCTCTCCCTCTCTCTCTCTCTCTCTCTCTCTCTCTGTGATACAAGCTAATTCCCTGTAGGCTGCTTGCTTTTACAAACATAGCATGCCATTACCCATCTGTCCAAATGCTGTGGTGCAGCTTTGGCCAGTGCTATGAGCACATCTTTGGTCTGAATGCATTTTGGAGGACTCCTCTGAGCCCGGGGCAGCTATCGTTAATCACACTGTCGGGAGCTTTTGGTAACCAGAACCCACAGTCATTTTATTTTTTCACTGGAGGACCTTGAGTCTGGGGAAAAGGAACCCCCCCCCCCCCCCCCCCAATTCACTTTAAATGCATTGTTTTGGAGCCTTTGACATCCTGCCCTTACTCCTTATCGTACAATGGAGAGTGAAGAGGGACTTGGGCTGAGGGTACAGTGGAGAGAAAAGATAGCGCCTGCGTGTCCTGAGAGCTAAAAGAGGAAGCAGGTATGCTAGGGAGAATTAACGGCACACAAAAACCATGGAGAAATTTCCATCGCTATCAGCAGGTGCACCACATCCTCAGGCCCCTGCTACCGTCTGTAAAGGCTGATTTATTCCACACATTTCTGTAGAACGGGCAGCCGGAGGTTTCACACAGCCCCACACTCATAATGCTATCATCACTGGCCACTTTACACTCAACGTGACTGCTTTACATTGCAGTGTTTCATATCTGGGCATTGCATATGCAGAAACAGGCGTAACCAAGGCCGTCAGAGGAGGTTGGCTCACACATTTACTATTCACCCAAACAGATCCACATACTTCAAGTGACATTGGACTTTCTAATTTACAGTCCCAAATGAAGTTAGCTGACCACTTCAAATCTGCTTCGGTTTGTTTTGCATTAATATGTCTCCACTGAATGAAAGCTTTTAGCTGTTGGAATAGCTGTTGGACCATCGGCTGTTAATGGTTATCGCAACACTGGTCTCTACAGTACTGCAATTTCCATCTCTACAATACGGATATCACAGAGGGCTGTGACGTGCAAATGAGCCTCTAACTAATCGCAATGTCTTCATGTAAAAGTCTTTTTATTTTGGCCAGTCTTTAAACATTAGAGATACTGATTAGCCAAAGTGTTTTTACAGTTGTCGTATTCTACATTTTCCCCGTTTCATTTTTTCCATTATGTTTGATGGGTTTCTGTACAAAAAGTTTAATTCACATTTCATTATATAATTCATTATAATTGACATTTACATGACCATTTTCAAACCATACAATAAAAGAGGCTAATTTTGTTACAGTTCCTTCAAGACTGATATTTGTAACTGATCTCTTGTCTGATTGGCTGCTCTGAAACACTCCTTAGAAATTCATCATGAGTAGTCGGGCCTTAACTGCTATGCACTCAATAAGGTTACATTAGGAGACATGGGTGGGTTGTGTGACATCACAAAATCAGTTTGAAAACCGAAAGTATGTAAAACAATATTTACATACTAAGCCTTTTCATTTCAAAAAGGCAATACGGGGGTCCTCAAGTTATGACAAAGATCCATTTCATCGACCAAATTATCCCGAAGTCAAATTCAACCCTAGCCTGAGTCACTCACCTATTCTAACACATATGTAAAATCATAAAAACACAGCTAATAATAGATGACAAAGTTTGAGCATAAAAAAATTGCTCACAAAACAAAGCAACACAAATCACAAAAACACTTGCGCTTAGATAAGCATCCTCCCACACTCATGCGGCGCATTACTGCATATTCTGCATATTGTTCCACCTGCACCACAACACAATTTCACCCACTTGAGCATTGTAAACTCGAAACGTTGTATGTCGGGGCCCTCGTGACTCATGGACCACCTGTAGGTAGTTGAGTACTGATATTGTCCAAACCGTGCAGCCCTAATTATCACTGTGAAATCAGTGTTATTGAGGCAAGATAAATAAGACAAAACCTTAACTCACTACTCACACATTGCTAATCTATCGGCTTTAAAGACTGAAAAAATCAATATTTGACCATTTTGTCTTGATTTGATCTATTTTACCCATTTGCATATTGTCACAGCCCTAAAAACAGTATCAGCACCACTCTACAAGATGTAATTTTGTCTATTTTTAAAGACAACAATACGATGTCACAAGCCAAGCCTACATGAGATTAGATAACAGCATGATAAATTCTGAGGCAAATGTGTAAAGATTTAGGCCTGCAGCTTCCAGAAAAAACAAGTTTGGTGTAAGTGAGAAGTGACTTGTCCAAGCTATTATTATTTTAACCAACAATATCAAGCATTGAAGTTCCATCAAATGGTTCAGCCATGTCCTACACTTTTAGCCTTACTCTAAACAGGCATGGAGTACAGCCATATTCACACATTTTGCATTTTTGTGTCTGCAAACAATACAACTGTATAAAATAGAGCGCCTGCATCCCTGCTCTTGAATAATTGTCTCTGGGATCCCCAGACCCTGGTCTGTTTCTTTCGACCACATCAAGGATTCTTTAAATCCTAGAAATACTCTCCTTGGAGAATACACCCACAGTCTGTGTGCGTTTCTCTCTTGCCCATTAAATTATCTGCTGCAATATGCATAAATAATGATTAAGTAGTTGCTGTTCCATTGAAAAGGAACAGCTTCCTCTCATTCAAAGTATATGCAGGATTTCTAAACAAGGCACATTCGAGAGTTACTTATACATCCAATGTGTACAGACCCCCTGTCTCTCCTCACTCCCTAATGACCAATTAGTGGCTCAGAATAAGAAACGTCCTTACTTTATGTAGCTGTTTCCAGAATATTCAGAATAAGTGTATGTGTGAATGCTGGCACTTGTATTTCCTGTTTGCAGTATTGTGTGTATAGTGTATGTGTGTGTGTGTCTGTGTGTGTGGATGAGAAGTGGGAGTAAGTTGGCCTTGGCTAAAGAGTGGGGGATGATGGGAGGACAGATAGGTGCTGTTTCACTCCCCGCAAGTCCAGCCCACCTCTATTATGAGCTGTTAATGCATCTAGGTGGTGTAGTGATACTGACAATCTTAAATACATAAATCTGAAATATATTAAATAAGTTTTCATACAATTTCATACACATTCATGGCAACATTGCTTTTTCTCATTTTTTAACTCCAAAATAAGACCACACTGCCCAGTGAAAGCCCAATCAAAACAAATACAAAAAATGCTTCAGATGCAGGTCCTGGTCAGTTCATGTCAATATGTCTAAAAAGAAAAAATTTTAATAAGTAAAAGTACTTGTTATACATTAAGAAAAAGTTAGTCTGAAAATCTGTCTGGGATTGAATCTGGATATATTGCCGCCTTCAAAAGAAAAAATATTAATATGTGTATCACAAAACCCTGTCACTGTCTCTCGAAGCCACACAAAGAGAGAAGTGCGTATATGCATGCTACCTTTTCGGGGGACCCTCACTGAAAGTGATAAGCCCCCTCTGACAGGACCTCATTGTCTATAAAGAGCTAAGCTGGGGAAGAAGAGCTTAGCTGGGTCAGGCTCCAGGGAAATAGCGAGAGTTGAAAAGAGAAGGGATGAGCGGAAGGAATGAAACAGGGTGGGATGTCAAAGTGAATTCATTAGCTGTCATTTGCGAAGGATTAGTAATTAGAGAGAGAGAGAGACAGAGAGACAGAGAGGGAGAGATGCCATCAATCCCATTCTCATTCCTTCAGTATCAAACACATTAATGCACTCATTGAGGTTCTCTGAGTGTGGTGAGACAAGGAAGGCAGGTTCTTTTTAAAAAAAAACATACTTGAGTATTGCTTGCATTTCCTCTCTCTCTTTCTCTTTTCCTATCAATCTGCATCCATCTGTGCATTTCCAGCTGAGCCTTCCACTAAAGGCCTTTTAAAAAATCCACACGCTCTGGTTTCTTTCTATTTAATGCTCCCCCTCGCTCCGTCAGCCCCTCCTTTTCTTCGCTGGGTGTTGTTTCCCACTGAGCCATGCTTTTTCAATCACTCTCCCCTTTTTCCCTCTTTGCATTTCAGAGTTATGAGGTCAGAGCTCATGTGACATTCCATTTTGCTTTAATTCACAATACAAACACATTCAAAAGGGTTTTTTTGTTTTGTTTTTTTTGTCGAGCACCCTCGGCCTCTTCATTCAGCTCCTTTGACATTTGGCTTCACAAACATCTCAATTCAAATGGGCCAAACTGACAGACGCATGCAAACACATATGACCACTGAAATAAGAGGAGATGCTCGGAAAGTGGCAGCAAAAGAACAAAGTCTGGATACATCCACAATTCTTTTAGGCTGACTGAGGCTGATCAGGCCTTCAGATTCCACTGATATTCCGTGTTTACTTGCAGATGCTGTTCTGGCATTCAAGGGACAAGTAATCTTGCTTTACATTCCCTTTTATCATTACTGAGTTAGTGCTGTCTTGACTATCCAGATCAAAATCCACAAGCGAAAAAAAAGTGGTGCTGTCTGTCAGGCTCTCCAAGGTCCTTTCTTTCATTTCTAAGGTTCAGTCTGCATCTCAAATTGTGGGAGCCACAGGACATTTGACATCTGAAATCAACAAGTGAGGATCTTGATGAAGGCTCGGCGAAACTCGATATTGAAAGTGGTATAAATGACCGGGTTGAGGGCACTGTTGACGTAGCCGAGCCAAGTGAAGGCGCTATAAAGCTCGGGCGGCACGTGGCACTTACTGCAGTGAGTGTTCAAAATGTGAGTAACAAAGAATGGCAGCCAGCAGATGAGAAAGACCCCTGAAAGATAAGCATTCACACAACACACACATCCACACACAAACAGGAAGAGACTGGGCATGAACTGGTAAATAAAACATCAAACAAACTTGTAGGCCTTGCCAATCTGACTATTTAACTGTGTTTACAAACCATTTCATTTGTGTCAATGGTCAGATATCCCACAGCTACTCCTCTCCCAGAGATGCCTTGTTCCATTTAAGAGGGAAATTGGTAGCATGGGCTGTTCTAAATTCACAAAAACATAAATCTGTACCACAGGCAAAGTGAACTTACTCACAAGAGGACCTTGACCAATCAGCTTTGCGCCAAGGCAGCTGGGCCATGGCCTAAACATCTGCTATGAGTGTGATTTAATTTCCCCCCCAGTCAAACAGACACCCCAGATTAACATCAATGTCATTTATCAACTTCAGAGAGCATCAGCCTCGTAAGGCACAACAGTGACGTGTGAGACGTGATGCTAATTGTGTGAAATTGGTTGCCAGGAACTTTGGGGGGGCTGCATGGCTCAGATTCCAAAGCCTGACTCCAGTTTGTACTTTTGAGTGACACTATTTGGCACTCACTGCTCACAGTGTTCCCCAGGTGGCCCCGCTCCAGGCTGACAAATAAGGCAGCCCTGGCACAGGATGACGGCCAAGATGTGATCCTGCAGCTTTTACAGGTGGCTTGTGTATCAGTGGCTCTGTACTTATGAGATGGCAGTTCTCCAAGAGGAAGAGGTCAGGGTATAAACCAGAAGGTTCTTCTGATAAAAATGTATCTCTGAGATAGGTCTGGCTATGTAGTGCGTTAATTTGTGTGCATTCAATACAGTGGGCTCATTGCCAGGCTCCTCAGTACATTGTCTTGGTTCACCAGATTGAAAGAGTTTGAGCTCAGGCCAAGCATTCAGCAGGTAACTCGAGATAGCGTCTGCACCTGCTACTCCGTACCAGTAGAACTCATTTCCATCCATTGACTTTCTCTAATTTCAACTTGTCATTGAACCATGCAAATACCTCTGAAACTTAACCCAGTGGTCAGTCTGAAGCTGAGCCGGTAACATAAGTTAATCATGTGCAAAATGATCATGGTAAAATCATGTTTTGTGGGAAGTGGAGGGCATTACTGATAATAAACATTATCAGTCTTCTGTTTTATTTGCATTGTGGTACGAAATCCAGCACCTAGGAGTCAGTTGCAGAGCATTTTACTGTTCTTCATAGTAGGCTACCTTTCTGTGCCTGCTGAATTTGAAAGTCATTCTAAAAGCACACAGGGGACACGTATGGGTTCCCATCCTTCGCAACAGCTTTTTAAAACAGTGTTGATTTCATCTTTGTCCTTCCAATTGACTTAGGAATAAGACATAGACTGTATAATGTATATTGTTATGGTGGGCCATTAGTGCCACTAATATGACAAGCAAGCCCTGCTCACCTGCCACTGTCCATGGTGCTGAAGGCACCACTGCCGGTGGCAGTCAGAGGGAGAATGACAGACACACGCCCCTACAGCACCTCTGGTTTGGATTACATGTGGCAGAGGATAAACTAAGCAGAGCCAGCACATCTGGGCTAGATCATTGACTACTATCAAAGAGGAGCGAGAGCATTATATACATGCTCCAAAACAGATGAGAGGTAAGAAAAATTGCTGACAAGGCTCCTAACATCTGGACTCAATTCTGCTCTACAGATTCCAGGCCTGAGGATCGCTGGACACCTATGGGAAGCCTGACTGCCTTAACCTCCGCTCCCTTCTGAACACCAACCACCAAACCCCATTGTCCCTCCACTAATTTCACTATTTTCCACTTCACATTCCTTACCTTACTCCCAAAGTTCTTGTGTCTGTCTTGTTTCTGAGTGCTAGGCATCCCTACAATGCTTAGTTAGGTGCTAAACTTGTAGTCAATGATTGCTTCTTCTTTATAGATACAGTTGTTTACATACAGTTTACATACACTTGTAAAGAACATAATATAATGGTTCTTCTGACTGTCCCATTATTTCTAAAACTCAGATTTTTCTCTGATAGAGTGATGGGAACAGATACTTTTTTGTCACAAAAAACATTCATGAAGTTTGGTTCTTTTATGACTGAACCAACAGAAAAAAGCGATCACATCTGCTGGGTAAAAAATATACATACAGCAGTGCTAATATTTGGTTACATATCCCTTAGCCATTTTCACTTCAATTAGGCGCTTTTGGTAGCCAACCACAAGCTTCTGGCAAGCTTCTGTTTGAATCTTTGACCACTGCTCTTGACAGAATTGGTGCAGTTCAGTTCAATTTGATGGCTTTCTGACATGGACTTGTTTCTTCAGCATTGTCCACATGTTTTCAATGGGGTATAAGTCAGGACTTTGGGAAGGCCATTCTAAAACCCGTATTCCCCATTCCTTTATCACTTTTGATGTGTGTTTGGGGTCATTGTCCTGTTGGAACACCCAACAGTGCCCAAGACCCAACCTTCGTTCTGATGACTTCAGGTTATGTTGAAGAATGTGAAGGTAATCCTCCTTCTTCATTATCCCATTTACTCTCTGAAAAGCACTAGTTCCATTGGTAGCAAAACAGCCCCACAGCAAAATACTCCCACCACCATGCTTGTTTGTAGGCATGGTGTTCTTGGGGTTAAAGGCCTCACCTTTTCTCCTCCAAACATATTGCTGGGAATTGTGGGCAAAAAGCTCGATTTTTGTTTCGTCTGACCACAGAACTTTCCTCCACAAGGTCTTATCTTTGTCCATGTGATCAGCAGCAAACTTCAGTCGAGCCTTAAGATGCCGCTTTTGGAGCAAGGGCTTCCTTCTTGCATGGCAGCCTCTCAGTCCATGGAGATGCAAAACATGTTTGACTGTGGACAATGACACCTGTGTTCCAGCAGCTTCTAATTCTTGGCAGATCTGCTTTTTGGTGATTCTTGGTTGATTCTTTACCCTCCTGACCAATTTTCTCTCAGCAGCAGGTGATAGCTTGCGGTTTCTTCCTGATCTTGGCTGTGATGAAACAGTGCCATGCACTATATACTTACAAAAAAATGTTTGCACTGTTGCTCTTGGCACATGCAGCTGCTTTGAAATGGCCCCAAGTGACTTTCCTGACCTCGCCTTTTCAGATCCATGCTGACTTTGACTTTCCCACTGTAGAGTTTGTGGGCGTTTGTATCCAATGAGCCCTATTTAACAGGCCTAAGAGAAGTCACCAGCTGTAGTCACTCATAATCACTCACAAGAAGTTAAGAGGCCATGCTATGAAGCTCAGTTCACTGACAACTTTCTAAGTCACCAGAATTGCTAATTCATGTTGCTGTATGTATATTTTTGACCCAGCAGATGTGATCATCTTTTTGTGTTAACCCGAAATAAAGTCATAAAAGAACCTAACTTCATGAATGTTTTTTGTGACAAAGAAGTATCTGTTCCAATCACTCTATCAGAGAAAAATCTGAGTTTTAGAAATAACAGGACACTTGGTAGAGCCATTATATTATATTATTTACAAGTATGTAAACTTTTGACCACAACTGTATTATTGATAATGTTTACTAAAATATGAATTCCGTATTTGTTCTTTAAACAATTACTTATCACTTCCTAAATTAATACAAGAAAAAAACTTTGTTGACATTGGTAGTACTCACCCAGTACAATAGCCAACATCTGTGTAGCTTTCTTCTCGCGGGAGTGCATGCTCCTGTAGCGGGCTTGGCTGGTATGCGTCAGGATACGAGGCGCTGGCCGAACTGCTGTGTGAGTGCGTCCGTTAGACAACTCCTTCACCTCGCTGTTCCTCGTAGCCACCTGGTCTTTATCCTGACCCTCTTCTTCCTCTCGGTTGGGCTCCTGCTCGGTGCGGGCGAAGGAGGCCTGGCTGATACTGCAGTAGTTCTGCAGGTCCACTGGGGGCAGCAGAGAGTTTCCGACAGGGACAGTCCGAGGCCGTTTGCGACGCAGGCAGCCAGGGAGCAGCCCAGGACGAACCGGCTTTTCTGTGCTCTCCTGGATAGAGAAGGAAATATGAAAGAGAATGATTCCCAAGTTCATGCTGAATCTGGTTGCTAACTATGTGATATTTATCTAGATCAGCAAACTCAACTTCAGGCATTCCCTTTCCAACACCCCTAAACCACCTAATCAAGGGATATTTGCTTTAGAAATATGTTGGAAATTTCGGTTTGTACAGGAAAATTTAGTCAGCGGTTATTTGAATGTGTTTTTGGGAACCAATTCGCTGATTTTTATGGTTCTCATCAAAAATTAGCTTTAAATTTCCATTGCTGATGACTTTACATGGGCACCATGCAGATAAGATGAAAGGGTACTAGGGCAAAGAAGCCTGGTTCTAGATTAATGTAATAATGTTACTGTCAATAGAATAATTACCAAGCAATGCAGCTCCTGCCTGATAAGCTGTACGTGACCAAAATGACCAGAAAATGAATGAGTTTAGTGAATTCTTCAACTCTTACACACTTTTGCTTTGGAAAGTTCATTAAGTTGTGAGGGTTCACATGTCATAATGTCAACTAATAATGTCAAATTTTTAAAATGGCATGTTAAAATTAGAGTATCATCATGTTAAACTGCAGAATGTTCAGTATACCTCGCCAAGCGCGACTACATGTTTAAAGGTTTGACAAATTTGGACACTTCACTAAACATACGAATTTGCACATCATTGCTGAAATAGTGTGGGCTTTGGGAAAGAGGCCAGAGAGGCCGTGTCTGTTTTTCTCCCTCCTCCTGTGTAAAAATTAGAGGAACAATCACCTCCTGTTTCTCATCACACTCATTCATGTTCTGCTCATTTTAGTCACGTACAGCTTATCAGGCAGGAGCTGCATCGCTTTGGAAGAAAAAAGGTTTCCAACAACTGCTACTCATGATATTTAGTCTCCTAGCACTTCCTGCATTGTGAAACAACGGATGCTTTGAATGAGTCTTTCAAATTTATATTCATCCTCTCTGCCCTGGGAGAACTTCGACAGGAGGAATAAGATCCTGGAGAACAAGGCTGCGGGGGTGGATATAATGGCTACAGGTATAAAGCATTACTTTATATTTACATGCACAATTTCACCAGCTTTTGGTTTCCGGCTTTGCAGAAAGTAGAAACTCACTCTTCCTATGGTAATTATTTTTGCCGTCTGCTTATGAGAGGAGATATTTAAAAAATGTACTACCGATGTTCCTTGGACAAAATATTGTAATCTCAATAGACCTATTTTCGTCTTCTGTGTATTTGCCTATTGTAGTGGACCAAGAGGGCTAAGAAATTGAGTGCCTGCATTGTTTTCTCTTCCCAATTAGCCAGTGCTGGTGTTGTTTTCCAATAAATGATCAAGACTTGAGTTGCTGCAGGGCGCACATGAACCCCAACCTGACTCTTAATTATCTCGACAAGAAGAAGCTACCACTCCGTTCCCCAAGTCCTTCCTGTTTCTTGTTCTTACCTGATCACTAGTGCTTGAAACGCAACTGTGTGCTGCAGTTGTGTTGCAGGATGCTAAAATAAAGCAAGCGCCTCTTTTCATCTTTGAAGTCATCTGTGGTAACATGGAAATTGGTGTGACAAACAGAGTGCGGCAGACCGAGCCGGAGAGGCGAGCGGAGCACCCAGCGAGACACGTTGTCAAGGGCCGCACTTTCTGGATTGTAAATTTCTCACAGCTTGCAGCCCCGGGGCTGAGAATGCAGTGGCATAGCAGGAGCAAGCAGCCTTGCCTGGCTAAAAAAAGAGCAATCTTGGCTGCCAGGAATATTGGCGTAACCCTTCTGCATTCATTAGCGAAGTCAGTTGCTCTCCACACTATTTTGTTTTGCTACGGCATATATTTGCAGAAAGTCTCGCACACTTAACAAAGTCATGCAGTTATACACACATTTACCACATTGATCCTGATGGGAGACAGGTCGCGTCTCTCTTTGCGAGTTTCCTCTTGCAAACAAGTCTCCTGCAGAGAACAGCCAGAGGTAGAGAGTCAGAGGGTAAAGGCGGGAAACAGGTGTGAGAGATGGGAAAGGACGACTACGAGGGAGCAAAAGTTTTGAGGTGGGCCAGGAACGAAGAGATAGATACGGAAGTGCAGTGCAAGGAACTGTAGAGGGAGTGAGAGAGGGAAGAGGAAGAGGGAAAGAAGTGAGAAGACCATCTTTTCACATTTTGCTATTTTTTTTCGGCCAAAACCAATCAAACGTGAAAAAACGGGACAGATTTTCCACACTTTTCGGTTGGAAACAGTTGTGGGTAATGGACATAAATACTCCTCATACTTCCACTGAGCCGACGTGCAGAGAAGATTTTTTCCTCACATATTAATGTGACAACTCGCTGTCAATATAACCCACTCATCTCAAATGTATTAATAATCATAAAAGGTAATTATTACAGATCACTTGCCTGTGTGTGCTAATGTCCCTCACTGGAGCTAAGCTAAATCACTTGAACTATCAGGATAATTAAGGAGCAAGTTAGGTTGCAGCTTAATTAGGTTGCTTTGTCTGCACTTGTGCTCCTGATAAATCAAGTTGGTAGTGAGGGCACTGGACCTAAAGCTATTCCTAATTCCTTTAAAAAAAAATAAGGTCAGCTTCTATACTTAACCACCATCTCTTGTGCTTTCTCCAGTTACTGATGTTCTCTGGATGACATCACAGCCACAGAACTGTCATGCAGCAAGCTAAGCCCTCCTTGGTGTTATTAAAAGTAGATGTGGATGAAAAAAATTGTGGCAAGGGAAAACTTTAAGGACATCTTAAAAGGGTCTTTCTTCCTCTGTATCATATTTTGCTCAGCTAAGTGGAACCAAATCTTGCAATTTTCTTAGCGTGTGCAGCACCAGAACGGCTTTTCTGGAACACTTCCAAGGGCTTGATGCCACATCTCACTTTCAAAAGGACACTGAAGATGCAAAAAGTCAGTCCATCCTATCCGTGATGGTCTCCCCCAGTGACACAATCCAATAACACTCCCTAACAACAGAGGAACAGGCATCCAGTGCTTTCCTGAAGCTGAGGAATTTAACACCATCATGGGGTGTGATCCGGGATTTATTTGTAAAATACAGGTTTGAATCACAAAATTGGATGTTGTGTTGAAACCTGCAGTAACCCTCATGAATAAGAGATATTTCTATTTATACCTGTGTTTTCTTGTATCAGAGAGGAAGGATAATGATGGCTAAGTACAGCTGAACAACCACGACAACTCTAAATGTCTTCAAGTTTGTTTCAACTGGTAGTCATTTTCATCATGCAATTGTCAGTTTGCATGATAATGCTTTTTCATATCCATACTGCTATCTTTGAGTAATGAACTTTGCTTTATCTGCTTTTTTCTCTTAGAGGTTTGTATACATTTATGTATAAGAAAGTAAACCTTTTCAAAGACTTCATCGATTCCTTTTATTTATAACCGTTTGCTTACAGAACCTTTTTTGATTTAAGTTAAAAGTACCTTATAGTATAGTTTGTTATTCTTCTGTTTTCATTGATTGTCCTTTGAGAACAAAATAGCTTTGTTACTTGTGTATTGTTTTACAGTCCATAGCAACAGTCCTTTGTATATTTATATATATTGTGTTGGTTGCAGTGCACTTACTGCAGAAAGCTGCACAGATCCTGGCTGGACTTCGCTGCCGGTCTGGCGGAAGGTGATCTTTTTCCTCCTCCTCTTAAGGAAAATGTAGATGCGGACATACACCAGCAGCGTCACCACAAAGGGCAAGTAAAACGACACCACTGATGAGTAGATGACAAAATCCGGGTTTGAAATGGAGCACACCAAGGGATCATCTGCAGTACAAAAACACAACACAAAAACCTTTATGAACCATTTATGATTACAGACTCAGAAGACTTGAATGGTGTTTTTATATAACTGAAGCACAGTCAAATTATGCAATTAAAAAAACACTCTTCTAGAGACTTTTTCTGAATGGCAAGGTCAACCGTAACATGTAATCAATATCCTCATCTGCACAAACCTATCGAATGCACAAATGTATGATACTGTTTCTATGTTAACATTATTTATAGTCGATTGTAGTTTTCAAGATCAAAGCTTAAGAGTAGATGGGCCAGGTGAAATCCACTGAGATCCATGGTAGAAATATCTCTTTAATATTCCTGGACAGCCTCATACAAACTGATTATGATTCCACCCATTATGACTATACTAATTATCCAATTGCCTGGAGAGTTTGTTCTGCATGATTTACCTGCAAATGTCTGTCAGCATATGATTAAAAGATCTCAGTGTCACAGCCAGCTCACAAGAGCCCCACCCCCTACTACCAAGGTTGCCGACATACTGAGCTTGATTTGTTCAGCTGTTTCTCACCTCACTTCCCTCACTTAAACCCAGTTCGACCTGGACTGATTTCATTCATCATGTCTACTAGCTGGTTGTTCATTGTGTAGCCTTAAACTCAGCCTTGACACAAGAAGCATCGGAAAAGTATTCCTGAGTATGTGTCCTTGTCTTTGTCAAGAAAAGGATCATCAACCTTTCAAAACAATGTTCAATGTTCAGGTGGCCTCTGACCTGATTTCCAGTGTCATTAAGCCGCAATCCCCAGTGTTGGTCAAACCAGAACTACCAGCTATGCTGTAACAGTCATGAGGTAGTGGCCTCTTATAGTCACGTCTGAATGCAACACAGCACAGCACAGAGTGGGAATCTCTTTCTCTGCATTTAACCTATTGAAGCAGTGGGCAGCCACCAACAGGGGGCATCCAGGGAGCAGTGTGTGGGGACAGTACCTAGCTCAAGGGAACCACTAACAGTCCTGGGATTTGAACCCACACCCTTCTAATCGCAGGGGCATCTCCTTAATCACTAGGCCACAAATTGCCCCAACTGGTAAAGGTTTGAGAGGAAAGAAATAATGCCCCAAATTACTATCCACTACCAGAAGAATCAGAAGGATCACAAATCCTTACCTGTTGTGTTAAAGCCGAACAGTAATGGGCAGGAAACGGCGAAGGCCAGGATCCACACTGTGGCAATCATGACTGTCACTCTTTTTCGTGAGCTGTGTGACGTGTTGTACAGTACAGGCATCACCACTGCTGTGTACCTGCATAGAAAAGCCAGTCAGACTGTAGAAGACAACAGAAACCGGTTCTTCTAAACGGAGTCTTTCCAACAGACAGTTCTATGGTGACTGCAGTTCAAGCTTCTAGTTTTAATAAAATGAAAACTTAACAGATTTCCCCCAAGGATACTGAGGAAAACTGCAAAGAAGTCCAAAGCTGGCTTTTGGGGCCCAGCTGTGCTATGCATCATTAGTGGTGAGGAGGCATTTGAGTCAAATGAGGCAGTCTCTTTCACCAGGAGATATGTCCTCAACCCTGTCCCTTTCTCTGCTCTCCAGTATGCAGTATAACCTCATACTGTGATCACAAGAGCCTTAAATCAAAGCTGAGAACCGAACATCCGCCTTCAAGCTACATAAAAGTAGAGCCCAGTAGTCTGCAAAATGCAGCAATAGGTTTTAAAACAGTCACTATATTAAAGCTACTGCTTTGGAAACAAGCTGTTATTACCCGTCTGCATTTAAGAAGAATAGTGTGTCCAAGGGACCTTTGTACTTGTCCGAAATCTGAGAATGATCACAGACTCCTCTGCAAACTAAAATCAGTAAAGATTCCAGTGTTTGGTTCTTAAATTCTGTTGGTTCCTGATAGGATGTGAACCATTTCAATTATTTAGATGAAGGATTAGCACTTATAATATTACAAGTAGGCCACGTCCCTTTCTATGTGACAACTGAGGGATAACTGATGATTTTACAAGGCAAGCAGACATACTTTCTGTGCTCTGCTCAGAGGCAACAGGAATGGGACCCGAAACCAACGGAATGCTTGAGGGAGTTTATACATGGCTGCAAAAACTTTGCATTGTATTTCATTTTTTATGATAAACTCGATGCAATTTTTATGATAAATGAAACAAGGGCTACAGGTAAAGTTTGCTACTTAGGTTTTACAGACCAAATTTATTTTCACTATTTTGATGACATTGCAAGGATGGAACTGCGAAATCGGAGATGGTTCATTAAAAATGTATTTGTGTTATTAACTGAGAATGGGTTTTGGCAATATTATGGGTTTGTGTGGGTCTGAGGAAATGTTAGTTCCGCTCTACTTAACTCAGAGTCATACATTATTATAGGGAACAAAGAGTAATGTATTTCTTTCTATTTGAACATGTTGACCTCTTCTACTTACATAACCCTTTCTCTATGTTCTACCTTCTGTCCCACCTTCCCTTCATGCTCATTCTCTACTTGATATTACAATCACCCCATAAAACAAATTACGACAGAGGCTCAACATAGACCCCTACGTGAAGGTGTTAATGATGCACCTGTCCCAGACTCACCAGTAATTTATTAATATCAGGGCACCAGCAATAAAGGAAACCTAACACCCACCGAGAGCCAATAAGCAGACATGCACACAATCCCTCGGCCGTATAATTAGTTTGGGAAGTTTAGTAAAGGCCTTTTTGCTGTGGGTGAGTGTGCTAGAAGTTCAAACCCCCTGAAGATTTGAAATATTAAGCGCTACAACAATTGTGTGACTAAGAAAGTGCATAGTGTAGTCTCAACATGCGTGCACGTGGAGTGAATGTAAAGCTGACACATACATCTCGCTTCCACAATGGGAAGGAAGGCAAAGGTTTTCTCAGCAGCTTTTTATATCTGAAGAGACATACTTTATAATGAAATATTAATAAACCATGCTTAAGAACAGGCTCAAAATACTCTTTGGGAAAGCTTTGTCAAGGCGGTTAGACTATGCAGCACATAGCAATGCATACATGTTACTGACTCACTGTGTCAGTATCTCTCAAAATTCATGCTACTTCAGACTCTTAACTCCTACTCCACTCATTCAACTGTACAAAAGTTACCAAATATTTACAGCAAGTACCAACTCTGTAGAGAAAGTCCTACAATGATTTACTGTAAATTCAACAGATGCTGTAAAATGGTGAATACTAGGAGGTGCAGGTACAGCTTCTCATCAAAATAACTGTTTATTTTTTGTTGCTGTTCAAGAATATTGCAAAAGTTACTGGTACACTGTCAGCCTGTCTCTAAATATGGTAATGACAGAGTGGAACTTCACAGCATGCCATGCAGATTTAGTCATCTTCAGTAATATTATACCTACTGTAATAATATATTATACCATTACTAACATTGTAAAATATTATTTCTACCCCAGACATTCAGGTGAATGCATTTCTACTTTTTTAGTAATCCCACCATGAAGATGTTTTTTGTTTTATACCACAGTTCAATTAACAGATTTTTAGTTCTTGTCCTTTTAAATTAGTATTGACTCATGTAACCACTTTAAAAAGACGCTGTAAATTTACAGCTTATATTCAACAGCAAGCAGCGTTGCTCAAAATATCCTCTATTAATTATTATCTTGATATCTGTCTCTGCAATACTGATATCCCAAAGGCTGCAATATGCAAATGCATCTTAATCACAGCTCCAGGTGAGTTACTGGGTGGTCTGATAACAGCTGAACATGATCACAAGAGGTAATCTTAATCACACAAATCAAATCCTTTAAGTCTTCAACCATTAAAGACTGGCTGAGGTGTTTTTAAGGTGCCGGTTTTCTACATTTTCCTTCTGTTTCATTTTTTCTCTGATGTTTGATGGATTTGTGTATTAAAACGTTTTCTTCATTTATCATAATTAGTTCTTACATTATTACTTTCCAACAATAGATTTAAACAGGCTGTTTCGCTACTGTACCTATAAGGCTGATATATATAAATAATCTCTTTTCAAATTGGATGCCCTGTAATACAGCTCATTCAAAACGCACCATGGGGCTGAAACACTCCCACATGAATGAGCGGGGCTAAAGGTAAGCCTACCTGATTTACAGGTAGGCAATTTATGTTGCTTTAATACAGTAAATGTTGCTTATATGTACTGTGTTAAAGGGGCAGCAAATATTTACACACTTTACACCTTTTAAATTCCAGAACACTGATGATACTGACCTATTAGTATACTGAAAGGCAATCCAACCGCAATATGTTGCAGTATGTATAAGTGAAGTAATAATATTGACTATTGAGCAGTCCTAACTGAGAGATACTATAATTCTGCTTCACAGCACTTTATGATATCAAGGAATATAACAGAAAAATGTTTATCTACTGTAAGTTTACAGTAGGACAGCAATGGCATGTGAATAAAAGTTTATCTATTGTAAATTTAATGTACTCTACTGTCATGTGTGCTGCCAGTGCTATAAATTTTACAGTATATTTCTTCTATGAATATGTGATGACGCTGCTACATAAATGTCCTTTACCTGTCAATGCTGATGGCACACAAGTTGAGGATGCTTGCTGTGCACATCATCACGTCCAAGGTCACGAAGATGTTGCAGTACAGACGGCTGAAGGGCCAGGCACCACCAACCACCTGCACAGGTGAAAACTGGACAGTGTTACATGCTCTCTTACTATTCTTGTCATCATATCCCTCCCAAAAACTGACTGACTATGGCCATGACCATTAAAAAGCTATTTAAAAGTAACTCAAATAGATTCAGATTAGTAAAGTTTAATATAACATTTTAATCTAAGAATCTCAAAATTCTAATAATCAATAAAACTGTATGATATAATCTAACATAAACACAAAACAGTGTTTTACCAACTGATATGGTTGTCAGTTGTCAAATACGAATACCTGAATATTAATTTGTTTTCAATTAGTTACATTAATTAGTAAATGATCAAAATTATTCAGCATAATTAAACAGAAAAATAAGGTCTTAAATAAAATGAATATTGCAGTCTAGAGAGTCGTCGGCATTAAACTTGTTGTTTGTTCACAATTTTTTATCAGTTCATCTTGTCTTTCCTCAAGAGTTAAAGATCCTGCCGAAAGAAGTGAGAAGAGACTTCAGACAGTTCCTATCTCACATAAACCTTTGTGAATGAAAAGCGATGCGCAGACAGGCAGCCATAGTTTGGCCCTGGGCAGCAGAGAGGGACCTAATAAAGCTCTGGCAGAGATGAATTATCTGTGGGTTCCTCGCTGAAGTTATTGAGTGTGCTAGCACTGCAGTGGCCTAGCTATCCCACATCCCACCCCTTTTTCTTCTTTCATAATGGAATGCCTTCTCCCACTGAAATTTTATTTGTATTCACAAAGGGCGCAATTATCAGATCAGTCCAACTTTTTTGACGCTCAGGGACCTAAGAGCAAAATAGAATGCAGATAATCTGATCCTTTTGAAATGCTAAATTAACGAACATGCTTGAAACATGACTACTCTCTGCTTTCGTGTCTTCAAAGGTGTCTGACCCTAACCCACGCAACAATTTTCAAAAGAGCAAGATGGAATCTTGTAGCTCTTCAGAGAAATTAGATCCGTCGCAGGATGTGCGCCTGTTCATGCTCCACCTACAAATATACTCGGTCATAGCCACTGGACAGGCTTCACAGAAATATTTTTATATTGTGCACATTTCAAACGTGAAATGGTGGTTACTAACCTCTTGCTTGTCTCTTATACGTATTGTCCTATGTATAAAAAAACTTGTGTTTAACAGGGTTTGTTAAGGTGTGCAACTTAGCTCGCAGTATAAAACAAGTGTTGATTTTAGTTTAGCTTTACAGGTATCAAGAACAGACATAGACGACTTCAGCACTGATGTATGTCGCTCTGGATAAAACATCTGCTAAATGCCATAAGTGCAAATGTTACACCTGTAGCAGTGGGTGTCCTTTTTTTTGTTGTGTAATTAAAGTACCACTACCATGGTGGCAGATTAAAGCCAACAAAGCTGTTCTCTATATGCTACAAACAGAGACCGCTACATGGGGATTTCTATTAACTATGCTTGGCCTACAAATATGCTCTTTCATAGCAACTGTTTTGAGGCTAGACAAGTTTTAATTCAAGATTCAAGATTCTGTGAAATGTATCCTGAACCTTTGGACTGTGCAAACATTAAAGACAATAATAAATGTCATTTCCTGAAGCATAATAAAAGAAATATATAAGTACAAGTAAAGTAGATATAAGTACAAATGAAAGTACACTTGTAAATGTTAAACACAAATCTGACATTTTCTAAAACACTTATCTAAATGTAAATAATAATTTTACAGAATGATTTTGTCAAAATATTGTAAACGTTACCCTGTAACAATTGGATGTTAGCAGATTTGGTGTCAAATTTGCAATTAAACTCAACAAAATTGTTCTCTACATGTATAAACAAAGAGTATTACAATTTCTAATTAGGCTGAACAGGATCTTTGCCAGTGCTCTATTAATCTTGTCCAGCCTGATAACAGCTGCCATGAAAGATTGTTTGTGGGTGGAGCTGATAGACAGCTGAGGCATACATGTTTACTGTTTTTTTTCTCAAACAATCGGTTCATTTACACTCACCTCCAAATAAACAGCCCAAGGCATGACCAGTGAAGCCACCAGGAGGTCAGCCACTGCCAGACTTACCACAAGATAGTTAGTGGTGGTCTGGAGGGACCTCTCTCGGAGCACCGCCAGACACACTAGAACGTTGCCAAAAACAATAGCCAGGATAAGCAGTGAATACAGCATGGCATAGTAGTTCCGTACCCCTTCCTCCAGGTCTGGAGCCAAGCTGGAGTTTGCCCCTGGGCTGAGAGCTAGCTCAGAATCATTCCACGGCCATTTATTGCTGTGAAACATTGCCATGAGTGGGAGAGACCTGAGCAAAATAGAGACATTAATAAGACAAGCTAAAAAGAAGCCGCCAGTCAATCATTCATGACATATACACTTTCTTTTGCATGGTCTAAACATGCACAAAATATTGGGACACCTGACTATTATGCCCACAGGAACTTTAATGACATTGCATTCAAATGAATAGATTTGAAAATGGAGTTTGTCCTCCGTTTGCAGCTATAACAGCTTCCACTCTCATGGAAGGCTTTCCACAAGATTTTAGAGTGTTTTGCGTCCATTTCATACTGTGGAGCATTTATGAGGTCAGGCTCTGATTTGGAATCAGTATTTATTCCAATTCATGCCAAAGGTGCTGGTTGGGGTTGACATCAGGGCTCTGTGCAGGACACTCAAATTCTTCCACACTGAACTCATTTGTGGACTGGGACACAGTCATGCTAGAATAGAAAATGTTCTTCCCCAAGCTGTGTCCAGTTGGAAGCATGGTGTTTTCCAAAATGTCTTGGTTTCCTGAAGCATTGAGAAGTAAGTGGCCAACTTAATTCAATAATTATGTCCCAATACTTTTGTCCACATAGTGTATCTTATTAAAATATAAGGTGTGCAATTTATGTGAGGCAAAACAAGTATTCAGACACTTTTTGCTCTTTAAACAATAAAAAAAAAGGAAAGAATGTATTTAGACAGCAAGTATGGTGGCTGTTACATTTCTAAGACATTTACAATAAGCTTTTGTGCACTGCTGTGATACAGTCTGTTCTTCTGGGCAAATCGTCCTCAATTCCCCTAGGCAATGAGAGCCCCTCAAAGAGGATATGCAATTTCAAAATCATTGGGGTTTTACTTTACTTAATTTAAGTAATTTGGCAGGCCATGCCAGAATATTAGCTAGGCCACGCAAAGATCTTCACCTTTTTAGCAGCCAGAAAACCATGGTGTATCACAGGAATACCTATTTGGTATACGATTAGAGCTCTTTAGAATAATCAAAAGTCATTATTAACATATAAAATATCAGAAGTCAACCTGAATCATCACCTCAGAAACAGAAATTTTACAGAATGTGGAAATACTTCCCTATGACACAGTATACTCACAGGCTAACGTCAATTCTCAGCAAACGTCTATTCTGAGTATGAGCCCAAGATTAAGGGACAGAGAGCAAATCTATAAGCTACTTAAGTTTTTTTCTTGATTGCGGAGATCAGCAGGTGAGCATTGCCATTTTGTTTGGTCCCTGAAGACTGTAGATGTGCCAGGAGTTAATATGTGCTCCAGCTTATGAGCCATGAAGAACAGCCAGGCTTCCACACATACCTTTAAGTCGTGACCACATTTACTGTACAATATACATTGGGTCTGTGCATCGATCTCCTTTAACAGACCATTAACGTATAGGTTTCATTTCACCTAGAGGGATAACACTGGTTTAGGTCAGTCTTCATTAGACCTCTGTTTGTCTGTTTCCATTTCAATTAACCCCGAGGCATCGAGGAAACGAGTATTGTTATCTAATTTATTCCTTGAAATTCGATTGATTTGACAAAGCTTTTAGTAAATAGGTTTGGAATGAAACAAAAAAACCTTTCTAACCTGGGGTGAGATTGCATAAAAAACTAATTTTCTTCAGTTTGTGACCCTCAGAGGCAATAAATTACTCCATCAACTCAGGATATTAATATAATTATCTCACAGAGCAGTACATTTCTTTCATTTGCAATATGAAATGAGAATGTGAAAACCAAAAATAATTTTTAAAAAATCAATGGAGTGAGGTACAATACTAATAATTATAATGTCAAGTTGACCAAGTTAATGCCGAGGATGCCTGAAAGCTCTGCATTTTTATCGTGACAAAACACACCCCAGCGGCAACAGAAAGAAGTCAAGTACAGGAGATAGCGAGAATTGGTAGGTGTTAAATATGAGTATTCACCTGTTATGATGGGCCATTGTAGAAGTGTCAAGCATTTGGAGCTTAAAAGTTACCTGGACAGAGGATGTTCATCAGATGCTCCCATGTCTCTCCTGTCTTAGACTCACTCACAGCACCACAGGTACATCCTCACTCCATATCTCTGTCCAATTAAGACAGTAAAACCAGCAAAAAACAGCCAGTTTTATGACTCTTGCGTCGAGAAAACATATTTCTCCTCTCCTTTTATGAGTTTTTTCCCACTAGAGTGAAAGGAGCGCCTGCCTCTACCCGCTGTTAAAGCCACAATCCTGTCTCTCTCTCTCTCTCTTTCTCTCTCTGAGCTCTCATCAATTTCACCACTCCCACATCTTCAACAAAGTGCAAAAGGTGAATTCTTTAGAAGAAAAATGCCCATCTTCATCACAAAAGTGTCTTTTCCCCCTCAAAAAACACGTTTTCCCCCTCTACAAGCTAGTACTCCGTTTTAAACGTCTTGTTTGGAGGCTAGTAACGCTGTTCGGCTCGGGAAGAAATCGATTCTTTTGAACCGGTTCTAAAGAATCGAACGTTTTTGCATTTCCACAATGAAGCTGAAGGACTGGAACAAAATTTTTATTTTGTACACAGCATCTGTCATGTGTTTAGGCTTCATTAAGTCACTCGTTGGATCTGATATTATTCCTTGTGGAGATTAGTTTGAATATAAAAGCAACAAATCCTTCCTGTTTAAGTCCTCCCCACTTTGTTGAAGAATTTTTTGTTTTCAATTTTTTGTTTTAAAACAATTATTCGGTATTCGTGCAATATGCAACTTAACTGTTTAATCTGTGGATTGGCTGAATGTTACTGAATGTTAATCTCATTACCAGATTACTGCTCATTACCGTTATTGCGGTTATATATTACTTTCATAAATATCTGCACTACAGCATGAACTATATATTTACAGCATTGTCGGTGTTACACTGTAATTTTTTACAAAAAAATTTCTCATTGTGATTCATTATTTATTGTCTATGTTTCTATTTTTTTTTTATCGTTTTATCGTTTATTCCTTCTTGTTGCATGCTAATGAAACAACGGTAATGACACAATGGTAATGACACAATGGTAATGAGACAATCATTCTGCTTTCATTCTGTGCGAAAAGGTTGAATGTGGATAATATGTGGATAAAAATGATTTGATTAATCATCAAGTTGTAAAAGATTCTCCCCTAAAGAGGTGAAATTTAGTGGAAGTGGGAAATGAGTCGCAGTATCGAAGAGAGTCGATTCTGTAAAATGACTCTGCTTCACCAGTAGTTAGGAACAGCTGAGAGAACTGGCTGAATCTGTTTATTCTTGAAAACTTTGCATTATTCAAAGACGTAGA
>JBBMFX010000001.1:3685541-3708118 GCA_037832545.1 Rhabdalestes septentrionalis | reverse complement strand
TAGCGGCAGTTTCGTTTTGAACGCACTAATATCATGCTTTAGCATTTTCTGTCATATGGAAGTGAGTGCGCTTTGGTCTACCTCGAGGCACGAGATCGCGTTGTTCTCGCGTTGCTTTGATGTCGTACACTGACTGCGCAGCCCCTGATTGCATAACTTCACGTGATTTTTTTTTTTGCGAATAACCGACTATTGAAAATGTATTCAACCAAGCCCTCTTCATATCCACTAACATTAGACTATTTGGGGGCAGACCTACAAGACGGTTTGTGGAAAGTTTACTATCATATATAGATAACAGTGGAACATAGCCAGTAATTATTTTTTTGGACTCAGAGCTGCACAGTTTGCACAGTAAATAGGCACTTGGCACAAGTGGATTAAAGTTAAATGGTAAAGTAAGAAAGTAAGAGACCCTCTTGTCTGAAATGACTGTCTACAGTACTTGCCTACACTGTAAATTAAATTTTCTAGCTCACAGGACACAGTCAGGCAACATCCTAAACCACATAGAAAAATCTGAACCACCACAATGAAAAGCTGAGTGTGATTAATTTGAGCAAGGTACCGTCCCCACAAACGGCTCCCTGGTGCCCCCTTTTGGTGGCAGCAAATTGCTTTGCTTGGTGAATGAGTTAAACGCAGAGAACAAGTTCACATTGCGTGCTGTGCCTTGGAGTATGGGGAGCTGTTTGTAAGCACAGCTGAACTTTACAGGTGTCATTTCTTCATCATGTAGCGTAACCTTCACACATTCAGAGCTAAATGTGTTTAAAAAAATAAATGTTGCACTTTTACAAACGGCAACTCTAAACGCGAGTTATTAATGTAGCACTTTTACAAATGGCAAGATATGCTAATGAGCCACGCCCTGTGATTACAATTGGCAGGGGGCTGGACAGTGTGCTGTGATATTCCCTCGCCTACATGGAGGATTTGCCTTAAATGATCTCAAATCTTAATGTTAAATGTGAAAAATATACATTGCACTCTAAATGTGGTGAGTTGAACGGTTTTCGGCTAACCATCTTAGTGTCGTTTGTAAAAGTGCTTCACTATAATCCCACATTTACAGTAGCCATTTGTAAAAGCGCAACATTTAGATTCAGAGTGCAATATTTAGGGTTTTTTTAAACACATTTAGCTCTAAAAGTTTGAAAATTGTGCTAAATGATGAAAAAAATTAAGCTGTTTTTTACAAAGGGCACCCCATATTCGTGTGTTCACACATGGCTATGAGAGTATTACGAGGGTGGTAGGAGCCTTGGGGGTTAAACAATTGCCTGTGTACCCGATGACCACAAAGATGCAGGTTCAAACCCCACTTTCCACCATTGCGTCCCTGAGCAAGACACTTAACCCCCAGTTGCTCCAGGGGGACTAATGTTTGTTAGTCACTCTGGATAAGCACATGATTCAAGTACTTAGTGTTCATTAGCAACATTATTTTCTTTGATAATTGACTACTTCTGGATAAGTACAAATGTGATATTTTCCCAAACTCCATGGCCAATGTACAAGAAACACCCAGCTTGAGGGTTGAGAAACAAACAGATTTCTTTTACCCTTTTACACCAATTAACCCTGCTTTTGAACCAATAAGCTGAATCAGTTCAAGTGAGCAAGAATTCATCCCTATACGACTGGAGCTAAGCCCCCCTGTACTGACTGATGGACTAAATCTCTTCAAGAAGTGCAAAAAAATCTATTTCATTAGAAACACCTTAATCATTAGAGTTTATAGTCTGAAGCCCATTAGTTAGCATGCAGTGTGTGCTTCAGAAACCAGGTCGAGTTAAAGCCAAACAGGACCCTGGGGCAAACATTTTATTGCCCATATTACTACAGTCCTTTAACATGTGCACTAGTAATGTGTGTAAGATTAAGTAAGATCTGTTGCTGTAATTTTCTATCTTAGTTAAAGTAAATGAATGCTACTCACTCATCAGTGAGCATTTTTAACTATTTCCCCCCTCCACATAATAATCCACACACACACACACACACACACACACACACACCAGTGTCACAAATAGTGTCAACTTCAGTGTTAAAAATGATCCACCACCCAAGAAGAATCTGATCAAAATTAATCCAATGACTAAATAGAAACAGCAAACTAAATGAAATAGCTTCACATGGCTTGCAACCTGTTTGCAAGTAAATGTCTTCTTTATTTTGCTGTGGCTACATATTTCCAGTGCACAAATAGATTTGCTGTGCCCACAAGACACTCACACACTAGGGCTGGTAATCTTACATAAGATGTATTAAATCAGCTAAAACTGACACTTATGTTGTTAAAAGCAAAAGTAAAGTGGTGCATGTAGGACGGAGCATTTAAACAAACCCTGATACAATATGAAGGCTGCACACTGAGTGGGCATGGCTGTCATTATGCTATAACTAACTTAGCCATTTATTCTGACTGCATCTACTTGCTGTCTCGACACTCTGCCCACAAGTGTGTTTTTGAACATTTTGAGCTGTTTAGCTTTCAAGTTTCTGGGAACCGCAGATGGCTCTCTTCTCTCAGGGATTTTCTCAGCATCACTAAAGAGTCCCATTATCAAACACTGGATGCCTCCACACTTAACAATTACAGGCCCGTTTATAGGCAAGGTGGCTGAGAGAGAAGTCTTCAATCAAATCAGTAATTGCTTGAATTCAAATGGATACTTCAGCTATCAGTCAAGCTCTCAACAACATCACAGTACTAAAACAGCTCTATTGAATGATATTCGTCTAAATACAGACTCAAGTAAAATGACTATTGGTACTGCTACATCTCACTGATGATCATTATATTCTACTGGGGAAATTACAAATTTGGGTCACAGTCTCAGAAATGGTCCTCAGATGGTTTCGGATGTACCCAGAAGGCAAGAGTGTCGCTCCTACCATCCCTTTTTAAATAAGAGGAAACCGGAATGCTGGTGGTGTCCCACAAGGGCCCATTCCTGGGCCACTTTTATTCAACTTGTACAGGATTCCTTCTTGGTTTCCTCTCAGCCAAATTCTCCAGGAACACAAGGTGGCTTATCATAGTTACACAGGTGACATTTTCTAGCTCTTTCATCGAATGCTTTCAGTCCTGTAGACTCATTGTGTTTATGCCTTGAAAAAGTAAACGGCTGGATAGCAACATTTCCTTCAGTTAAATAAAGACAAGACAAAGATAGTTCTGTTTGGGAACAAAGGGGGAGGGTTGCAACCTAGAGTCTATCTGTAATCCAGTCAATAAAGATTTTGTAATCCTCTTCTCTCAGGACTGCCCAAAAAGATTTCTTGAGCTGAGGTCCTCACACTGGCTTTGAAATAAATACCAACATATCTATGAAATGTTTGATGAAAATCAGTTTGAGGATAGAGGTGCCCAGATTTGAAATTTAACAGGATGAAAATAATTTTGGCATTATGCTATCCTCTGTTGGAACAAGAGATCAGATCTGCCAACCAACACCAGTTAAACAAGGTGTTTTCCATTACCTTCAATTAATCAGCTAGCTTGACTTATTTTTCTTACACACAATCATGCAATTGATCTGCTCCCTCTACTTTTAGCATTGCATTGCATGCATAAATCTAGCATCTTAATGGAGTTCATCGTATGAATAATAGGTTATAAGCTACAGACTGTAGTTCAGATTGGGAAATATAAAGTACCAGTGGTTGAATATGTTTTTTTCTGAGAGGAGAATAAACTGTCAACTAATAAAGTGTCTTACATTATGAGAATTCTTCTATATTGCTTTTTACATTTGTGCAATGCATTTGAATTTATTCTAAATCTTTAATTCTTTTTTCACTTTTTTTTTCAATGTGTAAGGAGCGCATTGAATGACCTGTGCATAGTTTCCCAGTAGGAGTCAACTTACTGAAGGCTCTGTACAATCATGCTACAATTTTAACATTACTCATACCACTACTACTACTACTACTACTTCAACAACAACACCAACTAATACTTATGATGATGATGATTCTTATTCTTATACTTATTCGTATTATTCTTATTATTATGATTTTTGGGAAAAAATTTTATTGGAAAAAACAAACCATTTTCTTCTGCATTTTCCTCTGATCCTCCTCAATCCTCCAAGGAATTTGGGCAGAGGTGGCTATTGGTCATATTCACTGATTATCAGCATGAATGTGTTACATTTGTACAAGGTTTGTCTGTTCCCTTGCTATGTAATATATCCCAGCCCTCGGCAGGTGGTATTATAACAAGATTGCCTAAGTTGTGACTGATAAGCGTATAATGTCACCTCTGTGGCCATATATCAGTTCCTACACACATCTGTCATGTGGATAATATTAATTGCCTCTGTGTAAGCGTGAACCAGCTAGAATTTAAACAAACAAGCAGCATACATGGCATTTTCACGGTCATTAGTTCTGAAGCAGGAAAAGTTTATCAAGAACTAGTTTGTGTATTGGCACAGAAATGCCAAGTGCAGGGATTTAATTAAGCTGCACTTTATCCCGTGTCCTTGTTTAAATTTTAATCCTTCAGGGGTGACATTAAATTAGCTTTGCTTGTGTAAACTCCCATTAAACCCAGTAGTTTCTAGAGTGGAAGCACTGAAAGTCTGTTTGAGTAGAACTAAAAGCTCGACCCTGCAGGTATTATAAAGCAAATTGTATTTTGTCAGCACTTCTATACAATAAAGCATTTGCTAATGGTCTTGTTAATTGGCGTTTTGCTCTCTGTATATTAATGAGGAGCCATAGGAGTGTTTCACTGTTCTCTTTGCATTTAATGGCATTGGGTATGGTCACGTTGGGCTGGGCTGGACATTTGTTCTATATATATTAGAGTATCACTTTTTAAATAAAAATATAGGTCTGATAAAAGCAAATGTGTGTCTATTAACTTTTACTGACTGTCCTATGAGTATCCAATAACACCAGCATGGTCCATATGGATGAGTTGGTTAAATGCACAGGTACACTGAAAAAGCAGCATTTTGACTAAGTAGGGTTGTTGCCAGCTATTTCTCTGGTGTTTTTACTCTGGCCTCAGGCATTTTTACCAAGTTTAAAGGACAAACTGAGTGAAAGAATGGAGACTCCCCTTGGGTGCTAAATACATGCTGGAGGGCTATGAGGTCCCATTGCTGGTGACTGCCCTACAAGTGACCAAGGAGTTCAAAAAGAAGGACCTACACTCCTCTCTGAAAGGACGTTTCAGACACATTAGTGTCTCAGTGGGCCGCTTCACAGTCGAATTCTTGAACTTCATGCTCATTCTCAAGTTTGTCACCTGAATGTCATTTCCAGAGGAGCACTTCAGACTCACCAGTGTGTCTTTCTTTCACTCCTGTTCACAGGAAGCACCCGAGTACATTTCGGTCGATCACTCTCAACTAATGCAGTTGCAGAGTGCATGGATGTGGTCCTTTCCCCCGGTCATCTTCAGGTCCTCTCTTGATGATCAGTTCAGGACCTCTCTGGATGATCAGTGTATTGTCTATGTAAGATGGGATGGGCTGGTATAGCACATTGTCTAATTGCTCATTTCAAGGTTATGATTCATGTAGAACAAAAGGAAGTCCTACCTTGCTCTACCTTAAATGGGAACTTTTGTTATCTAAACTTTTTATGAGTGTCTGAACACGTTTGTCCCTGCTGACTCACAAATCCACTTTTTACATACTACTCTGTTTCTATTTTTCACTACGTTGATAACAAATAGTGAGACTGAAACTAGCAATAGATCAGCAGGGACAAACATCTTTCAGACACTCATAAAAAGTTTAAGTAGGAGCAAGGTAGGACTTCCATTTGTTCTATAACTTTTACATTTTCATTTTGTTCAACATTGTTGGGAAATAGGAGAAGAACAACGCCATTTTATTGAGAGAAAGAGGGCATCAGTAGGGGACCTAGAAAGCTTCTAGCCCACCAGGATAGCCCTAATGATATCCAAGAAGTACATATCT
The DNA here is from genome assembly GCA_037832545.1 of Rhabdalestes septentrionalis. Lineage (NCBI taxonomy): Eukaryota > Metazoa > Chordata > Actinopteri > Characiformes > Alestidae > Rhabdalestes > Rhabdalestes septentrionalis. The sequence goes on along the minus strand of JBBMFX010000001.1, from coordinate 3,702,170 downwards.
GGTATTTATATGCAAGGATTGTAGCACTATTCTTATGTTCCTAATGTTTATTTTTAGTTTGAGACAGAAGGATTAAGAACTAAAACTAATGAGACATTTGGACTTTGTTGAGACTAACTAGAATGTTTGGCAAAACTAAAAGCCGAGACAGAGAGAAGCCTGAGACCTCAGAAAAAGTCTTGAGTTGAAGAGCATACTCTGTTACTGTGGCCATGCGACTTCTGCGCGTTCTCAGAAAGGCATAGCAGCTAGAAACTTATGGCACCACTTTTATGAAAATAGCAATCTGTTCAAGCTCTGGGCAATTAGTCAGGATCTCAAGCCTCCAGCCACTTCACTTGACTTGGATGTGCTGTTCAGTTGGACAGCGTAACACTTGTGCCATATCTCGACAGAGCGCTCGTCTGGGGCTCATTCCCAGATCGCTTCGCATCAGGGTTACATATGCAGCAGCAGACATGCCTTCAGACTGGAACTGGCTGCTTCTGCATGTAAAAGCTCTGGTACGAGAGGCCTCAAGTGGATATTTTTTGCATCAGATGAAAAAGTTCACTGCTCCACCAGCCCTCAACGTCAGATGCTCCAGGCCCACTTCATCTGTATGCTCAAGTGTACAATTTTCCAGAGACGGTGCCTTCTATCGCCACGTCCCCTGCTCCACCATGTCTTGGCCCAGTTGCCTCCTGTTCAGCTGTAACCTCAGCAGCCCCAGGTGTGGCACTCGGCCCCTGAGAGAAGAGGTGAAAGTGGTCTAAGGTCTATAACTTATTAGGCTGCAGTTTTCCATGTCTTGCAAACCGAGTCTTGGTTAAAAGGCTGAAGAGCTTAGTGGTTCATTTATATGCTGTGAAATTCATATGATATCACATGCTATTATATGTGTTTATTTTCTGTTACATTCAGTCCTAATTCAAAGAGTCCATATAACATTTTAAGTTACAAAACCCAACATATTTACATGCTTTCCCCTACCCAACCCACTCACAATAAGGAGTTTTTTAGCTGCTTTTTGACAGTATAGAACAACCCATCAGAACAGAGATCAGCATATTTCATTCGAAATGATAAAGAAAGGCTAGAAAAGTAGATCTCAGGAAATAATTACAGACAAAAAAATAAAATATGGGCCCTCTAAGAAAAGGATCCTTATACTTGTATTGCTGCAGGCATATGTAACTGTTACTTTTGACTGGAATGCCCTAGCAGAAGCTGCAAAGTCAATGATTGTGTTATTATTTGCAGTAAACTGGATTGTTTTTCTTTTAAAGCCTCTCAGTCTATGTTGCTGCCCTACGCTGCAGTAAATGCAAATGTGTAATGAAAGAAAACCAGGTGCAATAATACAGCAAAAAGTACTGTGAGTACCGAGGTTAATTGTGTTTATTAAACTCATGTCCACATTTCACAAACAGAATAAATGCCATATATATTAGACACTAACATTTAATAAGTAATATCATTTCTTTACATACTCAAACTTGTACAGCTTCTCATTTCTTAATGAAGTGAATTGTTTAAAGAGTATAATTTAAAGTAAAGTGTTTTGAGTTAGAGTTAGGGTACTTTAGGTTTTAACATAGCACAATTAGACAAAAGCACAATGAATACAAATGAAAGTACATGAAGAAAAATATAGGGCTTGGAGAGGAACAACATAGACAGCACGAGAACATTCGAGACATGTAGGAGCCAATCTCTCTCTCTCTCTCTCTCTCTCTCTCTCTCTCTCTCTCTCTCTCTCTCTGTGTAAATGTGTAAATGTGTGTGTGTGTGTGTGTGTGTGTGTGTGTATATATACACATTTTTCAAATTCTCATCAAGCTAATAATTATATGAATCTGAATTCTCCCAGGTTTTCATTTAGCAGGTATTGGGATTTCATTTTGAGGGAGATTTGTGATTAGGTTTCCTAATCCCTGCAGGGGCTGCCGTGATTAGCTTGGTAATTAACTCTTTGATGCTATTTCCGCCGTGAGCTAGCTTTAGTGCCCGGCTAACGCAGTTTGGCAATATAGTCATCTGGATGGTTTGATGACATGCACAGCCTAATCTTTTAATCCATAAAGTATTCATTCTTCCCCTCGTTCTAATTAAGCACTAATATTTGGATTAACTGGAGGTTGCTGGTGTCTCTGTGGAGATGATAAATGGGCGGGGGGGCTAAATGAGTGCGTGTGATTCTGTGCTGGTCTGTGCAGCTGTGGGTCTGAATGAACATCCACATGCTTGGAGAAAGTTTGAACACTTAGTTGAACAAATGCTCCTGTAAAGGCCAGTGGACCTTAAATGGGTCCATATTTGACATTTGTCTGGAATTCGGAATTGTGTTTTTTCCTTGAGATCCACTTACGATGTTTGTGGCTTTCAGTTCCAAAAATATCCACAACTATTTCTGACGTGATCAAAGTCCTCTCCCTAACTTAACAAAAAAACATTTTCACGAATCCTTTCAATGTGAGTGATGTATTTTCAAGACATTTTGGACAATTTCTAGAGGTCCATTCTGCAGGAAATGCTAAAAGAACTTCGATTTAACCCTCATTGAACTGGTATTGTCAGAAATGATGTAGAGGAGAAGATCTCAGGATATGCAGACAATCTTTCTGTGTATGTGTCTAATTTGTCGCTTTTGGTACTCTTCAATCATTCAATCAGATAATGGGATTCAGATTGAACATGCATTTCTATGTTATTGTCCATGAATATTGCTGCTAAGAAATACACCTTAATATATCTCTATCATATCCATTAATATTGCTAAGCATAGCTTTAGATATGTTGGGGTTTGACTTACGCAGAAAATTTGAAGCTGTTTTTAAGGTTAATTTTGCCCCCTGCTCCCTCAGATTTGAGATGACTGAACACTAGTCCATGCTCAATTTATCTTTTGTCTCGTGTGGCTCTAATTATGTAATTAAAAAAATCACCAACTTTGGAGATACATGATTTTGTTCTGACAACAATATGAAAATATCCTTAGTTCTGGCTGGTCATTTAAAAAGCAGTCCAGGCTAAAACAACCATTAGTTCATAATGTATGGGAGGTTGAATAGGTAGGAATATATGATATGGTAGCACTAAATCATTCCCATGGGTTATTTTTGCAGGGTATTTTGTTATTTGGACTGTATTGACTAGGAAAACATACATTTAGAATGATTTGGCGCACTGCCACAGAAGGAGCACTTTTTGTTCCCTAGAACACAGGTTCTAGGTTTATGCTGGTTCCATAAGGAACAGACGTCTGAAGTTGTTTTAGTTTGGGAACAACCCAAAACACAGGCCTGCTACTGGAGACCCCCTGACCTGCACAGTTTAGTATTAAGAAAGGCTTTTTAAATTGCTGGATAGCTGGATTGAACCTTTTGGGTTATTGGACAGACTGAAAGTGAGCTCTGCTTCATGGAGATCCAGCCTGCTTGCTATGTTCCCACCGAATAAAAGAAAAGTTAGTTTCCACTCGAAATAGGATTGGCATTTGCTCTACATATATCTATTGGCCTGAAATCAGGATGTAAAACAGACATTACATTTTCTGCTGTTGGATAAGATAAGCAGAATGGCTGATCACTCTCTCCCATTCCTTCAATATGTTTATTAGAATTTTCCCCAAACACTGTGTCCTAAAAGAAGCATGTTAGACTTAATTTAGCATCACCCAGAGATATGCTTGGCTTATTTGGAGCCTTCCAGCATCAAGGATTTCACGCATCTACAGGATATGGCTCAGTCTGATAACACAGCTGAACCTCATCAAGGATGCAAATTTGTCCTGCTTACGCTCCCGAACCGGATCGTTTGAAATCTTCTTCACTCAAGACGAGTTTTGAGTGATGGGGTTGTCACAGTTCGTCATTACAAGCACATTCTGCTAGATCTTTGGTCACACTACATGACGTTCAACATGGTCTGATAATTGCACTGTCCACACTATCTGTCCTGTTACGAGGAATCTTTGAGCGGTTATGGTTAATCTACATGACCACTATGATTTATCTGAGACAGGGATGCCACACATCACAAGATATTTTACCAGGAGGCATTTCTGACCAGTCTGTCAGATCTCATTTACATATACGCCATTATATTTAGATGCTTTTATTTAAAGCCACTTCCATTCCCTACCTACAGGGGGCAGTCTCCATTGAGCAATTTGGGGTTAAGGGTCTTGCCCAGGAACCCAGTGGTGGTCTGCTAAAGGTGGGATTCCAACCCATGGTCCAGATGTGAGTATCCTACCCACTAGGCCACCAACACCTTAACAAATTTAAATAAAACTAATAAGCATAAATGATCATACTTTGTTTTGATGGCGGTGTAATTAGGTTCACTTTAACTAAATATTTAACCAGATTTTTCTAATTTAAGCAACCAGTGGGCAGCAACCTGGAATAGTGGGCAGCACTGCGGCTTTACAGCTAAAAGGTCCTGGGTTTGATTCCTGAGAGGGACCCTTGAATGTCCTCTCCATGTGGAGTTTCCTCATGCCTGCATGGGTTTGCTCTGGGTTTTCTTCCACAGTCTGTGTGCGTCAGATAAATTAGAGATGCTAAATTGCCTCAAAGTATGACTGTGTCTGCCGTATGATAGAAATCATCCCAAAATCTTAATTGAATATCTTTCTCACTATAATTTATATGCATTTTACAGTTATGAGCGTTTTTTGTGGCGCCATAATGGGTATCACTGCGTTTAGTTCCCAAAACCCATGAAAGAAGCGACAGGGAATAACAAGATGCCACGTGAGAGAACGGGGCTGCATCCTATTAATAGAATAAAACTTCCTTTCCTGCCCATCTCCCTTGATTTTGTCTGACCATGGACTCACATGCTAGTCAGATCCACTGCACCTTTAGTCAGGTCAGGTGAAATCTGGGCATGCGGACAGGAAGAGGTTACATTCGACTATTAGGACACAGCCAATCGTTCTTTCTTCTGGAAATAGACGTCATCAAGAATTGAGCGATCCAAGGTTTGGAGCATATTTGCAGCCCAAAAAAATGTTTAAGAAAAACATGATTATTAAAATAAAGAACATTAAGACCTTCTTCTTCCTTCCCAAGTTCAGTCCCTCACCCCTTGTTCCCTGTATCTCACTGCCAGTTACAACACTTTCACACTCCAGGATCTGGACTTGCTGACAGGTCCAGATGTTTAGCCCGCTAGATATCCGTCAGACATCTGCGAGGCATCCGTGAGCCTCTTGGCTGTCGTCTTTTCACACAGCAATCAAGAGCTGATTTGCAATTTGTGATTCGTGTCTGATCTGAGGCTTTGGGATGTGATTTCCAAAAACGAGTGTAAAACCAGGGTTAAGATTTTTTTCAATCTCGGCTTGGTTATAGAATAAAGCCTGACGTCCAACTTCACACCTGCACATCTCATCCACAAAAATGGCCTTTAAGGAGCTCTCACATGGTTTGGATAGCTTCACCCAATAGGGCAGTCACTGTGTGTTCAACTATTTGAGAACTTAATGCAGATCTGAACACCACCAGAAATCCTTTCCACCTGGGGCAGCAAGACTCTAGAACTCTTTGTTGTACTGTAGATGATCTGTTTTGGTCTTTATCTCATTCTCTTCTCATACAGATTGTTTTCATCTGTGTGTTGTTGTATGTTAGCCTCAGTCCCTCATCTCATTTTGTTGGATTCATCGTATTTTTGTAGAGCAAACACTGCCTCTTTTCATAACCACTTGCACTACTAACCTGTTATATTTATTTTGTTATTCTCTTTGCACTATTACTACAGTTATTGTCTTTTTTTTAAATCTTGGTTGTCTTGTCTTTATTCCTCTTGTTGCACAGAGCATGTTGATGACAATAGAAGTTCCCTCAGGATGAATAAAGTTCTTTCTTTTCTTATTTACTCTTAGAGCCCCATTGGGTCACATAGAAAACTGTCTTTCACTGTACACAGGAGATGAGTAGATTTCACATCGCTTTGCAAAGAGTCTATAAATTAACTTGCAAACTGCAGTCCCAGGTATCATTATTGACAGCAGTTAACAGCACTTTCCGAAACAGTCTTTATTAAATCATTTTTATTTTCCAAATGTCAGGTCTGAGATTTGAGTCTCTCACATTGCCGAGCCAGCGGGGACTCGGGCTCATTGTAAACCCATTTCGGTCCAGGACAAGAATTATTATGTATCTATCCAAGAGGAACCATCTGTACAGCTCTTCAACAGGACAGAAATAAGATATTTGGATTCTCGTTCGCTATCTTGGCAAGACTCGGATACACATCACCAACTGGAAACAAATTTCAGGCCGTGAAAAAATGACACGAGACGGGAGGTTTTTCTTGTATGTCAATTTTAACTTGGAATGGGGTCCACATTTCCATCAAGGACCTCATGCCATGAAATTCAACATTAACATTAACAGGCGTAAGAACAAAATGTCTGAGGATATGAACCCTGCTGAAACTTTAATTTGCCAAGAATGTCATTCTCTTATTTGTCACGTGAATGCATGCGAGCCTCAGCTGAATGTGAGTGTACAGTACATGTCATTCTAACACCAAAACGATTCTGGAATGGCCAGGACCCAAACCCAGTCATTCTCATTTGGAGTGTGTCACTACGAAACACTTTGTACTTAAAATGTACTTAACTCTAGCTTAACGTACCCCTGAAAATACACCAACCCCCTTCATTTGAATTAAGTGGCCGTTCATTTGTGAAACCTACCGCATTTTACCTTAACATTACAAATTAGGCTTGCGTGCCAAACCCCTTATTCTTACATTTAAGGCTGTCATTCAGGAGGTACTATTATATAAGGGGCAAACTTGAAAAGTAAGGGGAAAGTTCAGTAGTTCCACCCCTTAATCAGCCTCAATCTCTGCACTTTTCCGCTTAATTTTTGAAAACGAATGTCAAAATTAAGGGGTGAATGAAATGGTTTAGTTTCGCAGTGTGTCGTGTACATGGAGACAATTCTGTTCCTTTTACATGATCATTTTATCAGTAAAAAGTATACTTAGTTGTAATTGTGAGTTTTATTAATAGAATTAAGATATACTAGCACTTCCATCCCAGTGGGACAGTTAATTACCACTTGGCTCCGTCTGCCCGAGGATGGCAGAAAAGAATGCCAGAGTACTTCTTTTTGCTGCGTGAATATAAGCTGGAATGAGCTAAGGGTACTTTACTGGCAAAGGAGAATATCAATTATTCTACCACTCACACTTATACAACACGGCTCCTGTGCAGGTGCCATTTATAGAACCTTAACATTAGCATATACAATGGATAATGTTTGCTAAGTGACTACTAGCTTTCCATACTGAATATTTTTGGCTCAATGACTATCCGCAAATTAAAAATATACTTTTTGTAATTACTAATTTCTTGCTATAGTGAATATATTTGTTTTCTAAAGGTGTTTATTAGCTTGCATTCACACCTAAATATTTGAACCTCGTTCATTTGCAATCTAATCTCAGTTTCAAGTGTATGTTTTTGCTAAGTAAATATTTGCATTTTCGGTTAACATATTTATTTGCAATGGGAATCTCTGTAAATGCATTTGTTAGGTGAATATTACTTCTAAGTGAACATTTGCACAAGTAAGTATTTGTCTGCTGAGTGAATATTTTCATTTTCAAGATGGCTCATTACATCAACCAAAATCTTTGGAACAGTCTTGATCAATTAACGGATGTTCATTCTTCTCCTATAGATGTACAGTTTAAGTTGTTTTGTTAAAACTACAACCGTACTCATTATTTTATGAAATCTTGGCAGGAATATTGTAAGATTTTTCAGTCTATTCTTAGAATTTATTTATTAAAGGGGATTTAATTCGTGCATTATTGTGAAAATGTTTGAAGACATTTAAGTTTTTCAAAGTTGTTCTAAATATACTTCATTAGAATGAATACAGATGAATAAATCAGTGATAGTATCTGTTTCCACACCATTTGAAGCTATGCCTAATTTGGTTCAGTCTAGAGTTTGGGACTGTACGTTAGGATAAACCAGACGTACCGAAGATGGAATTGAACAAATCAGTGCAATGACTGGTGGCATCCAGGAGAAACCTGGAGTGAAACTTGGCTCTTCCAACTAGCCTAAAACATATCATGCACTCATGTTTGCATTTATTTGAATTTAAAAAGGCTCTTTTACATGCAATAACATGTTTCAAACTGTCTGTTTCTTATAATCAGATATGCTGGCTACATTCATGAGGCTTCACTTGCAAGATATCATTTTTTTTGCACTACTGTCCTCACACAAACCTTCAAGAATGGTGCTTTTAGGGGTATTTTTTGCACACTAGAACATTTTTGTACAACAGATTCTCAGCTGGTGTCAAAGCTTTCCTGATAACAGCTTTACTGCAACAGCTCCCCTGAACATTCAGTGAATGGTCCGGTGGTTGAAGGTTACTCCGGATAGAGAGGGCTTTAGGTACAAATGCTCCTGTCTGCCGCAGCATATTCTCCCAGCACAAAAGAGCAGGCCACGGAGGACACAGACCAGGTTCTGCCACTTCCACCACAACCAAGTTTGGATGCAGGAGTTAGAGGTTCTTTCATTTAGTCTTTGCCAGTTGCAACCACTGGCTAAACTCCCTCTATCACACAATCCCACCAATGAAGCGAGGAAGTAGCTTAGCATGCACTTTGTCCAAGAAGATACATTAAGCATCTTGAAATGTAACTTATCAAACAGGGTAACGCACTTGGAGTCCCGGTGCCTAATTATAAAAAACTGAAGTATCGATAAGCTGTGATGTTAACAGTTCCGCTGTCAGTACAGGAGAAATGAAAAAACCACAACATGAGAGAACTCAAGCACACACACAACAGGAGAGAGCTCACGCTTACGGAGTGACGATGGCAGAAAGAGCCAAACGAATCAAAGTATTGCTACAGTTAATTTATTGAGAGTCCAACTAGATTAGGGTTAGGTTTAGGGTTAAAGTGTTGTTATTCTATTCTCAATTTGTTTCAGTTTTTTAAGTGAAAAATTCAACAAAAGTACAGATAAGAATATCGACGGAATCAACGAGTGGTATCGATAGAAGTAGTAATACTGTAAAAACCTTAACGATACCCATTCCTGGGAGAGGGGGGCATCCTACCCACCCAGAGAGAGCAAAGTGCTGTGTTGCACCACTGGGTCTCCAACTCAAGATCTCCTGATGAAAGGCTGCTGCTTAGACAGGTGCACCTCTTGGGAGAAAGGTGGTGCCGTTCCACTTCCCCTGAGACCTCTCAATCTTAGCTTGTGTTGCTGCTTTTTTTTCTTGCCCAGCACTACTCCAGCATCATAGACTTGTTGGAACACTTTAGAACTAAGCTGAGTGTCTGCAAAAAAATGTTCTGAAAGTTCTCTCCCTCTCTCTTCGCCAGGTGCCTGGTCGTAAGCCGCACTCTTACAGGATTAGTGTTCTCCATTAGAGATGCCTGCCATTCTCTGACTGATTTCCCAAGCGTGTGGTTCTCGCCGCGTCCTAACGAGCACTCTGGAAAGTTCAGCGTTCAGACAGATGTTCGGGCTGTGAACGGATTAGGGAGAGGAGACAGGTGCCAGCAAGACGCGGAGACATATGGGTTACGGACTCGACAGCGCTAACAATGCTCTCTGTTGAGCACCTATTCCATGTCATCTGGGATAAAAGAAAGAATTTGTAGGAGCATCAGTGTTTACAGTGCAGGGTAGACGCTCTGACAAGTCACTGGACACATTGTTTCTTGAGCATAATCAGTCTAAGGTGGTTTTGTTTCTCTCACTTCATTAATTTCAAGTTCAGTGAAAAGGCAAGAGCCTTACGAGACTGCCCTGAAGTTCTGGATCATTAGGATTAGCTTTAGAGGTCTTTCCAGCCCTGCTAAGGGCATTTTTATCTTTAAGTACTATAATCTGTTAGTTTTATGTGCATAATATGGGTTTCCAAAATTAATGGATATGAGCCTCCACTGCTAATGTTAATTTGGCAAAATCTGCGCTAACGTCATTTTCCTCAGCAAGTTGGCCATTTTTAAGGCAATTAACGCTAACTATGCTCGTCATATAAAGAAACAATTTCAACCAGAGCCAGGATGAGGAGATTCTGACCACTTCCCTTTACTGAAAACTGGACTGCAATGTATTTTTGTTACTCTTGACCAAACGGGTTTCAGGATAAGGCATTAGAATGCTGATTAAGTCCAGTTCTCAAATGGAGAGCTGAATCCAATTCGGACTAGATTCTACATATGTGGGGATATTTTGCTATATTCTGTCTGTCTGAAAACACACATTAGATTGATTATACAATGTGAAACTTGTTAAAAAGGTGGCTTACATTTACCTTTGCCATCTGAACCATCTAGCCACTCAAAAACAAGGATTTGTCACTTTATAAAAGTTTATAAAATTCCAATCTGCCTTGAAAAGGCCAGAAAATTCACATAATGAATCTAGCATTCATACCATAGTCAAATTGGTGTATGTTCTTAATACTGTACCAGTCACGGAGTTCCTGTAAGACCAGGGTTTACGTGTTACATCTCATGTGACGACCTCTTACCGCCTACTCCCACTGTGTTACATGTTTGTGTGAATAAACAGGGGTGTGCTCATGTGGATGTTTGGCTAAGGCCCAGCTAGCTTCTTTAACCTGTGACCAGCAATGGTGCATTTTAAAAACAAGTATCTGAGCCACAAGGTTTTTACAAGCAGATCAGACTAACCATAAGACAACATCCAAACAGGAACGACGGTTTCTTCTGCTTGTGTTTATAGAGTGGGACTTCCCACAGCAAAACTGGGAGATAGCGTCCAGTAAACGTGTCCAGTAAATGCAGGGGGGGATAGAGGAGAATTGCCTTTCCTTTCCTTTTTGGCATTTAACAGACGCTTTTACCTAAAGTGACTTTCATTCCCTAACTATAGGGTGCAGTCTCCCTGGAGCAACCTGGAGTTAAGGGTCTTGCTTAGGAACCCAGGGGTTCTTTGATGCAGATAGGATTCATATCTATGACCTCCTGGGTCAGAAGCAAAAGTCCAACCCACAAGGCCAACACCACCCCAATCGGTTGTTTGGATGGGCACAACAGTGTTTTTGTTTGTAATGTATTGTTGTACTGTGTATTTATGTTTTTTTATTGATTTTTTTGTTTATTATTATTTTGGAGTATTTTGGAGATGTTTGGTTACTTTGTGCAAGATCGTGGTGGTGCTTAAGGGTGAGGGACTTAAGGGGCGGGGCTTAATGGGGAGTGGCTTATTGGTCTTAAGGGTAGATGAACCCATGGAGGGAGAGTGAAATGAGCTGGCAAGCAGATCACAGCTCCTTTAGGTTAGAGCTTAGAATGCTCATGCCTTCGGTGGTTACAACATCCCCCAGGGTTATTTTATCATAATGTATAGTTTTAAGTTTTTGTACATTTTGTGCTGGCATTTTTGATTATGAAAATATATTTTTTTTAATTAAGGAAGCCTCACAGGAGTTTCTGCATCTAGAAACAATGGTGCCTTTTAATTTGCCCAACACTCTTCATTTTTGGACTTGGTATTCGAGGAAACTGTTTGAAATCAACTCTTGGAATCAACTATAATTGTCATCTAACCGTTGTGCAATCAACATCAACTGAGTGCTGATTTGTTGACAAGCTGATTTGTTGATTGGCAAAAGTAGCTCCCTCTTCCTGATGTGAGATTGAAAGCATTCTGAAACATGACCACAGAGTTAAAGTCATGTATACTGATCTGTATTGAGAAGTAGGTGCCTCAGTATAGAAGTGATTTACCAGTTAAATGTGTCTGGAACACGTCGTATGTCACTATTCATTCTGGACTTTAAGCAACACCAAGGAGATCAGATTAAATATGACAAATTAAACCTTTGTATTTGTATTTTATATGATAGTCATATTAAGTGCAGTGTTCATGATTTTTATTATGTTATATTGTATATTTTTTATGGGCTATGCTGCTTCGACTTTCTTCTTTTGTTCTGTGGACTGTTTGATAACCATCCAAATTTCCCATCTGCGGGAATAATTAAGGGTAACAATATTCTACCTTATCTTATCTTAACAAATGAACAGAATGTGACGTGACTGAAAGGGTGAATTCTGTGACTTACACACAAACACACACACACACATTCAAATTCAAAATCATTTTGTGGTTCCAAAACAGGCTGAATCTCAAAAATAGTTTTATGAAAATTCACACATATGGGAATAGTAGGGAATACAAGAATTTAAAAATTACTCTCTGACCCTGCATGACCTAGAGTGCTGGTCAATCTAGTGGGCAGGACTCTACAAAGATCTATACTTCCTCTAACAGATAGTGGATAACGGAGACAGCTGAGAAGATCATCAGGGTCTCTCTACCCCCAGTCATCACCACGGGGGATGAAACCACACAATTTTCTCCCTCTTTCTTCGTCTGGTTTCGCTGCAAATGGGCCTCCACTGCCAGGATGGGAAACAGTTTCTCGCATCAGGGCATTAGACTCATAAATAAGAATCAGAACTGTTTACTTCACACCAGTGCTCTCACCGCCATTGTCAACTGCACTGTGTTCGGTCCCGCCCTGCACCACTGTAGTGGTGATGGGGGATCCACATCACTCAATGGGCGAATAGATTTCTCATAAATACAATGTCCTGCCACCCTCAACTTGAGTATCCATACCAATAAATTACATTGATCCAGATGTCAGTCCCTCACAATCTCACTGTACCACCTCCCATCAGGTAAACAGCTTCCCTCGTTATGTCAGAATGACAGAAGTGAAGTGGAGCTGCAGGCTGTGGATGAAACCTGATAACTTATTGACATGCAATGTGCCCGCCAGGCCATATTTACAATACACGAACACAAAGCACAGACACTGGAATAACGACCTTCAAGTTGAAAATTCTCCACACGGACGAGGTGAGACGTTATGGGTGAGTGAACTCACCACTGAAAATAAGGGCTGACAGGAGAGGCAAGAGTGGCAAAACACGTCCTGGAGACTTTGCATGGAACGCCGATGATTATTAAAAGTCTACATGTATGAGTTTCATATTGATATATTGTTCACCTGGAATTATGCACTTATATATTAAATTACATAGTGTGTGCTTACTCTCCCCAATTTGCTTCTAGGTCAATGAATGACAAAAATGGGGGAAATATTGCATATATTTATGAATATTAATGATTTTTTTTGTCATATGAATGAGTATGGGTATGTTTATATGTATGGGTGTGTATATGTATACACATTTGGTTTTTTGTTTGTGTTTTTATTGTTACTACCAACACAGATTTTTGTGATTAGGTTGCAGTTCCCTCATGTGGTGGTGGGTGGGGCTGGAGGACTACTGGGAGATTTACAGTTAAGTAAAGTGTAAAGTTTCCATTCTATCATATGTAAACACTAGGGCTGTAACGACACACCAAACCCACGATTCGGTTCATTTCACGATTTTTGACTCACGATTCGGTTCGTATCACAATTCATTTGCGGTGGAGGAGAGGAAAAGTTCTGAGGCGCCATTTTGTTTGGAGACACCTTATTTTCACCACAAAAGTATAAACCAATATTCGCTTAAATACCGCTTCCTTTCCATTCATACTGAGGACGAGGCTTTGGTGAACCGCACGAGAAGTCGAGTTGGAGGAGTCGACTCATCTCTCTCGGTTCACCGCTCCGTTCAAACAAAAGAAACGCTCCGGCCAGCTGCCCAGAGCCATAAAATTCGCTCAAAACACAATAAAAACAATTACTCAGAGACTCCAGCGCAGTTTTATCACAACACAGTCAGTTTATAGACAATTTTAAGCCCAGTGTCGTAACTTACATGCACTCACAGCTGTTACAAGAAGAGCCTGTGACTTTAAGAGATTGCATGCTGGGGGACGTAGTTTTGAGGGGAGTAATATTTTTTGAAGGAGCTCGGGGAAAAGGTTTTCTGTTTATACTTTTGTGGCCGCTTGTTCATAGGGCCTTGTTGTTTTTCTGAAGAAGGAAAAATAAATGCTCCCAAGAAGCACAGACCTCACCCCCTTGACATCTCATTTTTAGACCTGTTTAGTAGCCGAGTGAACGACCAAGGGACGCCCGGTTAGCAGCTGCTATACCGAGGTAAGGCAACACAGCAAATTAATTCAGCAAACAAAGGGTCCGTCTGTGCTTGTGTGTGTGTAAACTGGTGGGAGGGTTCTTTGAAACTCTTAGACACTCAGCTATTGGTTAAAGAAAAGAAATTGACATGAAAATTCTCTTATTATGGTGAAGAACGTATGTTTCTGGGCGGGAACTGTATACGGGAAAGAGTTGGAAGGGGTGTGTTTGTGTCGCGATTCACCCTCCTTCACACCGCGACGCGGGTTCATGGACGTGGGTGTCGCGATTTTGTTTTTGTATCGTATATCGTTACAGCCCTAAATTACATACATACACACACACAGGGATAATGGATCCATGAAAAATACAGTTCAGCTCTTTACAGTAAAATGATGCAACTAAATTTCTAGGAATGCTTAGAAGCTCCACTGCCTGAAGACAATATCCAGATTAACATTTTCTGACAGTGTCAGCAAAACACTGTTTTGACCATATAAATCAATTTAATCCAGTAGTATCTGAAAACATTACAACGGGACAAGTCCCAGACACATATGTAAGGGACCCAATGCTGCATATATAGAACATATAGCTCCTGTCTGCTGCCTGGCTCCTGGCACCTGCATATAAGAACACACCTGCCTTCCACCACAGCAAACAGTAACATCACTCCAGAAGAGGTCCTGCTGCAGAAACAAGGGTTAACAGCCTGAATCACTCATGCCAGACAAAAGGACCTATCATCCCATCACACCCACTCTCATAGCAACAGTCTCGAAGTTACCCACCACATGCTGTGCATTATTCATGCCAGACTTGTGGTAAATAATTGATCTGGACAAGTTGCACTGCGATGGCACGAGCACAAACAGTTGCAGGGCAGAACTGTTTGCCCTTAAAGGCATCCAAAGGGAGCTAATCTCCTGGAGAAGAAGGGAGACTCTCTCGGGTCAGCACTAAAAACAGAAACAAAAATAAACCACCAGCAGCAAAAGATAAACAGGACAGGGCTGTGGAGAGGGAGACGTGCAAGCCTGGCCGGGAGATCTTCCAGAAAAGTAGCGCGTTTTACACGGCTGTGCGTAAAAGCGGCGCGTAAATACGGCACGGGCTTTACCCACCGAGTGGCTGGAGCTCCTCTTCTTAGAGCCACGGGCGAACATGGCTGGACCAGGGCAGGGAGCTGGAGAGGGAAGGTTCCAGGGGATGATCAGTGAATGAGGTGTCCGGGGTCTCAACTCAGGGGGGGACAGAAAAGTCCCGGGCCATCACAGTTTGTTGAGGGAATTGTGGTGACTGTTTAACCCCACCCGTATACAGATAAGCCCCGCCCCCGCGCTCACATTGGCTGGGAGCGAAGAAAGTCAGCCCCAGCGCACGAGGAGGAAAGGTGGATTATAGTGTCTCTTGGTGTGTGTGTGTGTGTGTGTGTGTGTTTGGGGGTGTGTGTGGGTGTGTGTGGAGGGACTGGTTAAAGGTTCTGACCAATCGTGATCAACACCAGTAGCCTCACAGTGGGCGGCTTTTGCCGCAAAACGGGTGGGATGAAAGAAGGTGAATGGTAACAGAGTACTTTCTGATCCCACCCCTTCTCTCACCCCAGCCAATGGCGTTCAGGTGCACCTCAAACTCTCAGCTCGAATCTAGTGAGTGCTTGAGTGAATGAGTGAGGGAGGGAGTGAAAGGCTGTAACAGAGTAAGGGAGCGAGTTTAGTATTGAGTGAGTGAGTGAGTGAGTGCATTTAGGAAAGAGACAGTGTGAGTGTAGCAGAGAGTGAGTGTGTGCAATCGAGAGAGAATGAATGAATGAATGAGCGTAGTAAAGAGAGAGCTAGTTAATGAATGAAAGAATGTTAGCAGTGAATCAGGGTGTAAACAGTGAGAGCAAGAGAAGAGAGAGTAAGTGAAAGAGGGAGAGGGCATGAGTGAATGAGGTAATGCCTGAGCAATTATAACAAGTAAATAGTGTGTGAGTGAGTGATAGAGTAGTAGAGAGAGAGAATATATGACAGAGAGATAGAGTGAGTGAATAAATGAAAGCATGAGTGAATGAGAGAATGAGAGTGAATGTAGTATAGAGAATGAATAAGTGAATGAGTGAGTGAGTGATAGAGTAGTAGAGAGAGAGAATATCTGAGAGAGACTGAATCCGAGAGTGAGTGAATGAGTGAGAGCTTGAGTGAATACGTGAGAGTGTGAGTGAGTGCAAGAGATAGAGAGAGAATGAGTGAGAGATTAGAAGAGTAAGTGTAAATAAAGACTGAGTGAGTGAGTCAGAGGAGTGGAGATAGAGCGAGTGAGTATAGGAAAGCGAGAGAGAGAGAGAGTGAACAAGTATAGGAGAGAACGAAAAATAGTGAGAAAGAGTAAGCGAATGAGTGAGTGAATGTAAATAGTGAGTGTGGGAGTGCAAGAGTGAAAATGGAGAGAGAATGAGTGAGTTAGTGAGTGATCCCCTGGACAAATGATTTGTTTAGTAGACTGTGTGTGTGTGTGTGTGTGTGTGTGTGTGTGTGTGTGTGTGTGTGTGTGTGTGTGTGTGTGTGTGTGTGTG
>JBBMFX010000001.1:3673532-3684797 GCA_037832545.1 Rhabdalestes septentrionalis | reverse complement strand
GCCTGCAGCACACACAGCATAAAAAGAGGACTGTGAGCAGTACCACACAAAGTTAGGTGCAGTTTTAATGCAGGCAAAATGTGTATTCGTCGTATAAGACACACCAACTTTTCTCCCCCAGTTTTGGTGAAGAAAAAGTGCGTCTTATACGGTATGCAGTAAGAAAAGACTTACTGAGAATATGTTCTGTAATTAGGTAATGATGGACTGTTTATGCTTAGTTAAGTGGTTCTTGCCATAATGTGCAGTAGAACCGTAGTGGAACCGGATCACTAACTTTGTACCAACCTGACCATCACAACTGATGGTCCAAACACATTAAGAAGGAAGAAACTCCACTAATGAACTTTTGATGAAGAACAGCTGTTAATTAAACTCCAGTCCAGGATTCCTCATGAATCAGAGTGAAAAAATACCAAGAGTGTGCAAAGCTGTCATCAGAGCAATAGCTGATGATTTCAGTATTAATCTACACTGTAGCCAATAATAAAAATGAAAGGTGTGGCCAAATATATATAGTGATGAGGCGATCGGGAGGTTTTATTTTATCTGATAAATTAACCCCAACATTGCTTTCCGAGTGTCTCTCTTAGAAATATAGAAATAGAAAGAAACACTCGGAAAGCCGTGGTGTCTCAATGTCAGGGTTAATTTATCAGATAAAATAAAACCAGATAGCCTCATCTCTTCTACTGCCGTTGGTGGTCTAGTGGTTAGGCCTAACCCTAACCTGATGGATGGGTTTAAATGCAGGTGGAATTTCATGCTGTTCACACTATATGCTCAGATGAATAACAGAATGATCGTCTTTTGTCTCGGCAACCAAAACCTTTTGCATAATGCAGGATTTTATTAATGCATGAGCTTATAGGAACAGTTGATCGTGTCTCCGAGAAGTTTCGTCTTCTGTCTGTTTTTCCTCTAGTTCATTATTCTCCTTTTATGTCACGACTTCTCCGCACTAAAATATTCCCCTCTTTGTCGCTCCCACAGTTCCTTAAGTCTAAAAATGAAAGACATTTGTGTGCAGCAACGAGACCCAAGACACAGTTCCAGCTTTTGTCTATATTTTAAGTTTAATGCCTCACTACAAAGAGCACTGAGTGAATACCTGCCACTGAAAAGAACGAAATCAAATGAGCAGTCATCATTTTTGAGGGGAGGGAGGTGGTGCTCAGTGTCATTATGTTGATTAAAAAAAAAAAAGACCGGGAGTAATAAAAAAAAGTGTGGGAAGCATCTCAGCCATCTCTCTTTAAGTTCGGAGTGAGTGGTGATGTTTCTTTCATGTACTGCAGGTTTGGAAAAACTTGCTTTTTGGAAATTAATTTCTGGGGATCCTGGCCATGCATCCATCCTTGGAAATCCAAGGTTTTGCCTTCCATGTCAGTTAAAAATAAAAATGGCTTCTTGTCCACTGTTTAAACTTTCTGCATAATTCAGAGGTGGAGGATTATAAACAGGCATTTAGAGCAGTTTGATGTGAAATGAATCTTATTGACATACACACTTAAACCTGTGCACCGATAGACAACCCACACCTGAACTGCTCCAACTGCCTCCCACGGACATACACCCACCGTGTCATTCTCTTGATTTTTACACTCTTTCTATTCGGCTGATGTTATTTTCAAGTACGTCCTTTGCACATTTAAATGAAAGTGAAGTGAAAGTGACCATTTCGTCGTATGTGAACACACCACAGCACACGGTGTGAACAGCTCTGTATTTAAACCCATTCACCAAGTGAGGCAGCAGGCAGCCAGGAGCGCAGCGTCAAGGGAGCAGAGTGTGGGGACGCTACCTTGCTCAAGGGCCCCTCAGTGATGCCACTAACAGTCCTGGGATTTGAACTCACAACCTTCTGATTCCAGCTGCCCCAGGCATTTGGCAGACGCCCTTATCCAAGGCAACTTACAGTCATTAGTTACAGAGACAGTCCCTATGGAGTAACAGAGTGTTAAGTGCTTTGTTCAAGGACACAATAGTAGAAAGGAGGTTGGGGGGGTTTGGGGGGGGGGTTGAACATGTGAATTTGTGATCATTGGGTTCACAAGCAAGAGTTTTGCCCTCTAGGCTTCTACCCCACGCACATTTAATTCCTCCACCATTAGAACACAGTACTCGTATTGTTTCTCTTTTTGCAGTCCTATCCTGTTTTGCACCATAGTCCTGTCCTGTCTTGACACTAGTATTGTCTTACTTTGTTTAGTGTTGATCATAGAGATACACATTACATTTCAGCTTGAGTTGATTTAATCTTTAACTTCTATGTTTTTATATATAAATTGTGGTATGTTTTCTTTGAGGACTATTTTGCCTGTTGACCGTCTGTAAGGACGTACCTCTTCGGCACTAGCAGTACATTTTCACCTGTGGGATACTGCCATTGGAGGCCTCTGAAGCAAATTAAGAATATTTTAAATCACCTTTTCGCCATTTTTAGGTGAACATTGTAATGTTGCCATGTCGGTCCTATCCATGTTTGCCATTTGCAGAATTTTGCCATTTGCACTCATGCTATCAGAACAAATATACAGAGCAGGTGAGGGAGATTGGCTTTCAAAGGACTTATTTTGAATAATAGTAAATATTTTGAATAATAATCACATTTTCTGAATCTAAATTTATTTAGGATATAGAATTAAAATATTATGCAGAAACCTTAATGAAAACTGTCCAAGTTCAACATTCATTTGGAGTGGAACTCCTGAAAGTTTCCACTGGAAGAGACAGAGATTGTAATTTCCCTTTTACATAATTTGAACCAAAACTCATCATGGTGAGGATTGTATTTTATTAAAGGAAAATTCAACCAGGTTTTTTTTTATTTCAGCAAAACTCAGTGGCTAATTCACCTAAGAGAATCTTACTAATTCAGATTAGAGAGGTGGAAATAGCTGTGATGGGGCTGTGATGTCATTTTATTAAATATCTAAAACATGTAATGGTCAAAATGACAGAATAATGGTAAATCTGAAAGAAGTCATCATTTATAGTCTGCATTATTCTTAAACAGAGAAGAAGATGCTCCAGCTCATTTTCTACTACAGCTGTCTTTAACTGGTATAGCAAATTCGTCTATTGGTGTGTGGAAAATTGTGGGAAGCAATGAGGTTTGAAGGTTTGATTGTTTATTTGGACTTTTCCTCATGAAAGCTATTTTGCTTGGGGTGGAGATTGAATCATTTTTCTAAGACCACAACTGTCATTTCTGGTCTGGTGGATTATTCCATATTTTCATACATTACAATACTTTGGGCAGCGTGTTCATTACTATTTCGTTTTACAACATTCTGTGAGGAAGACTTTAGAGGCATTCAAATCGATGTCCGGTTCCTATCACCACCATTGTGAAAGTTTCTGACTTGGTTTGTTTCTCTGGAAGGGAACACTTCCCAACAAACTATCCTATATTTCTCACATTGTAGTTATGTAAGAAATTATGAGAAATGTTGAAGATTCAAAAGCTCTTGTCTTCAGTGTCAGTGACAAATACATCATCGTCAAGTTCAGACTCATCCCCATAAAGTTCCTCTTTTCGGTTCTGTGTTCGCCTTTCCTGGGTTCTTGTGTCCTCCCGTCTTCTCATTTCTGCCACTTCCTTCAAATTCCACATGTCCATCAAGCGACACATTTTGTTTTCTGCCATCAGCTCCTCAACCTTCTCCAGGAGTTCCGTGACCTGAGCATTCCCGCGCCGGTTCTTGTTGCTGAGAACGTGGTACCTGTTCCCACATTTGCCAAGAAGCCACTGTAAGGCCTCACCTTCAGCCTCGATGTGTAGCTCAGCACTTCTGTCCCCTAACCAGTCCCCACACGAGAAGAGAACCAGGGTCTGGTCCCAGACTCCACGCCCGAAAAGCATGAGGTGATCCTCCACAGCTCTTTTCTCTTCCTCCTGAAAAGAAGCATCTAAACGAAGGACCAGTAGAAAAGTAACCGGACCTGAAGATGTGAGGGACACACTCTGAGTAATCTCCTGTGTGTTTGCTGGTGGAGTGCGGTCTATTGGCAGATTCTTCCACCATCCTGGAGTGTCCACCACAGTGAGCAACCGTCCTGCTACCTCTCCATGTTTCTTCACACACCGGGAGGTTCTTTTCCATCCAAACTCTGCTGTGCCCAGTATGGTGTTTCCTGTTGATGTTTTTCCAGCTTCACCATAACCAAGCAGTACAAGACTCATCTCCGAGATATGCTGTCCAGCACCTATCAATGGAAAACTTATACTTGATAAAAGAAGGAAAAATAACAACTGTTGAAGTAACTTTTGAATGCAAGATGCTCCAAACATATAACAGATAAGCAGAAGGTGGGGTCAGGGGAGCTACTCATTAGTGTGATTGTGTCGTTTTATTATCATTGTTGTATTTATATTTGGAATGTTGACAGTCTTTGAAAAATGGGTGAGGTTCCAATATCAAAATATCTGTTCATATCTAATCTAGTGCACGTGTATTCAAAGTTTTGATCGGTTTATCAGGGGCAGAGTATTGATTGTTTATAAAAAGATGAGTCAACTCAGTAATGTATGGGGAGAAATGGCAGATGGTGGAGTTGCCTTCACAGTGTGTGTTAGAGAGAAAGTCTGTGACATCACAGCTAAGGTGACCAGAAAGGGGCAAAATGCAAAGAAACAAATGCATAGCAAAACACACAGCAGACTCATAAACAGACTTTATGACATTAAGGTTCAGGTCAATTATAAACAAAATTGTTATCTGCCCATGAATATGGCTACGCGTTCAGTCGTACTTAACCATAAATGGTTTGGTAAGAGCTGGCACAGTAATATCAGCGTTATGACGGCAGCTACTGAATGACAAGAATAAGGAAATGGCGGGTGCGCCAACATTACTTTTGTGCAGGACCTTTTGGGGATGAGGTCATCTGTATAGTGCAACAAATTGTTTTTGCTTTGGAGGTTTACATGTTTTTTTATTCCATCAGAGGGACTCTGATTACACAGTTGAACTGATGATGGTTTGCCTAAGGTAATAGGCCAAAACTGATAAACAATGCAGTAAGACAATTACATAAATGTCTTTAACTAATTTATAATTTATGTTACAGTATAATCTGTAATGAAAAAATGCCTTAGGTTTAAAAATGGATCCAAAAGAAACAGATTTTCTAATGGTGTCAGACTTTTGGCCACCACTGTACTGGATGGTAAAGTTTATATATACAAACTCATCTATGTGTGAAAAGTAAGTAAATTAATTGGAAGTCAAGTTTATCTACCTTTCTTGGGGCTTTTCACCCCACTTAGTTTCTTCAGTTTTCTCCTCATCTTGGCCTTTTTTTCTGACGATCTCATGTTACGCTTCACTTCCTTATAAATTCTTTGGTCCATTTCATAATAAAAGCCCCCGTTTTCTGCCACCATCTCCTCCACCTTCTCCAACAGCTTTGTGACCTGAGTGGCATCCATTAAATTCTTGTTGTTGAGAACATGATACCTGTTCCTGCATTTTGCAGCCAGCATCTTTAGGTCTCTCCCTTCATTCTCAATGTATTGCTCAAAAGTTGCATCCCCGAGCAAGTCACCATAGGTGAGCAGAAGAATGGTGTGATTCCAGACCCCCTCGCCAAGCAGATCCATGTGTTCCTCTACTGATTTCCTCTCCTTTTCTGTGAAGGCAATATCAGAGCGTAAAGCCAGGAGCACAGTGTGTGGTCCTGGGGGACACAGAGACATGCTGAGTAATATTTCCTGCTTGTCCAGTGCTGGGGTGTCTCTTGCTGGAAGGGTTCTCCACCAGCCTGGTGTGTCTATCACAACCACCAGCTTCCCTCCCACTTCGTCCTGAGATTTTACACACTGCGTGGTTCTCTTATAGTCAAAGATCTCTCTTCCAAAAATGGTGTTCCTGGCGGCACTCTTCCCAGCCCTCCGATGGCCTAAAAGAACCATTCTTATGGTGGATAGACTGCAATTCTGGACTGGTGGAGAAAGAACAATTTGTTATGTAGGTGCTTTAAAGGGATAGTTTGGAAAATAAACTATTTTCCCTTTACCCTACAAGTAATCAATCAGTTCTCTTTACGCTAGAAGAAATCAATCAGTCAAAACATGTTTGATGCCTAAACTTTCTTCAGTTTAGCACTGGAGCTATTAAGCTAACAAACAGTAGAAGCTAACAGCCGCCAGTTAGCATCGTTAAAACTAGCACAATTTTTGCTCCAAACCACAGTAGGTTGTTAGGATTATTCCAGTGCAGATTCATTTGTATCCATGATACATGAACAGCACAAAGTTCTTCCTCTGTATTAAACCCACTCATCAAGTGAAGCAGCAGCTAGCCAGGAACACAAGAGCAGTGTGTGGGGACGGTACCTTACACAACTGAATCTCTGTGGTGGCACCCCAGCTGACTTGGGATTCGAACTTGACTTTCTGACTTTCTGATTGCAAGGGGAACATCTTAACTATTAGACCACCAGCTGCCTTGTAATTGAAATGGCCACTGAATTCAAATGGTTCTGAAGAATTGAAGATAGAAACTGAAGCAATTTTAGATAGCTTTTTCATAAGAAAACAGGAATACTGTACTGTTTATGAAACAAAATAGTACATTTAACAATGTTTTATGTTTTATAAAACCCTATTTATGTGTGGTATGTCTAAATTATTGAACATTTAAAGAAACATAAAGGTAGAATAAGCCCTTTTCTACCTTTATATTATGCCATTTCTCTTTAATCTCACACATCAATTATCTTTTTCTCTGCCATTTATTTGATATTCCAATAATATGATCTAACAAAGACCATGATTCGAAGATTTTTGTTTGTCTGGCAAACTCTATTTTTGACAAGAAAGCACATGAAGGGAAAAAGTCACACTAAAGTAGACTTTTGTCACTGCTGTAGTTAAAGACAGTCGATAATAAAAGCTGACTGATCCTTAATTGCACTCACTTGGAAAAACATCACAGTGCATCCATCAGAAATAGAAATCTCATGCATCTTTTATGGTAATAGAAACATGGTAACACAAGAAAAGCTTTGATTGTCCATGCTGATGGGTTTCACCGTGACCAATGTGAGTCTGTATGCAACTTAACCCCTCTGGTAGCAGTTTAAGGGGCAATTATCCAGTTCTCAAAGTGTTCCGTTTAGCATGTGTGATCAATTTGCAGTTGGAAAAAACATATGGAAATGTCAAACTCCAAGATTGTGGATTTGAACAAACCAGCTGTATGTTTGCATGTGTGAAAAGCTCTCCACAAGGGGGAGCTATCAGGGCTTGAGGATGTTTTGGGGAAATGACAATATTTACCGATGGATTCCCTGTAAACCTGCTAAATACAGGCCAATCAATGGGCATTGAATGTCTGCATTTTAGCTACAGCCACCACAAATAGTATCCTCATTGTGGGAATAAGAATCGATAGCACTATAACCTGAATACCAATATGCTCACTCCGGTCACACCTCACCTTCACAAGTCCCTCTTTGTTCTTGTACCATCATCCTCCTCCTGCACGCTCTCTGGTGGACGGACACGCTCTTCATCTCTTGGACCTCTTGGAGATGCTTTCTGTCCATTTCGTAATGACAGCCACTGTTTACCGCCACCACCTCCTCGATCCTCTCCATGAGTTCTTTCACCTGAGAGCTCTTGTAGCTGTCAATGTTGATAATGTGATACCTGTTTCCACATTTGTCCACAAGCCACTGCAAGGAAGCCTCGCCCTCTCCTCCTAGGTGCTGCTCCACTGTCTGGTCCTGTAGATGGTCACCGTAGGTGAATATCACTATTGTGTGTTTCCAGACGTCCTCACCGAGAAGCTCCAAGTGCTCCTGTGCTGACTGCTTGTTTTTCTCCTTGTATAAGGCGTCCACTCGTACGACGAGGAGAACAGCGTGGGGCCCGGGCGGACAGTGAGCCAGACTGAGCCTCAGCTCCTGTTTCTGAAACTCCGGAGTCTCATTAGCGAGGAAGTTCTTCCACCAGCCTGGCGTGTCCACCAGGGTGAGCAGTCTTCCAGCTGCGACTCCACGGGTTTTCACACACACAGCCGTTCTTCTGGCGGATGTGGTCTGCCTGCACAGGATCATGTTCGCCAGAGAGGTTTTTCCAGCTCCTCTGTTCCCCAACAGCACAATCCTGAATTCAGAGATAAACTGGAGCCCTAGTAGAACAGATGTACATGTCTCATCAGTGGCTAATTTATCATATCTTCTGTGTTTCTCTGTTACTGTAAAGGCAATTGGCCAGAGGCTCAATATCAATATTGCAGATGCCTATACCAGCAATAAACACTCAGTGTCCACTTTATTAGGAACTTTACAGGTCTGTGGTGTAAGTGTACTGTAGGTCTGTCCATGGTCATGCACTATTTATCAGCCCCCTTCTACACCAGTTTCCGACCACAGCAATAATACTGGCCAGGTAATATATGGGTGGTGGACCATTCACAGCACAGCAGTAACCCTGAGTTTGTAGTTTGTGTGACGCTGGTGTGAGTGCATTAGGCACAGTGGTAACGGCAAAGTGTTTTCTACTGCTAGGTTGAGTCAATCTTGTTCTGCGCTGAGAGACTGATTATTTATGAATAGCTACAGGATGGCTTACACAAACTGTGCATCTTTAGATTGGATAGTTCCTCACCACTGGGGTGGAGGTCCAATTTGTACTGCCACAGAATACCGATTTCATAACAGTAAACCTTACCATGTAGGCTCTATCAACACTACAGTCCCTGCAAAACTTAAAGGATGTGAGACACAAAATGCTTTTTGTTTACTGGCTGAACATTCTGGCCTAAAATAAATTCTGTTTAAATCAATGGGTTTTTTGCAGATCAAGTAGAGCCAAAAATGATAAAATCACTCAGTAGTGATGGGAAATGGTGGAATTCCATTATAATTTGCATTTCTTAAAAACAGTAACTGCAAACTGTAAAACAGTAAGTGTAAAAATGCAAATGAGGGAGCCGATAAAAAAGAGGACTTACAAGCCTTAACGAGCTGATGGACCTGGCTGACTGAAATGTAACATGGCAGCAAAAGGAGAGCTGTCAACTGAAACAATGGAAAGACCATAAAAATCTTTCAGGAAGGAACTCCACTATGGAGTGCAGCAAAAGATGATGGTTGGACAGCTTTCATAAAAGTAGTAACCAAATGGGAATATCGAAAATGGAGAACACCAGTAAAAACCTTGTAAGTAGAAAATGCACAAAAAAAAAATGGAAGCAGAAATGGGAGGTGTTTAGGCCAGAACGGTAAGAATTGATCAATTAAATGGGATTAACATTCACAAAACCAAACAAAAACCAGCAGTAACACCCAAACAGAAAAACACAAGGTTACAGTGGGCTTTTGTCTGGGGTCGTTGTAATTGAACACAAAACAACAATCGCCCGAAGTAAATAATGACAATTTATTATCTGTGGTTGCAGAGATGAATGTCAATGCACAGCTGTGACCTGAAATTTTGGATGTTTTTCTTATTTCACTGACAGAACATAGGTTTTGGTGGTGGTTTTTCTGGATGATGATGCCATGTTCATGACAAGCCTCCATCCAGCAAAGCTGGTCTATCAACAATAATTCACTGAAGCTGGAATCAGCTTGACTGAAAATATGAATAAGCACTTTTTTTTCAATAAATCCAGATTTTTGATCTGGAAGTCCTATATTGCAGATCTAATCCAGGAACAAAAGTCAACGAGATTTATTACGATCTCAATCACAGAAGCTTCTTGTGGTTCCTCGGTCTAAGATGAGGTTCGAGGGGATCCGCCCCTCATTTATGGAACAGTCTGCTTTTTATATCAGGGACCTTCCTACGCTTGGTCAGTTTAAAAGGCATGTGAAGCAATATTTTTTTCAGGATAGCGTTCGAGCAAAGATAAGGGTGAAGTGTGCTAGTGTCATGTACCTCTTTATATTAGGGACCTTCCTACATTTGGTTCGTTTTTCTTTCGATCAAAGATAAGTGTAAAGGGTGTCATTCACCTCTTTTAATATTTTAGTTTTGGATATATGGTATACATTGTCTTTTATCTGTCTTTTTCTGCTTATTGTGTTACTGCTTGTACAGCACTATGGTCAACATTGTTGTTTTATTTGGTGCTTTAGAAATAAAATGGAAAACTTGAACTTGAAAATCATGTGAGAATTAAAATAATGTAATTACATTTTGGTTTGAGGTGTGTTTCACAGGGCCAGAATGTTCAGCTACGTAACCAAACTTATTTACTATGGAGTAAACAAGGCTGAACATCAGTTTTATAGTATATAAATATGAGCCAGGGGTTGTGTAGTTTGCATACAGCCCTACTAAACAGGCGGATTTTTTGGACAAAAGGAGCTTTTTACAGTAATCTTACCAGTAAAACAAAAAAGGCATTGGAAGGGTCTTTGCACTTACCAAAAGGAGAACCTGAACTGCATGAAGCCATTACTGCTCCTGCTGTTATCCTCAATTATCCAGGAAGTTTCATAAGTGCTTAGTCACAGAATATCTCTTCTGGCGTCTGGGTTGGAGAAACATAACATGCATCAGACAACAGGAATAATGGCTCTGCATTCAAACACTTTCATTCTTAAAAAATAACTAAAAGAACTAAAGTAAAAATGCTCTTACCTTTGTGCTTGCAGCTCGAGAAACCTTCAGAATGTAAAGTGAAGCACACAGCGTTTCGGTGCGTGCACTTTCTGCTCAAACGAGTTCGATTGGTCAGAGATGGCCTGTGACTGTGTATGTACACGTGAGAACATTCTGATGCATAAACCCGACTCACCTGACCACCATGAAGGTCAGGATTGGTCAAACCCCTATTTTTAGTTGTTTAGATGTTTTGAGTCCTCAGCCGTGACTCAAAACACAGTTTTGATGTTTGCTACATCTCAATAGACACAGTGTGATAGAGAGGTTTCTTTAATGTGTAGATCCGGGATCATGATATTTGCAGCCTTCACTTATAAAGGCAGATACAGTCATGTATCTACAGCCTGGTGTGTGGGAGTGTGTCTGTGTAAAATGTGCATGTCTCTATTGTTTTATACACCACTGAACACACTTCAGAATTTCCAACTATTCCAAAAAAAATAAAAATGTTTGGAGGAAATGTAAAAATAATATGTATAAAAAATTTCTTACCCCTTGGAAATGTTAAACTGCAATCTTACATTATTTTACAACTATAGCTATTAAAACAGTGATGTTAGAAGCAGTGTGTGTGTGTGTGTGTGTGTGTGTGTGTGTGTGTGTGTGTGTGTGTGTGTGTGTGTGTGTGTGTGTGT
>JBBMFX010000001.1:3641152-3656403 GCA_037832545.1 Rhabdalestes septentrionalis | reverse complement strand
CACACACACACACACATACACATACACATACACACACACACACACACACACACACACACACACACACACACACACACTGTCTTGCACATCCATTTCCTCACTTAACCATAACATTAGCTGTGTTCAGAATAACTTTGCTGAGTGGGGAAAAAGCTCCTCAGTGAAAGAAAGAGGAAGGGAAAAGGTTTCGATATGGTACCTCAATGTGTTTTCCTGCTTGTGCTCTTTGTTTAGCACAAAAATATGGATATGGCCAAAGATATATGGGTGATCTCACTGTCTGCACCAATCTTTATTACTGATTATATTGTACATTAACTTAGATGAGACTAAGAGAACCCTGTAGATTATTCCTTACACTTCTCAGCTAGCTTAGCAGCAACCGCTAATCTAATCTAAAGGGCTTGCAAGCAAAGTGTGTAGCTACGTTTAGCTATGCAACGTATTTCTTTACATCCTGGGATAAGCAAAACGTAAGGTAATATTATAGGAGTAGTGCATATACAACACACTATATCTAGGAAATTGTCATACAGCTGACTGGCCAACATTACAAGCTAGCTCAGAAAAGCAGGCTAACTGCCCTCCTGGCTATTGATCGCAGTTTGCTGTGCGAGAATGTACTGAAATGACTGGGCTGACTCTGGCATCCAAAATAGTATTTTTCAAATCCTAATTTAAAAAAGAATCATTTTCAAGCTGAATATTTAACTTTCCTAGCCCAAATGTGCGCAAAAATACACAATATGGTCAGAAGTATTGGGACAACTGCCCATTACACATTTAATGTTCAGACTACTCACTTGTGGTCCTATTAATTAATCAGTTTCCTTCTCAGTCTCATTCACTGCTTTTTCTTGCTTTGTCTGAATCTATTCCAGTCAGTGCATTTAGGCCCTACACTCTATAAAGCAGTGCTGGCATTGCCAGACACTGATCCACGCACAGCACAGCGTTTTCCCCTTGCTGTCTGTCTATAAAAAAGAACAAGGATTCATTAACATTTGATTTCATCAGATATTAGCATATGAGATATTAGTATCTGAGATATTAGCATACGGAGCTGTTATTATTAACTTCATGTGCACCGCAGAGAGGAATAAGACGAGGCTGGCATTTGACTTAAAAGTCATTTTTAATCCCTAATGACATTTTCTTCTTATTACATACAGCCCACAGCAATCATATTTATAATTTGATTATAAAATACACGGTGGAGAGGGGGGCCAGAGATGGTAATTGAATGGCTAGAAAGGTCTGGAGCAAAGGGTCATATAAACACTTAAATTCTTTCAGCGTGGACTGTTCTGGGTTTTTGAATTGTTCACAATGACACAATGCACCATGGGTGCTAGTGCAAAAGAGGCACTTCTTGTGGGTGGCAAAACAGGCTTGTAAAGCAAATGGGGACTTCTCAGTGAAAGAGAGAAGGCGAGAGAAACTGTGGTTGGTGAATGTATGAAATGATATAAAACTATGCAGCCTGCACTCATATCATGATTTTCAGGACAAGATGACCGTGTAGGTCTTTCTCACTGTGGTACAAAAAACAGACTGATGAAAACTAGAAAGTAGAAGGAAGTAAAATGACGCAGTGGATGGAGATGGGTGCATTCAGTGCTCCATGGCTTCCTCGTTGTCCTCGTCCTCACTGCTCTGAACAAAGTCATCGCCAATGTCATCTATAGAGGGTCCGGCTTCATCATCATCGTCAGCAACCAGCTCGCCTCCAAGTTCCCCCAGCAGCTGCTCAATGTGCTCCAGCATGGGTGGGTCCTCACAGTGCAGCTTCAAGTAAAGCTAGAACACACACACACAGGGTTAAGATGCATTAATGATCACAAAAACTGTTTGGCATGCCATGTTTGTTAAACTTCAATAGACTCGCTTATGTGCTTTCAGATGAGCTAAGATGGCATGGATTAAAAAGCAAAAACCTGGATCATTTTTATAGATATGTCATCATGAATCTAATGGTACAAATTTCCAAATGGTGATACGGTTGGGGAATGTTATACCTCTTATGTGGAAGGAAAGAAAGAAAGATAGAAATAATTAATAAAACGTGTGTCGAAATAATGCATTCATTTCAATCAAGTAACCACAAAAACATTAATGCTGATTAATGGCACCATTTGATTTTAACCCGTTCTGGTATTCTGCCAAAACATCCTACCCTCAAATCTGTTTTTCCTTGGGATATTGGCAGCTGTAAAACCTTCACGGGAGTATTTTTCCACAGAGTAGCGTGAATCGTCAGGACTCCCTGCTTCATTGTAGCATTTTTCAGTGTCAGAACCTAAACTGGCTCTATCTAGATCAGTCTTTCTCAACCTTTTTTGAACAAACGCCCCCTGACCTCACCATGAGCCTCTTGACGCCTCCCACCCCCCACCCCACACACACATACACACACAGAATAGGCTATTATCATAACTGACGGAAGAAAAATAAGATAATATTAGGCCTAATAATAAAAATAATAATGAGGATGATGATGATTATGGTTGTGTAAGTGTTGTCTTTGAGTAGCCTTATGAAGACCATGTTTGTAGAAAGTCCTCAGCTTTTTGCTCATGCACTCAAGTAAATAATTTTGGCAAAATGAATCGAAGTGAGCCAAAATTCAAAATGGACGTTTTGGTATAACTGAAAAGAGGTTAGAGGAACTATGCTTTAAAATGATAGCTTTCAAGTTACAATCGTTTGAATTATGGTATCGCAGCAACATTTTCCAACAAAAACCCTTCAGTGATGCTGCGTGTCACAGTTGTGTGTGTGTGTGTGTCCGTGATGCTGCGTGTCACAGGTGTGTGTGTGTGTGTGTCTGTGATGCTATGGGTCGTGGGTGTGAGCCCAGGTGTGTGCAGGGCTGGACCGTGATTTAAGCAGTTTGATTGGTTTACTAAGATCGGGGATTGATGTTTTAACACCATATTTGGACAGCTGAGATCGTGAAATTTCGGCGGAGACTCGTAGCTCAGGGAAATCCTCAGCTGAAACCACCGAAAAGAGCTTATATTGTATGTTCTTCTTTAAAATTTGAGAGCTGCAACTCAAATAAAATAGCCATTTAAGTACATTTTCACTGTTATTTCTACGATTTAACTTTGGAAGACTGATTGATTTTGAAGACCTTTTCTTTCATATAAGACCAAAAAGGAAAAATCTACATTTTTATTACTTTTCAACACAATCGGCCCGTTTCTAAATAAACAGAACTCTGACTTTCGACTCATTATGTCAGATCGGTCACATTTGTTTACGGAGGTTGCTATGGAAATGACATGCCGGCAGTAGGAAAAGTACTCAGAGCTCCAGGCGCTGGTATGCCTATTTATTTCTAATCACTCTATAAATATATTACCTTATTTCTTGTTAAAATGAACAAGTCTGTTTATGGAATATTATTAATTTTTAATTTAAAAAAACTGACGCCACCCATTTGCGTCTGAGCGCCCCCTTCTTGTCTGTGTCATTCTCAACACCCCCCCCAATAGTTTTCAAATGCTCCCAGATTTCTAGTAAATATAAAATATATTTTTCTCTGATTATGCATATTGTTTATGCTCATCTCTATTTCCTATCATTATCAGTGCTAAACTGACTGTAAAACTGTTTAAGCTTCAAGGTAGCATTTTTCGACAGGGTAGCACGAATCGTCAGACTCTGCTATCGATTTGCGCCTCAGTGGCATTTTTCGGTGAGGCAGAATAATTAATCAAAACACCCGTGCTTTTATGTTCACGGTCTTAAACTCCATCGTATAGACAGATTTAGTTCTGTCATTGTTCTTTCTGAAGCATCTATCTAACTATCTATCTATCTATCTATCTATCTATATCTCTATGTATACACACACAATTTTTTAGTGTACAGAAAACTACAAGATTTTAGCCCCGGATTTTGTGTGTGTTCTTTGTTTTTGTACCTTTATTTTTGTATCCATGTACCATGAACACACCATGTCCCTGTGCTCTTTAGGTAAATCTGGATTAAATCTAAATCACTTCATTGGAGAACTGTGGTCACACAGACACACAATACATGATTTCAGCAGTGCTTGTGCTGCCCTAGGCTATCAGCTGTATTACCTACACCAGGGTCTGTTGAGTATTTTGGGATTTGTTTTACATGGGGAGGCTGAGGTTGTATAATTATTCCTGGTATTTTCCAGTGATATAGTCATGTATCTAATATGCAGCACTTGTAGTCTTATCGAGAATGTTTGGTAAATATTTAGTTGTAAATCTTGGCCAACTTATTGTTTTAATGAATTACATTTGCTCGTCAAACTACAGTCTCTACTCCTCCATCTCTTTCTAGCTCCCAATACATGCACTTCTGCTTCACTAGACTTATTCCTTCTCTTTCTCTCTGCCAGTGGAGCAAATTCCACAAATTAGCCCCTGCTTCCCCAACACAAATGAACTGAGTTCTGCATCAGCAGCAAAGTCCCTGCCAAGAGCCTGAATCCACCCCCCAGCGACTCCTCCTTTATCACTGTAAAATATACCCCAGAAGTCTGTGATCAAAAAGCAATTCTCAAAGAGTCTACAAAACTGTATCGCCCCTTATCCCTTCTCGTTAATTTATACCTAAAGAAAAAGGATTTGTCTACTTCTCTTTCAGCCTAATTTCCTTATCACATTTAACAAATATATCTTAACATTATTACATATTATGGGGAGTTAAGGAGGGCCAGATTTGAAAAGTTTTCACTAAGGAATCTATTTATGAGAAAAAATATATATTACATTAACATTCCACTGAAATGACATCTAATAAAAAAACAAATTAATAAACTACAAGACATATGTAATATACAAGAAATAGTACTCTACCATTCAAAGGTTGGGACCACTTATTTTTAATAGTTGATTTTCTGTACATGGGGTCCTCGATGCAGATCCGTTTCTACAGAAGTGATGTTTACAGAATTTTGGAGTTCGTTGAAACACACCCTAGCCTGAGTCACTTACCATTATACCACCTACCATTCTAGATCATTATCTAGAATATAAAAAAACAACTAAGCCACAGAAAAAGAAAATAAATATACTGTATTTTTAACAGTGTTGTAGGTAAGCCTATAGGGGGCGTCATCTTCCTTACTCAAGTTACTGCATATTCTTCCGCAGCGCACAACCAAACTAGTTCGCCCCTGTGGCCCGTAACGATAATTGCACAAGCCAAAACACTCCCGTCTAAATTTTTCCAACTTTTAATGGGAATGAACGTTGTAAATTTTAAACGACGTATGTCGAGACGAAGACTTCCCCTGTACTTGTACAGCATATAATAAAACCTGAAAACAATTGTTTACTAGAAACGATATAGCTGCCATTGTATAACATCATTGGACAGCTCAACATGCTTGGAGGGGAAGCCTACATGCCAATTCTGACATGTCAGCCATGTTGGCTTGCATTATGTGAATCAAAGAGGGTGGGGCACGCCGCCCACCCAGAGGGAGCGATGTCTGCTACACTGTGGTGGACTCCTGGTCATGAATGGCTGTGGCATCACTTACACCATTCAAGAGAGACATTCCAAAGCTATTTCCTTCGCCAAAATTACTATTTGAACATTGAGATTTGGTAACTGTTTTTCAAAAATGACACACTCTATATTAAGTTTATTATAGGTGTATTTTTCAGTGCAGCTTTTCTTAGCATAACTTGTTTTTATTATAGAATAACATGATACTCTGAAAGGAATCTAATACAGGAAGACTATTACACAGTTTTCTTTCTTTTAAACGACAATATATAGCAACATTCACTTTAGCAGGTTTCTTTTTTTAAGGGTTAGGGTGAAAAGATGCAATACACTTTAACGATGAATGAGGACAGCCACTTACAGGGAGGTGCAAAAATCAACCGAGCATTTGGAGGAAATGTGCTCACACGTCCTTATTTATAAAACGCGGTGGACGATAGTGACCCAACAGTTGCAGCATTTCTTCAGCCCTCATTACTGAGATTAAGCACTCGGTACGTTTTCAGGTCCACTGGGAGTGAGGCCTGAAGACTCCTTACCGGTTTGAGTAACCAGGTCATCAGACCCACACACACACACACACACACACACATATATAAACACACAAACAAACACACATGCATGGGTGCGGTGGGCATACGAGCTGCCCCTGGAAATGAGCTTCAGTGCAGCAGGAGCAGTCGCTAAGCAACAGTGAGTGGTGAATGCCCTCACCGGGCCACTGGGGAGCTCATTTAAGGACCAATGAGAATCTGAGAGTCCAAGTTGGACAAAACAGTCTACCTGAACACACACACACACACACACACACACACACACACACACACACACACACACACACACACACTCTATCACACATTCTTTGGACAGCTAAGGAGCTGTGGTTTCCACTGAGCCTGGGTCTAGTCCACATATCTTCACATGGATGGACAACCCAGTTGCACTTTCCAAGGAACCTGGTCGTCAGGCATCCCGGTAGTCTGGCTAGGAGACATATCCCAACAGAGTGATGGCAACCAAGACGTTTCTATGGTTGGTCCACCTTAGGATCTCTAGGTGTGAGATTCATTCATCTTTGCTTGGTTTGGTGCTGAGGTACAGGTTACTAATCAGGGAAGTGCACCAATTAATTAAGACGCCATTGTCATCCAATGCTTTAGAGAAAGTAATCCCCCCAAAAAATGATGTCTACAGTTAGGTAGATAGTCTGGAATGGATGTTCAGATTTGTGAAAGGTTACGACTAATTTAAGGACATTTAGGACATTTCCTGCTATTTGCTCTTATAGTCACTATAAAAAAAGTAAAGCTGTCCTTCACCAGCCTGTCACTCAAGAAAATGAATTGATATGAGACTTATAGCATGCAGCCTTCTGATATCAAAGAGGTTCCAGTCTAGCGAGAGGTCATCCATTACACCATTGTGTCCCTACACAGCAAAGGAATTGCACAAAGAATAGATGCTGCAAAAATGTTAGATGGTGCAGAATGATATTTGCAAAAGTCTGATCTTTGCCAGAAGTCTTGCCTTCACCCCTAAGAAATGAATGAATATACTGTGTAGGTACAAATCCAGTCTCTTTGCTTATAGACTTTAGAAGGGATGAATGCAGGAACTGTGCAGATCTGAAGGATAGTGTCGCCTTCAGGCGCCTGAAGATATGCAAAGCAGGATATTCGTGGAATTGAACAATTAATTGGGTGGGTTATAGCTTTAAAATGGTCACCCCAACACTGTCCAGTTGTTGTTCAGGTAACATTTCCAAGAGGAGTGACAGTGTAGTGTTTTGGGATAGTTTAGATGCTGTTTTTGAAATCATCACATGTCACTTATTCAGAGTGCTAGTAACGCACACCTTGCATCACTGCTGTACTGGGGCCTGACCAGGAACCTCCAGGTGACTCAGCCCTCCAAGCACAACATCAACAGCCAGCAACCATCAAGCAAACAGTGGTAGATCAGGGCTCCCACCCTAAATCAGACTTAAAATTCCCTGATTTTCCATGAATTTCCCTGGACAAAAAGCAGAATTTCCATGACCTCCCGTATAAAGAAATGTCCAATATAACGTGTGTATGCTGAGCAGAATAGGGGTTATAGATTTCAAAACATTTCAACACAAATAACTTGATATTTACACTCGCCTGGCATGTTTGGTAAGTTAGCAAGTGTAAGAACATGTCGACACAGACTTCGCAAATATTTTGCATACTAGAATGTTGCATATTTTTAGAGCGGGAGAGGTTTTGAGCAAAACAAAGATGCGTAAACACACATCAGGTTTTGGATACTGAACTATACGCTATAAACCAAATTCCCTGATAATTCCCTGACTTGTCACCCAAAAGATCAAATTCCCAACTTTTCCTGACTGGAAATGCCTTTACCGAAATGTCCTGATATTCCAGAAATTCCCTGACCCGTGGGAACCCTGTAGATACATGTATGGTAGATGTTAGAGG
This sequence comes from Rhabdalestes septentrionalis, assembly GCA_037832545.1. Taxonomy (NCBI): domain Eukaryota; kingdom Metazoa; phylum Chordata; class Actinopteri; order Characiformes; family Alestidae; genus Rhabdalestes; species Rhabdalestes septentrionalis. Next base: position 3,648,439 of record JBBMFX010000001.1, on the reverse strand, counting down.
TCGACCGATATGGGCTATTGGAGGTAAAATATCACACTAATAACACAAAGATAGATACACAAAATTTCTCAACTTACCAAAAAAAAAACTTAACAATAACAATATAATTAAACAATAGTTTAAAAATATTTTAGTGCAATTCTTGAGGTAACGAAAAATTTTAAACATGCACATTCCTTTTTGTATTATGTTTAGTTTTAATCCCACTTCCAGTCCCTGAGTCTTTCTCCTCCCACCCATCCCTCACTGAAAGTTGTTAGTACTCCAAGGTCATCGTGCAGGAAACACAAACATTCTGCATTCTCTCCTGTGAGCCGACTCCTCTTCTTGTCAAAGATCATTCCAGTCTCACTAAATACTCTCTCACTGGGAACAGAGGCTGGGGTCCAGCACAAGCAGTATGGGCCACGTGTTCCACAGCAACAATAATACTAGGCTGCCCGCAGAGGTGCCTGTCTGTAATGGATATCGGCTGATGCCGAAACGTTAAAAAATGCCAAATATCGGCCCGATATATCGACCGGCCGATATATCGGTCTACCTCTAGTAGATGTTACATAAAGTGACAGAGAAAATTCCCTATATGCAAACGAAAAAGAGAGAAGCCTTCCCCAGTGGCATGGGACTGACTCAGGATGAATGCTACAGCACTGATATCTGGTATTCTACATAAGAGCATCTACCAAATGTCGTAATTGTAATTGATGACTAGCATTACTGTGGTTACCCAAAGTCCAATTCATTGATACAATCTCAATTTGTCTCTACATTTGTGCCATTAGCACCTTGGCAGTGGATCACTGATCATCTGATGCCACCATATCTACACATTCCCTCCGAGGACCACTGGGATCACAGAGTGCCCAGTTAGCTTGTGGGAGGACCCAGGAAGGAGCAGCACTGCTCCCCTGGACTACACTTTACACACATACACACACACTGAGCCTATCATTCTTAATGAGACCAGAGAACACATGGCAAAGGATCTGAGAGCATTTAACCATGCAGAATCTCTCAAGATGTTTCAGATTCTGAGGTCCACCGTTGTGGATTCTCCTCATCAGCTCCCCCCTCCCAGGCTTTCTATGGAGTTTTGATCAAGCGACTGGGATGGTCAAGGCAGAACGTTCATTCTGTAGTCAGAAAAACATTTGGTGTTGATTTTGCGCTTTGGATTATTTGGATTATTGTCTGTTAGAAGATCCCAGCAACAGCCCAAGGGAAACTTCCTGGTGGAGGCAGTCAGGGTTTGATTTAATATGTTCTGATACTTTACCGAAAACATGATACCATGAATCTGAACAAGCTGTCCATGGCTTTAGAAGAACTGCAGCAGCATCATCTCGGATCCACCACACTACTTCATCTTTTTCACATGGCCAAAGCCACCTCTTGTGTTTGTGTTGCTGCCAAAAATCTCTTTTACACAGAACACAGTGCCACCGGTACCTTTGTGAAAGTCTGGCAAAGGATTCCTACTTCAGTCTGTTGGTGCTTGGCAGCAGAGGCTTTCTTCTGGTGAACCTATCAAACTACTTTGTTTTGTAGGTTGCCAATCACACCGCTCTCCTCTCTGGGCGTTGGTTCAATACAGACATACATGCACTTTCAGTCAGATTCTTAACGTCATAATGAAAATAGGTATTTCAACAGTTTAGCACTTTTAATGCACCCATTCTCTGATCTTTCTCATGGTAAAGGATGACTGAGGGAATTTACCCTGTCACCTCAGGAACAGGAGGCCTTGGTTTAAGATAAGATTTAGTTTTTCTCTTTCCATCACTGTACACTCGACCACTGAAAAGTCCAGGTTCAGAGTTCATGACTTCAGTCGTTTCTTAGGACCGAAATAATAATGGTTGTAAAATTCACAAAAACCGCAAGTATCGACATTCTCCAACAAATATTTACATAACTGCAGCTATATTTCCATAAAATATAACTATACTACTGTAAAAGCCGCTATTTTTTTCTCAAATTTTGAACCCTGCGGCTAATAATACGGTGTGGCTAATGCATGTTTTTTTTCATGACAGCAAAACACTTTGCCTCGTAACCTCGTAACCGGCACAAAACACGGATTTGCGGACAGACCTTCAGGGAGGCGACACATTTTATAGGCTCGTTTCGGGTCGATATGTTTTATGCGCATCTCGGCCGCATCTGTGACCAGTGTTTAGGCTGAAACTCTCGGACCAATTGCGGAAGTTCGTATTCCCAGGGGGCAGGGCTGAGTGAGTCCGAGGGCGGGGCACGGCCCCCTAAGGCCCGCCCATGACGAAGATAAGAAAGATGAAGATGCCGATTTTTCCTGGTAGCTGCAGTATATATACCGTGTATATTTTTACTGGTCATTAGGGGATGGAATGTTGTTCCTGCACTGTTCAGTAAAACGCAGAAGCAACATAATGTGTGTGTTACTGATACGTACGTGTACTTAAAGGGAGCCTTGTTAGACACTATTAGAAAAAATAAGCCTTTGCAATATGTATTTGTTTATGTTACCGTAACGTTTAAAAGTAAAATTCTGTGTAGATATCTCATATTACAATGTGAGACAAATGCAGTTTATAATCTGGTTCGGCTTGTACAAGTACAAAATTAATTTTCTTTCTAAAATTAGAGCATGCGAGTTTTAATCAGGAGGCTCTGTAGTCCGGAATTTACGGTAATCATTTAGGACTGTGGAGTGACACAAAGCAACTGTACATTCGGCTGCTATCCTGTGATGCATCTCTGACAGACGCAGACCAGCATTCCCACGTGATAACAGTTTCCCACGTGTATCTTTAATTTATATAAATGGAGTTTAAAATGAAATTACAGTGTTTTAGCAGCATTTTGCGGGGCATTTTTAGTGTTTAGTTCATAAATAGACTTTTTATAGACTTTTTTTTAAACACATCACCAGTGAACAGATTTTCACAGTTTGTGGGTACCCTTGGGGGTCGACTGTACTTCATACAAAGATTTCTGTTAATATTTTGAATGAAAAAACACTCTTTTTTCACATAATATGCAGGGCCAGTTTTTGTACAACATAAATACAAATGCTTGACAAAAACAATCTTCTGTTACTGTTTATGGCCAATATTAATGCTGAATATGGGGAAAATTCATTATTTTTATTTGATTCTCTGTAGAGAATGAATGTTGGCATAGACATTGTTGTAATGCTAATGGCAGGTGTGTCCAGAATATTTTTTAAGACCCCAAAAGTAACGTCTCGGTTATTAGCTAAGATAAACAAATTCTTTGGCGCTGGTTCCCTAGCGCGCAGCACTCATTGCTAAAGGTCTCATAAACGATTTGTTATTTAGTGTTAAAGGAACAACCGCAGTCAATATCAAGCTTGGATGGCCACTGCAAGTCATTACATAAATCTGCACAAGTTCAGTGCACAAATTAATAGACGGATCCATACCAGAGGAACAAATATCTATAGGTAATGTACCGCGCAGAAGAGGCTAGCGTGCGCTCTCACCTGCGTGCCCTGAGGCAAGCTCTCGCAATCGATGAGAAATATTTCTAATTTAGAGCGCCCATTAATTTCTCCAGGTACTTTTATTGCTTGCGTATCACAAGCTCAAGCCTGAGGAGAGCCGGGAAAAAGAGAAAGGAAGCGATGCTCCCGCAGTGATAAACACCATCGCATTATTCCAAGCTTTAGATTAGATTGTTTTGATCGGCTCTGGACTCCGCAGAGGATACAGCTTTATCAACTGTGTGTGTTTGTGTGGCATCGGGTACCATCTGTAGTTCTCACTCCTGTAATTACTCAGATCTGATCTCCGGTCCTGATAAGACTCTGCACTTACAGTTTTAGATGCACACACACACACATACACACACACACACATACCTTCACACCCACATGCTTTGGCGGCAGGCCAAAAATCAGCAGCCACTAACTACATCAACGCCCAAACCATTATCCCTTCCTTCATCTCGGCTTTAGATGCAACAATTATCTGGAATAAGCATATGTGGGGAATGATTGCTCTAAACAAGCGCTCATCTCCAGGAGGAATTCCAGCACTTCCTGCCTGCCTACAAATGGGGCAGCTGGTGGTCTAGTGGTTCGGGCATTTGCCCTGTGATCTGAAAATCGTGGGTTTGAATCCCAAGACTGCTAGTGGCAACACTGAGGTACCCTTGAGCAAGGCACCATCCCCACACACTCCCGGGCGCTGTATTGCTGGCTGCCCGTGGCTTCACTTGGTGAATGGATTTAATACAGAGGAAGAATTTCATACTGTTCACACTGTGGGCTGTGGTGTGTTCACATGTGACATTTCACTTAAAAAAAATTTAAATTAGTTGTTTTCCATGAATGCAGTTCCCTCAGCTGCTCTTTACTATAAATGGCTTGGTAAGAGGCAGCACGTTCACGCTCCCCGGTGGAGCAAACGTAACATATCTGGCTCAAATCCAGTATTTAAGTTGGAAAGAAAAAAGAAGCTGTGAATAAGGAGCTAACTTCAGTGTCGTGGGGGGATCTGTACATTCTGTCCATGACAAGTCAGCATAGAGTCATGTAAGTATTTCAGATAATGACTTTTTAGTTTCTATTGCAGTTAAGTAAAGACAAGTTTGTTCTGTTCATTTCGTAAGCATATTTCAATTCATTTCATACGCTAATTGCATAAAAGGCACAGAGTCCTGAAACAGCTCGTTTTGAAAGGGACTGAAACTGTGAAGAATAAAGCTGGTGATATCTCTTTATGTGAGAGTGATTTTATGCAAACGACTTTTGTAGCCCATAGACCTATTATAAATTGTTTTGTTTTTAAAGTGAGTTTTGCATAATAGGTCCCCTTTAAAAACGACGTCTCCAACACTAGTCTTATAGCTGCCACGCAATCCCACTTTTTTCACAGAAAAGCATCTAGTTGTATATTTACTGTTTTATACAAATCCAGTGACAACTGGTGTTGTAAAGATTGATGGGTATTTAAGTATTAGGTGAAGTACTCACTGATGGAGTGTGTGTGTTCCTGTTCTCAGTCTCTCTCTCTACTTTGATCATTCAGATTATTATCAAGGACTCACCTCCTCCCCCTCTCTCCTCCTTAAATCACTCATTCCAGGCTCTTATCTCTCACACACTCTCTCTTACTAACGCCCTTCTCCTGCTCCTCTGCCCCTTGCTCACTCCGCCCTGATCAACCACAGGGCCAGACCAGCCCCATCCACCAGTGACCTTAATGTCCAGTTGACAGATAGTCGTTTATATCCGAACACGGTGTGCACACACACCTACACCCACACACACGCCCGGCTATAAATCACACTGCGCTGATCCCGAGCAGTAGGGGTGTAAAAATGCATCAGTTAAGGAGACGATTCTGTTGCACTGATGTTTGGAAAAGTCATACTAACACTAGGGTGCCATGATCCCACTTTTCTGTGTCCAATATCAATACCTCGAGTATCTATCAAAACAGAAACAAATATTTTAAAACATCTTAAACAACTACACTGTTTTGATTATATTTACAATTATGCCAGATTCTTTTTTATCCAAAGTGAATTCCATTCCCTAACTACAGGGGACAGTCTCCCTGAAGCAACTTTGGGTTAAGGGTCTTGCTCAGGGACCCAGTGGTGGTTCCTGAAGTTAGGATCTGAACCTATGACCACTTGGTCCACAGGCAAGTATCTCACCCATGAGGCCGCCACCCCCACATTGGTCTGGATGCAATAATAATTGGTCTGGAGGCATTTTGGCTCCCAGCTTAATCTATAGTGTGGGTTTAGGTTATGCAGTTCTAGCTTCTATAACCATAAAGTGCACAATCAGTTCATCATGGGATTCTGCACACGTCACCAATGGATTTTGGTTAGATATATTATACACTCTTTGTATGCAGGGTCCTGTATTCTAATACCTACATACTGCAGTGTGTATGAAGTGGCCATTCGAGATGCAGCCTTGCAGCTCATATGTGTAATTCGGGTCCTAACACATATCTCTGAAGTTTAATTAAGTACAGCAAGTTTGGTACTTAAAACACAAATGTTTTTTTGCCATCTGAGATTTATCTATAATTTCCCAAAGCAGTCGTAATCCAGTCACACTGCATTCATACTCTGCTTTATCTTTCTCTTTTTATTCCCAAAAAACTACTGATCACCACTAAGCCTGAACATCCCGCCACTGTCACATTCACAACATGCTGTGTTTGAACTTTGAAAGCAGATGAGAGATTAACATATTTTTAATTCTGCGTTAAACTACAGAGGGAGACCATTTACACACTCACCTGAGAAATGCCAGGAGTGTGATGTGACTCTGTGTGGTGATAAAGCAGTAAATACCAGTATGAGCATTTAATAATTTCATTGCAGAGAAATGCAATTTCTTCTGTACATGTGACAATAAATGCTTTGAATCTTGAATCATTCCCTGGGCCTACACATAACAGATCTATCCATCAACAGAGACTCCCAGTGACGTCATGAAGAGCTTTACGGTTTTACATGAAGAATTCAAATGTTTTGTTCAGTATGTTTCCTACTGTGTGCGAAAAAAACGGAAAAAAGAACTTCAGGTTTTGAGGCTGATTTGTACACTTGCACATTGCGTCTTAATCTCAAACCTTTTAAAAATAAGATATATTGGAGAAAAAATGATGACATTAGATAAAAACAGTGTAAGCTGCACCCAAAAACATAACCCTTAATGTAACGGCCCAGCGATAACCTTTGAACACTAAAAAGAAAAGTTTACTGTTAAGAGTGCAGCTTAAATAAAAAGTTACAAAAATAAATACATAAATAAATGCATCCAAATACTGAAAAACTCAGTCATACTCATTCCTAAGCCAACTTGACACTGAGCCAGCTCAGAGTTGTTTTCAGTCAAGTCAAGTGTATATACACATATAGAATTTTATCATTCAAGTGCTTTACAAGAATAAAAGAGAATGAATTGAAATCAAATAAAATAGAAGAAATTAAAGACATAAAAATACATAGAAAAACAATAAAACTAGCCCAGAAGAAGGTGAAAGGAACTAGTGACATTTTTAACAGCTTCCTACATTCGGTGCAGATCTGATTCCGATGGGCAGTTGGTTGGACGGCCTAGTGGATAAACACTTTTGCACTAGATTTATTTTGAAATCTACTCTCAACTAGCTGAGTAGCGTAGAGTGAGTAGAGAGTAGAGTGAGGAGAGTGAGGAGAGTGAGGAGAGTGAGTAGAGTGAGTAGAGTGAGGAGAATGAGGAAAGTGAGGAGAGTGAAAAGAGTGCGGAGAGTGAGTAGAGTGAACAGAGTGAGG
>JBBMFX010000001.1:3600532-3615087 GCA_037832545.1 Rhabdalestes septentrionalis | reverse complement strand
GTGTGTGTGGGGGAGAGAGAGAGAGAGAGAGAGAGAGAGAGAGAGAGAGAGAGAGAGAGAGAGAGAGAGAGAGAGAGGGAGAATTCTGCTGAGAGTGCTGCATGCATGTACAGTCATTACTGTCAGTCTAAGATGCCATGCAGGCAAAAAAAAAACTCCCCAATGCAATTACTCAACAAACATTTAAATTGCTGCTTCCCACTGTCCAAGTAAGCTGACCAACAAACCCAGCCCGCCACCACTTTTCTGTAGAGGGATGAGAGATGTCTTCATTTAAATGAATTTTCTAGAACTTCCAGTCCGAGACATAAAAGGAAATTTCACTATTACCTGCGTACAGTCTCAGTTTCCAAGCTAATCTTGATTAACTTCCCTAAAAAGACAATTAAAGTTAAGGTCATCTTTGGTCTGGACAGGGCGTTCTACTTGATGTCCACTTATTTGTCTGACTTTCTAAAGGGTTTCTTGTAGGAAAGTAATTTCTATTTGGGGGTAAACTCATTTGTGGATGATTAGAGTAAAATATTGTCAAAAATGAACACATTGTAATCTCAAATGGCTATGTTTTGTCCTTAATAGAGAAGGCTAATTTTACCTATGTCTTCAGTCCATGTGTTACAGCAAAGGAAAATCTAGACCACGCACTCAAGCTAAACAAATAGATGATTTTAATAAACACCATCACATCTCTATTATAAAACATTTTATTTGCACAGTAACAGCATTTTCCTACACCTACACAAAGACTAAGACACTTATTAAAGTGTGAAAATATTATGCGGCATTCGACTTGAATATGAAATTGGAAACAATGTGACACAGAAACAGTTAATGGACTCACACTTAAACCGCTCCACTCAAACCACTTCCATTAAGATGCCCTTTTCAAGTATTATACTGAATATTTTACGTGACAGTTGCCTGGCATCATGGAATTGCTTTCATATCAACAGCAACATGTGGTGTAAAGTTCAACAAGACACATTTACTCACTGAAAGCTGGTCTCACACCTTTAGTGCGATACAGCCAAAAGCAATAAAAGTGGGCATGCAGAACTGATGCAAAATGAGTTTAAAATACAATTAAGCCTAATCCGGTCTATTTAAACCATTTTAAAACATTTTATTTTTCAGATTTGTCAAGACAGGCCTCCAGTTCTACAGCCTCCACCCCAAGTGACAGTGCCTCCAGCCCTTCCCCTAGCAGCCCACCTAAACTCTCCACACAATGTACCTCCCCATTTGGCCCCCGATTGGTAATGGCCAAGCCAAACACTTGTACTCGGCCTCAACCAGAGGGCGCAAGTTTTGAATCGGACAGGCGGTCGGTAGGACGCCTGACAGGGAGGTTCGGTAAAGGAGCGTGTAGGCGGGGACCAGTGAAAATGGAGAGGATCAAAGTCTTAACTGGGGCTGAGATCGAGAGTGACTACCAAGAACCTGAATCCATGGATGCAAGAGTAGTTATGGGGCAAGAAGCTCTGCTGAAGAATATGGAGACACAGATTGGCGCACTGCGAGGAAGAAAGACAGATGAGGATATGTCCAGTTCAGAGTCCCATGCCTCTCAACCTTCCTCACAGGAAGAACAAACCTGGGCTGAGGAGAAACTTAAACCTGATACTGGACAGGAGGGCCCCACACCTGACCAGGATAAGTCTTTGAACCTAACCCCGGAGCAGAAGAAAAGTTTAAATCAGCTACTTGAATGCCCAGTTCCAGAACCTGAAGCCACAGACAGTGCACTGACAGAAAGCAGCACCTTTTTCCCGGATGAAGAGAGAGACCCACTGTCTCTGTCTCAGGGTGAAGTGCCTTCCTTGTCCTTTTCAGAGCCCTCATATGCAGTTGACCCTCATAGAATTGGGGTCCTTCCTGGATTAGATCCAGATCGTTATTACACAGCCCCTTCCACCCCCATTAAGATGGCGTATTGCTCACACCTCAAGCAACAATGGCACCCGAGCAGCCCCAGCACAGGCCCAGGTTCCCCGGCTGATGAGTCTGATCTGTGCTCCCCTCCCACTTCTCCGTCTGGATCTTACATTACTGCTGAGGGTGGAAGTTGGACCTCTTCTTATACCTCCAGTACCTCACATTCCTGTTCTCCAAATCTCATCGCAGAAGCCGAACTGCAGGAAGCCCCTGCTTGCTACGTTGGATCTCTCTCCGAGATTGGAGATGAGCTGGGAGACGAGAGACCTGGTGCTGATAGGGAGCATTGTGTGTGCAAGCCTTCCATGCCAGAGCTGGTTGAAGATGTGGAATATGAGGTGGACAGGATAAGGAGGGAGACCTGTAGGCCTCACTGGGTGACAGAGAATGTTTCTCCACATAGGAGCAGTAGTGGCAGAAGCACAGACTCCCAGGAGGGGTTAGGGGCATCAGAGACTTCCTTAATACAGGAAGAAATTCAGCGAGCCAGCGACATAACCCAGCCATTTGATGATCCAGATCAGGATCTAGAACTAGACCTTGAAGCTTGCGTCTCAGAGCACTTTGCCAGACTAGATGCTCCTCTAAGCCTGGAAGAGGACTTTCCCCCTGATTTGGCATCTTCTTTTCCTTTCAGTCATCGACTGGCAACAGCTGCTACTGCCCTGGAGACAGGAAGCCTGACCCCTGCCACTTGCTCCTCAGAGATTTCTGACACAGATAATAACAGCTTATACAGCGAAATGGGATCTTCTGCTTTGTTCTTTCACGGGTATTCCAGGGATGATGGACCTCAGGGAGATGGGATGATCCCTGCCTCAATGCTGCCAGTTCATGCCAGCTTGATATTCCAGGCAGATTCCATGGAAATCACATTATTTCCTACAGACGATGAGCCTGAAAATGATGTGGATGCATATGCCGCTGGAGAAGAGGAAGGTGATGTGGATGAGTATGATGATGAAGATGAGGATGATGTAAATGATGACAATTATTTGGAACAGCAAGCTGAAGCCATGAAGCCTGAGGCAAGAGATGGGGAGGACCAACATGAGGAGGACACATCTGCGTCATTCCTGAACTCACTGTCAGAAAACTCAATAAATGAAGGGGTAGATGAGTCTTTTGCTTATCAGGATGACACAGAGGAGTCAATCGATTCCACCTCTTGTAATGGGGATGATGATGACAATCTGTATGGCACAGAGAGACATGCAGAACTTGCTCAACAGTTTCCCAGGCAAGGCGACCATCAGTCAATAACCCACGCAAGACCAGAGTCTTCAGGAAGTGAGAGTGAAATGGAGATCTCCTCTGAATCGTCTGAGCTTCCAAATATAGTGGCTCATAAACAAATGCCAGTCTGTACAAGTGCTGAAAACATAATCATGCCAAAACCTTTTGAGGGGGAATGTACTGAGACAGTATATTTGGCAATAGAGTTCAAGGAACAAACTGAAGAAGGGAGGCAAAGTGCAGATCTCAAAGACACAGAAGAGACAGACAGAACACGGTGTGTGGAGTCTCAACAGACAAGTCACATAAGAACCCAGGATTCAGGGAATCAAACAAGATCAGCGGATCTACAAAAAATAATCGAAACATGTAATACACCTGCCCTTTGTATGCTTGGTGCCACGGCTTCGGGCATGGACCTTAAATTAAACATTCAGGCTGATCAAGAGCTTGATCAGAAAAATGGAAACAACTCTGAGTTCCTGGATACTTCATTGCAATTTGATGAAACCGCAACCAATGATCTCAACAAGGGGGTACCTTTGTTGTCTTACCCGAAGGATGACTGTAGCCCCACAAACATACCAGTTTGTGCCTATCCTGAGCTATCTGAAGTAGCAGATAACTTAACTGCAGCCGCCATCTCTCCATTTGAACACTCCCTTGACCAGGATAACCTAACAGAAAACCAAGGCAGTGAAGATGTAAGTCTGGGTTCTCTAAATATGTCAACTACTAACTACAGTATGCTTGCCATCTCACCAAAAAAAGAAAACTCTGAAAACAGCATGGCGGGAAGGAATGTTTCCTCGGTGAGCTGGGCTCCAGCTGGGCCCCTGTCATTGGGGGAATGCTGTGACTTTGAGGCTGAGAATTTACTTATGTGTGAGATCGCTGAATCACTTCCCAACAAGGGCCTGTCTGTAACTCCCAACATTGCTGCAGGAGATGACATCATGGGTGACCTTGAAGACAACAACACCTATTGTGACTTGCCAGAGAAGATGGCAGATCTTGAGGCGGGCATGTTGGAGGCAAATCTGTCTACTTGGAGATCCATTGAAGATCTGTCAGAAGCCGGAGGGGGTGAAGATGATGCAAACATCCTTCAAAACCCAGACAGCAATCCACTTATCCAATGCCATTCTGGAAAAATCCTGGTGACCACATGGAATGATCCGGAAAAAAGTGAACAGTTGACACTAAATGTTCTTTCAGATGATGGGAAAGATGAGAAAGATCAGACCCCTAACACAGAGTTTAACATTCCAGGGGAATCAATATCAAATATATGCAAAGATGAAAGTTCTGACATTTCTCCTTTACAGGCGTTACATGTCCAGGCTTCAGCTCGAGAACTTGATGGGGCACAGACTCCAGTGTTAGCTAGTTCTCATGAACAAAATGATCTCTGTGGGCCTCCAACAACAACTGACATGGCAGATGAATCAAACTGTCCTGTATGTGTCTCAGATTCATTCCTATCTCAAACCCATGGCATTCTAAAACAAACTTGCATACTAAATACTGAATCTGCGATCTCCAAAAAGGAGTCTGTATTCAAATTAGGAGGGGGTTCATTTGGCACTTTCACTCCCAGAAAGAAATTAAGTGATTCAAAGTTTGAAATTTTGTCTTCAGACAAGTCTCTAATACCCAAGGAGACAAGAACATCCTCCAAAAAGGAAAGATCAGCTGGGGAAACAAATCTAAATAGCAGAGATTCACTATGTAGCATTACAAAAGATGAATATCAGCAGGATTATGGTGATCAAATGTCTGACAGGGAACCTACTGGACCAAAGACAGAAATTGAGGACCAAGTCAAAGAAAAAGATGTATGTTTACCATTAAAAGAGGTAAAGAATGAGGAGGCTGCAGTGGTATGTCTGGAGGAGGGGGTAGATAAAAATGCCTCGGAAACAAGTGATCTTAAATTAAAGAACCAAAGGGAGGAACAGAAGCCGAGACTCTCTGAGACAGAAGCAAATAAACAAACAGCGGAGGAAGTAAAGGAAGATGCTGCGGATGCTTTACTTTCTCTGGAGACGAACCAGAATGATGCACGTGCTTCACAACAATCAACTATTTTGCAGCCAGAGAAAAGAGAATCGAATCACACCAGAACAGTTCTGGCTGATTCAGATCGTGAGTTAGAACCAAAGCTACCTGTCAACGTTGACACAAGAGCAGTTTCTGTCCTTGAGGAAAAGGAAGAGATCCAAAAGAAAGACAGCATACTCGAGTCTCAGGTGAATCAAGTTGCAGAAACTGATAACATTTCTCAAGTTAAAACACCTAATGAGACTCATCACCAACCAACAGCAGAGAAAAAAGATGACCAAACACCAGTTAAATCCATTTTCCACCCCAGAAGCCCCAGCTCTTCTCAAGAGAGACGAGATCATACAACAGTGTCAGTGGATTTAACTAAATCAGATCAAGAAGCCACTGCAGTTCAACAAAATGCACTTCACCATAGCACCTTAACCAGACTGGAACTTCAAGATAGCACACGAGACATCAATGACAACCATGTAGAGAGCATTTTGACAGTTGAAGCCGAGAGCTCAGATGAGAGAGGACATTCCCCTCATGCCATTCCAGTACTGGAAGAGGACCTTCCCACACCAATACAGGAGTCTCAGCCCTCATTTGACAGTTCCCACTTACACAGTCCGCTCACTATTAGAGAAACAACTGCAAATGATGGGTCGTGCAAGCAGAGGCCCTCTCATGTTACCAGTGTGGAAGTACCTCCTCTGGAGTCTAAGGAAGAATTATCAGACTCTTTCCCTATACAGGATGCACATCAAAATATCAATGAGCGTTTAACCATACAAACGACGTCATGCAGGCAAGGGAACCCAGAAGGTAAGCTGTACATAAAAATTGTCTCAATATTATTGACCATCAAATGTGTGGGATATCTGTAGTAATTACTGTTTCTCGTAAAGAGAATTAAAATTGTTATGAGTAGGTCTGGGTTTCGTTTACTTATATTTTTTGCAGGCTTTTCTTATCTTATCTTATCTTATTTAATCTATGTATCAGTATATAGATTATATATATTTTCAATTTTCCCTTTATCAGTAATATAATATAATATTCAGTTCAGACTTATGTGGTTTAATGTGTTTAATCAGAATAGTAATCCTCTTCTGCAAATACAGACCACTCACCCAGACTATACATACACATTTTTTTGTTCTGCTGAACCTGAAATCACTCAAGTATTGTCTTTTTCCCTCTCGTACAAACACTAGGCTGTTAATTATACATTTGTCTTGAGGCACACTGAATACAAAATGGCCCCCTACTATCAATAGTGGGCTATGTAAGTTATCAAATTCCAGTTTCCAAACCCAGTTTCTCCATAATGGATCCATGACTTTTGTTTGTCTTTGCTAGAAATGGGGTGCAGGGTCCTGTATGTCAATTCTTACAAAGTGCACTATTTAGGAAGCAGGGAATCTTTTAGGGAGAATTTGGAACACAGTCTTGCTCACAGGTGTTACTCACCTCATATATCATGTATTAAAATATTACTCATCTCACTCATTATTTCTATATTTTTTTGCCAATAACAAATCATATTTTTGATATTGATGAAATGTGTTCAATAAAAGTATCAATTTGAGAAATAGCCCTTGTTATGACTGTTGTGTGAACCCAATACCAGCTTCATTTGATGTTTTTGTTCATCTGTGTTCATTAATACAATGCTTGGCCTTGTTTTTGCAGAATGCAAGGCACATGTGACAGAACCTCCTAAAAGCCCCCAAACCCTTCGCACTGGATGTGTGGGACAAAGAGATGCCAGCCCTGCACACAGAACATCAATATTGACAAATGAAAGAGAGATCTTACCATGCATCAATCCCACATTAAACTCACCTATTAAAATGAGACATAAGCCAGCAGGAAAGCACACTGATCATGAGGATGGATGCTCAATCCGCTACAGAACAAAAGATCTGGAGGACATGGATCTCTCATTAAAGAACAACAGTATGTGTCTTTTCCAAGCTACAGCGTGATGTCTGTCCTTGTCTTAACCATGCTTGGCTTTAAAGGTACTTCATACCTTCCTCTTTCTCTGTCTCTCAAATACACAGTGGGTTCCTGCATTGATACAGACAGTGATGGTTCAGTTCCCGAGCTGGAAGAGCCAGATGGGAGTCTTCTAAGACCCTCTGACCCACAGGTGTGCTACTGTTGTAGTGGTCATTCCATTATTTTAAAGCTACTTTCAATTTAAATGTAATATTTCATGCATTCATTAAAGTGTCTCCTCTTTCATGCAATACTTTAGTTGAGTATGGTATGAAGGAAACAAAGCAGGATTTGAAATTTAATCAGTGCCTGCACTCATAATGAAAACTAAAAACAAGACTAAGCTTGAACATAGGTGGGTGGTCATTTGCTTTGAATGTCTTGCTGGAGGTGAAACCAAAATAGAACATCATCCATGGAAAGTGTATGTGTGGATTACCAGTCATTATCAGTCATGGGTATTTGTGAGACTACATATCATCCTGCTGGGGAAATTTGTTTAGGCTTTCAGAGCCTAGATATGGGGTAGCTTATGGTGATCTTATGGCTCCACATGCAAATAGTCAACTACCAAAAAAGAAGAACTAAAAATGAACTTTTCGTGGGTGGATTAGTGTATGAATGTGGATTAGTGTATGAATGTTGGAAAAGGTAGTAAGCCAGACCTTGTGGCCCCTTGTTGCCATGTCATAGTCAGACCAATTGCTGGTCCAGCCAGTAAGATCTCCAGTTTTCTGAAAGCCATCTACCTGGAACAGTCTGTCAGAGAAGAACCAGTCAAAAAGAAAAAAGAGAAAAAGAAAAGTGCACTGGTCTACCAGGGCATCACCTCTGGTTCTGTGCCTCCTCCTCCAGGTTTTGTGTGGCTAAACGCCAAAGCTACCATGATGCTTACCTAATGCCACTGGTCCATGAAATCTCAGAATCCTTGCAGGAGGCTGCAGTTTTCAGTTTATTGGACCTGCAGAGTGGTTAATGGCAGGTTGCCATGGCCGAAAACAGCAAGACAAAAACACCATGATCACACAACTAGGACAAAACCATTTCAAGGTTATACCTTTTGGGTTCAGAAATGCTTCCCCCTAGTGCAGAAAGTCCTAGAAACTTGCTAAAATCTTGACCAAGATCCAAAAATGGAGTCAAATATGACAGAACGTTCACTTAACTTCACAGGCAAATATTTTACATGGTACATAATTATACAAAAGGGAATTCATTATGCTTTACAGGAAAAGTGCAAAAATAGCATGTAGCATCCTGAGCGGTCTTTCTTTACGGAGTACCATCCCTTAGCCTGAGTTTCTGGATTTGTATTATTGTCTTGTGATTTTGATCTATTTGTCTAATTGCTTCTTCTGAACTCTGCCTGTTTCTCAACAATGATTTGTGCTCATATCTTGTGCCAATAAATGTATAAACCTAGAGCTCTGCATTTGGGACCATAATGGTTACAGTTATTCTACAGTAATTGGGGTTTTAAATTATGAAAACAAATATTTATCAGTAATTTATCTAAATATATCAGTTTTACTTAATTATCAAATTACTCATCAGGTTTAATAAACACTCATTAGCTAGAAATTGCGCCCATCAGTACTGAAAATTTGAAACCTTATGAATATAATGACTTTTGTGGACTAGTGATATGGAATATCAAAATAAGTAATTTTTATAATAATACAGTTTATGGCGTGATAAAAGAGTTAACTATGAAAAAAATAATGGTAATAACAATTCAATGTTTACTGAATAACCAAGCAACTGTGTTTCTATCAGTCAATACATCTAAAATGATCAGAGTAGGACAAATGGCATGCATTTATACCTTATTGACAAGAAAATCTTTCCTCTCATTCTTCATTGTTGGCCTCATGTTTCTTGTTCCATTTCTTTCAGATATCACAATCCACAGCTGAAGAGTCAGTGAACAAAACTAAGCAGAGTCGAAGTGAGAAGAAAGCACGGAAGGTGAGAGAATATCGATCCCACTCAGTAGAGCGCTAACATGGCACACTGATGCCTTATCTTCCCTATTCAGCACCTAACTAAGGTTTTCTGTCCTCTTCTGTTGTGGGTGCGTGATCAACACAAGGCTATGTCTAAGCTTGGGCTGAAACAGATCCATGGAGTCACGCGCATTACCATCCGGAAGTCCAAGAACATCCTATTCGTCATTTCTCGTCCAGACGTATTTAAAAGCCCTGCATCAGATATCTACATCGTTTTTGGAGAGGCTAAGGTTAGTAATTTGATGCAATTTCGTTTGTTTGTCTGTTGCTCCTTGAGCATGGCCATTTTGTGCCAAAAAAAAAACAATTTCTTGTTAACACAAGCCCAGGTGATCAGCCAAGAAATGTTTGATGACTGAATTTTGCTTCCTTGGTTTTGCACTGGAGCTACAAGGCTACTTAACCTAACAAGTGGAAGTAATCTGAGCTCCAAGCAATCTGAAGATTTTATCAAGAATTTATCTTTGGTTGAATATCTGTATTATCTCACAATATCCCTTCAAGACCCCATTCCATTTTTCATCCTTTTAGTGAACAAACAGTGCAAACACATTCAAACTACGGCTAAACACCATGTGGGCGATTCCTCATTGGTTCAGAGTGTGACAGATGTTAATGAAGTCATTCTACAAACTTGACAACTGCTCCAAGCTATAAAGAGAGCTATGGCATGAGGGTTTATGAGAAATAAGGTAATTTTGTTAAAGCCATGTTCACTTTGTCCTGTTTCAGATTGAAGACCTGTCACAGCAGGTGCACAAGGCTGCAGCAGAGAAATTTAAGGTTCCCCTCGACCCTTCACCTCTGACTCCTGACATCATGCCCAGCCTCACCATAAAAGAGGAGAGTGAGGAAGAAGAGGAGGTAAGGTCCCTTTATGTTCCTGTCCAATCGTTTTCATAATGTATACTGAAATATAATACAAATTAAGATGAAACCACACAAGTAGTAGGCAGACATACATATTGGCTAGTAATCAGTTTTTAAAAATCTGCATTCAGAATAATGAACAAGGTTCTAAAAAGACAAAGAAAGCTGTAGAGCATCAGGTATGACGTTATGATAGAACTAATGGACATTTCAAAAGCAGATATATCAGATATCAGGGCAGATTACAAAATCACAAGTTGGTTTTGTAGGTGAAATCTTTGGCACCCCTGATCAAATTACACGTTTAGTTGATGTGCTGGGTGAAAAAAAGGAGCAACCTTAAATATGATATATTTCTCATTATTTTAATGCCCAGTTATTATATGTGGATATCTACACTTCATTTTGATTCAAGACCAATTCATTCTGACAAAACTATCAAAATTAAAAACAAGGGTGGATCAAAAAAAGGAGGTTCCAATTTTTTTTGCACATTTCAATTTAGCTTTAAAATGGCAGTCAGACAATTAGCAATTTTAGAAATATTACTTTAAGTTTGTTCCACTGACAGAAACACGCCACAGCACACCATATGAACAGTGTGAAGTTCTTTATCTGCATTTAACCCATTCACCAAATGAAGCAGGGGGCTGCCACCAAAGAAGGGGTCAGGGGAGAAATGTGTGGGGATGGTCCCTTGCTCAAGGGTACCTTAGTGGTGCCACTAGCAGTTGGGTTTCAAACCCACAAACTTCTGATTGCAGGGACTCCATAACCACTTGGCCATTAGCAATATTTGAATATACATATATACATAAATGTTACTAGTGTCTATCCAACAACAACAACTGGTAATACTACAGTTCCAAAGTTTCTGTTTGATGCTTAGAGTTAACATATATACTCTTCTCTGATGAGGTTGATGAGAGTGGGCTGGAACAGAGAGACATAGAGCTGGTGATGACACAGGCAAACGTGGCTCGCGCTAAAGCTGTCCGCGCACTACGTCACAACAAGAACGATATTGTCAATGCTATTATGGTAAGTCGAGGACTCTTTTACACATTCTTACTTAGCCACACACACCTGTAAGTCTTTATTTGCTGCATTAGTAACTAGCACGAAGCAGTAAATGTGCTCTTTTAATTAGGGATGGGCAATCTGATTGTGTTTTATACAGATCGTGATAAATTAGATCACAACCTGATTTTTTGCGCATATAGTGTCAATACCGATCAGCTGTGTGTTTCATTACAAAGACAGCCTGATTATTAATGAGGTTTACAGTTGCGCACTCTATAAAGTATTAAAGAAAAAATATACACTATTTATATAAAATAATTTTAATGTAGCTCTGCTAGTCCTTTTTTTAACAATTCTCAGAAAAGAAAATGAAAAATATTGTGATGCATGTTGCATGCCATGTATTAAAAATGTTTTATACAGTGTAGCCCCACAAAGTTGCAGCCTCAGTCATTAGTGGATTTTTTCTAAGAACGGAACTAATGATTGTTTGCAGAAAGCCCTGCAAATTTGCAGAAACATCAAGTATCCTCCACATTTTTTGTTTTTTGACAATATATCATTTTTAATGCAGTTTAGTGCTAAATTATCAAAAAATATATATAATTTACTCATTTTGTAACATAAATATTAACGTACTTTCAGCTAAATTGTCATATAAATAATAACTGTATACATTTTTAATACTGTCGAGAGAACAACTGAATACAAAAGCACATATTGGGATGGTGAAATACGGCTATACTCAGAGGTGGGAGGTTTGAAAGTAGCCAATCCGAGACCGTTATTAATTCTCCTTGCTGCTGATTGGCTGCTGATTGGCTACAGTTTCCATATAATTATCTCAAATTTACCTTTACATTTTTAAGAGTAATGTATTAAGCTGAATTCAAAATTCAATGATGGTGTTTTGGGGGAATATTTGGGGGCATATTTAAGGTTTACACTGTAAAAATAGACATTTATAGGCTTTTTTTTTTTACCACAACACAAATTCACAGTTGACTGTATTGTATTTCATTTATAAAAAACTGAACATGTATTAAACGTCCTATCATGTTTCTTTTCTTATTACCCACCCCTACTCTCAAGTTTCACATTAAAGATCAAAGTGCTGTTTAGAGCATGAGATTGTTATATAACATTATTACACATTGCATATTCATAGCATTAAATAAACACAACACACAGAGATATCTAATATATTGACTTTTGTTTGTCTTCAGGAGCTGACCATGTGAGAGAAGACGTTTTGCCTGCCCCCTGCTTCTCTCCCTGGCATTCCCAACTCCCTTCCCAGTAATGCTGCTACATTGTACCTTCGATACCCATTACCTGCTGAATAAACTCTGTTACAACCAGAGCTAGCTGTTGTTTCAGTCGCCGCTAATTGGAAACCAAATAAATCTGCGATCTCCCACGTACGGTCTGATGAATATGCTGGATTTGGCATGTATAGCCACATTTATTCACACCTCAGTCAAAGCAAATGTGCTGTTGGGTGACGTCAGCCTTGCAGCCTGTGTCTGAGGAACAGAGCACAACACTTTCCTAGGCTGTTATAACGCCCTCCTCCACAAGGTGGTACTGTAAAAACCTAGAAAAAAAAAAACAAAAACACTGCATGCACAATATCAGCACCATTTACTGTATTTTACTTTCTTCCTCCATTAACTCCCCCATGACAGTATATGTGGATTGACACAACCAGTCAAAAGTTTGGACAATTCAATGTTTTCTTTGTTTTTATTATTATCTACATTGTAGATGAATATTGAAAACACACAAAATGAAGGAACACATGGAATTAAACAGAAAAGAGTTAAACAAACCAGAAAGGTACTAATGGACTGTTGTTTTTTTTATTAGTTAATTGGTTCTTGCCATAATGTGGAGTAGAACCTTAGTGGACCAGAATCACTAACTGTGGACTAACCCGCCCATAACAACTGATGATCCCAAACACATTAAGAAGGTGAGAAGTTCCACTAACGAACTCCTGACGAAGAACATCTGTTAATTAAACTCCATTCCAGGTCAATTGCTCATGAATCTGAGTGACAAAATGCCAAGAGTGTGCAAAACTGTCATCAGAGCAATAGGTGATGATTTCAGTATTAATCTACAATGTAGCCAATAATAAAAACAAAGGAAATCGTTGAATGAGAAAGTGTGTCCAAACGTTTGACTGGTAGTGTAGTATGTACCAAAAAGACAATAATTCCTCTTCACAGACTGTTTTTCCATAAACAGTCTGTTTTTGTTGCTGTGCTTTTACGGCTGATACATGTAAGTGTTCCCTGTTCTGATTAGCTGCCTTGTATTGTGCTTTATTCAAAAAGCAGAACGTTTCTAATGTGAATGTGTGAAGCAGAAGTACAGCAAATGGACATATGTGGACATGTCATCATTTAATGATATCCTGAAACCATGAATTCATCAAACAAGCTCTCTTGCAGCTTTGTTTCTATCTATGGGCCATATTAACTTGCATAGCGCAGTTAAAAACATTGACAGTGATTTTTTTTAAATGCATGAAACGGGCGCTTTCATGCTTATCACTGTAATGTGATGTTTATAGACAACAGTGTTTAAAGTATGGTGGGCAGGTCATAAGCTATCACAAATACTGTTTAAAACTATTCACATTGATGGTAAATGTGACTTTGCCAGGAAATCGCTCTATAGCATTAGAGCAGAGGTCACCGACCCTGGTCCTGTAGCTCTACCTTCC
This sequence comes from Rhabdalestes septentrionalis, assembly GCA_037832545.1. Classification (NCBI taxonomy): domain Eukaryota; kingdom Metazoa; phylum Chordata; class Actinopteri; order Characiformes; family Alestidae; genus Rhabdalestes; species Rhabdalestes septentrionalis. The sequence continues at coordinate 3,601,224 of JBBMFX010000001.1, read as the reverse complement.
TGAGAGTCTAGTTCTGCACCATCTGCTCTGGCCAATAAACTTCTTTAGAAGGCGGGGTGTCAGCCCACAAAAGGGTGCACACACACACCACTCACTCTCACACACACACTCACTCCTATGGTCAAATAAGAATCACTCAATTCACCTGAAATGCATGTCTTCGGACTATGTGAGAACTCTGGAGACCCCTGAGAAAACGTCACCACCATGAGAACATGAAAACCATGGGCGTCACCACCATTCAATCTGCGGGGGGCGTATCCCCCACACATTTCATAATTATTCATTTGGACCCCCCAACATCCAATACAAATTCACAAAGAAGCGGCGAGTAAGTCTGTCACGAACGCGGCTGGGAAGGGAAAGGGAGAACGCGGCTGGGAAGGGAAAGGGAGGACGCGCCAGATAATGAAATAAAATGAATTTTTAATGAAAAAACAAAAGACAAAAATGAACTATAATACAATACACACACAAAAAACAATACAAGGTACACGAACACTGACTGGAAGGGGATATCCCAGACCCGTGCTCCTCAAACGAACAAAGAAAAGTTAAGTATCTCCGCCAAGCCTCCAATAACCTTAAACCGGGTAGAGAACCGGAGAACAGGCTTGACACGAGGCAACACGAGGACTACTCCGGGTAAGGGTGAGGAACAAAGCTCTGAAAGAGAAAATACAAAAAAGGGT
>JBBMFX010000001.1:3551013-3564859 GCA_037832545.1 Rhabdalestes septentrionalis | reverse complement strand
TGGCTTTTTGTGAAGATGCTATCTGGTTAGCCATGTGGCTATTGAGGCAGAAAAAGAAAAGCTGTGTTTAGCGGTTTATTTATAATTCTACTTTGAAAATATGGATTTCTGAATCCAACCTCCCACCGAAGCCTCGAGTATTCGATGTGTTTCACTGCCGAATATTCGAAGCTCAAAAAATGGCATTCGTAACAGCCCTAGTAATTTTTAGGTGCGATACGAGTATCAGATTCATGTGGTGAGATTTTCATGGCTAAACATGTTCCTCTCCTTGTCTGAGCAGTGGCGGCGGAGGGAACTTCGTGATTTCCTCCAGCCTTGTGGGGTACACAACCATCCTGGGGGCCGTCGCGCCCATGGTGCATCATGGGTACGGTTTCTTCTACCGAATCCGCGATGACAGGTGAGCCCGGCAGTGTTTATGCATCGTTTTGACATTCGCTGACCATCAAAATAATAATTTTTTTTTACCCTATGGCCCTCCTGTCCGACATTTTTGTCCAGTTCACTCTTTTTTTTTTTTTGATAGTTTTTGCTGTGTTATTTCATATGGAATGAAAATTCCGAAGGGTCTTTTAATTTTTAACTCATTAAATATATCAGTAATATCCTCCACACATCCAATTGTAACACTCGACGCCCTCGTGGACACTTTTGGCCAATTGAAACCCATGAAAACTACATTTATAAATTCATTGTTATTTACATTCTTAAATCACACAATTTAGGTTAAAATGATTTCATTCTAAATTCAACACTTGAGAAATGTAGTTTTAAGTATTTTCTACCAGATTATGACATTTATCAATTTTTGGCCAAGCGAGCAAAATCCAGTGGAATAAATGAACGATTTTGACATAGGTGTGACCTTAAGGATGTCAGATTGTTTTGTGTTTGTGCATGAAAATAAAATTCAGTGTTTTGAATGGAAGTGTTCAGTGTTAATCAGTTACATATTTCAGCCCCAGCACCACAGCGAATAGAGAAACATTCACTGTAGCATTGTGCACAAAAACTGGTAAATGAGGTATTTAAAAAAACAAAGGAATAGATATTTGACAACATTAAACTAGTAAAAATAGCACAGAAATTCTATAACAATATATTCAAATTATATATAAATAATAATAATAATAATAATAATAATAGTTACATTTATACATTTATATAGCGCCTTTCACAAAAAAAGTGTGGCCATTACATCAAAAATTATAAAAAATTAGCCAAAAATGGATAAATGAAATAATCTGGAAGAAAACGCTATAAACACTACATTTCTCAAGTGTTGAGTTTAGAATGAAAGCATTTTAACAATGTATATAACAAGGAATTCAAAAATGCAGTTTTCAAATGTTTCAAATGACCAAAAGTATCCATGAGGATGTCGAATGTATAGTAAAAACAAGGCAGGTCAGAGGGTTAAGAAAGAAAACACCTTGCACAAGGTTTTTATTACAACAAACCAGCTACTGGCTAATACTTTGGGTGTATATTTCCACTTTTTAAGAGTAGGTTTTTTTTAAATAATTTGCCAGTTTTATTTCTGTTTAAAGCACATATTTAACTATTTTGTCCTGAAGCTTCTATAAACCTCTTTAATGTTTCAAATATTGGTAAGTGACCCAATATTGTGATTGCACATTTTCAACATTTTTTTTGTATTTGTTTTAATTTAGTCTAATAGAACATGCTTATTTATTAAAAAGATGATTTCCCCGAGCGTTTGAGAGGCAGTGTGCGCTTTAGATCATGAGCGTGATTTTACTGTTTGGTCTGCTCCCAATTTCAGGATTGTTGCTTCCTGTTCAGCCTGGAAGTCCTGTCCAGAGACAGACGCCGAGACCTTCTTCCACAACATTTGTACTTCCTTCCACGACATGATGCAGATCGCCACCCTGTCCCAGCTGTAGTGTAAAACATTCGGGGGGCATAGAGTCCCTTTCTTATTGTTTTTGTTCTTTTAGTATTACACTGGCTACAAAATGATTTGTGCCTTTACGGTTTCATCAGCAATTAATGAATGTAAGTGGATAAGCTAGCACTGATGAGTGTCTTCAGGTTTCATTAATACTTCATTACTCCATAAATACTTTTTACGTTCTGAAAGTCTCTTGTGGGGTTACAAGATGTCTGAACGAGTTTTGTCAGAGAGAACTTAGTTAACTTTTCCTTCGCTGCTGCTAGACATCCTAGACTCATCTGTTCCAGGAGCACAGTTGCTCTGCTGCAGAGAATATTGATATTTTTCAATGAACTAAACAACCACTAACAGCTACTGTGAATAGATTAGAACGTTTTTTCATCAGATAAAAATTTTAGACATTTCATTGTCTTTAAAATGAGAAGACCACAGATCTGCTGCTTGAATGTCCTCCCATTACGCGTAATGGGGATTTGGTCATCCTGAACATATCGTTGGACAAAGTTCATTCTCATAATTTAACATTTGTTACACTGGAGCACTATATTAGTATAAAGCGATTGGAAGGTTGGAAGGTTTAAAAAGTTTTAGATAGGTTTGTGACCAAAAGTATGAGGACACACCTCTTGATTATTAGGTTCTGGTGTTTAAACCACATCATTGCTAACTGGTGTATAAAATCAAGCAGCCTTACAGTCTTCACAAACATTCACAGTGGCACGGAAATAGGATGCGTTTAATAATAATAATAATAAGAATAATAATAATAATAATAAAGTTTCCCTAAATGTGTAGGGTTATAATTATAATCATTTGTTTCCCACTGATCATAATGAGTGATGCTCACTTGTCTTAAGCTTTTGTTGGGTAAAAAAAACACAATGTTTTTTCTTGTTTTATTCCCCTTGAGCTAGCCTTGATTGGACATAAGCTGACCCAGTGTGTGCATTCAGCACATTACCTTACAGTTTCAGAATATTTATCTATATTTTTAAAAAAGGGAGTCAAGGAACTCTCATAGTGATTCCTTAGGTCCTGGTTTGCTGCGGGTAGTGGGTTTAAAAACCAAATGCACAAGAAATGCAACCGAAACTATATCTTGTATTCACAAATGCATGAAATGTTCTTAATTATGCACAAATCAATGCAATAGTAAACAACAGGTGTAATGTGTATTGTAATATTACAGCTTATTTCAACCATATCATTTTGTTGCCTCTGCTTTTGAATGCCGTTTTAATTTTACAATATACTTCAATGTAGCGTTTAATTTACCAATAAGGTTTGCACTACAATTGTCATATTTGCTGTCTAGATTTGTATAGGATACTTCAGTGTAAAAATGTAGGGAATTTCTCTTTTTTCTTCCCCCCCAATGCAGTCATTCCCATTTGAATCTCCCAGGAATGTGGCAGCAGACTAACTGTTCCACAGCGCTCATGGTCACTGTAGTACGTTTTGTGAACTCTAAGGAATATAATCACAATACTGTAATAAATAGATTTGAGAAACATTGGTTTTCCACTATGAATATGCATGTAATAGCTGTAGATTTGTATTTACCTAAATATCCTTTACAAGACAATAACATTTTAAATGAAATTTTTAATCTTTCATGTCATTTGTGAGTTGTTAGATGTTACAGTCAGTTGCGTTAAACAAAAATAATGCATACTCAACATAGCAAGAACAAAAATCCACAAATTGTAGAGAGCCAGTACAGAAATCTGCTCCCATATAACAGTGCAAACAGAGAATAAGGCAATGCACCATATTAGTTCCAGTCTAAATACGTGCCAAGTCATTATTATATATTTATGATTTAAATAGGAGTGAAGCATGAAGGACTACATTCATTTTTTTTTATACTATTTTCCTAATCTTTAAGGGCACTTCCAGTGTCTTAAGGCCTTAACTGTAAAAAAAAATTCTATAAGGCAAGTAATTTTTCTATAAAATGTTCAAAAATTCCACTACATAAAAGATGATGCTGATTATTCTCATTATCTCCTCTTTGTCTCACTGTGGGATGTACATACGACAGTAAGCACGGACTGTAGAAAGTGCTGTTGTATGAATGACTAGTGTGTTTGTACGGACTCTGTGAAACATAATGCGTCTTTGGTCTTGCATAACCAGTGTTCCGGTGTTTTCTCCCACCACCTTTCCTCAGACCTTTGCTATTAACAGTACCAATAAATAAAAATATTGGCGTTAAACCTGATCGTCCTCCCTCAAACAAAATGCCCGTCTCACATGACAAATGGCCATCTTATGACTCCCCCCCCCACCCAAAATGAGCCCTACCTCTGTCTCTGTGTGTATGCGTGACTTCCAGCACAGCCCCTAGCTGCTCAATTACCCTGGACCTATCTGTGAATTGACAAGGGCATAGTACGCCCCCTGCTGGTTGAGGAGCTGCTGGTGAGTGCCCTGCTCCACGACCACACCATTCTTGAAGACGGCGATGGTGTCAGCATTCTGGATGGTGGACAGCCGGTGAGCTACGACAATACAAGTACGACCCTCACGAGCCTTATCCAGCGCCTCCTGCACAATCTACTCAGACAGACAGAAAAAGAATGAGTTTCAAAGCCTGTTCAGGGTACTCGTTTCTGTATGTTAAAATCTTTCATGCCCAAATTATTACCCTTATACTTGTGTCTAAACCTGTTTTGTTTTGAAAACCACACTTGGAAGAAAAGCTAACTTTGTGTAAATATTCATGAACTCTTTTTACACCTAAAAGACATGAGACAGTTATATCTTTAACACAGAACAGAATGCTCCTGGTGACTACCCAGGAGAGTATTAAACCATCAAGATCATTAATGTTTTTCCTTTCCCTTTATTATTAAACTGCTAATGACTGTAGCATGAGTGATCCTGGTTTATTTACCTTTTCACTCTCTGTGTCCAGGGCGGATGTGGCCTCGTCCAGCAGTAGCACTTTAGGGTTGCGAAGGATGGCCCTTGCTATGGCTATACGCTGCTTCTGTCCACCTGACAGCTGAGTGCCTTTATCACCAGCCTGAGTTTGGTATTTCTGCAAATGACCATTCATCAGTACTGAGTCAAAATTATCCAATGCTCTTCTCAGCCATAAAATAACTGCCCCTTATTGCCATCTAAAGCAGGAATAACATATCCGTCTCCTTTACAAAATCATTTTTATTCAGCCTCACCAGGCTTCCAAGAAATGTTAAAGGTTCTGCAACATCATAACAATGGAGTTCAGGTCAGAACTGCAACACCTTAATTTAGTTTCTTTTGAGGTTCAGATTTGTTTTGTGCTCGAGTTTCAAATAAGAGACTTAAGACTCGCCGCTCCGTTTTTTATTCCATAAATAATGGCAGGTTGCCCAGGCTTATCACCCTGCCACAATCATATCTGACTGCTGGTATGCTGTACTTAACATGGAATTCTGTGCTAGCTCTACTCTAAATAGAATTGGATCATTGTGTTCTGAAATGATTACTGTCCAGAATGTTATTAATAAAGGTTTGCAAATGGGAGTTTTTCCAAGATGTTCCCCTTGATTAGCAGTCGTTCCGTCATGCAACTCTCCCATGGACACCACTTCTCTTTCTAATGGTGGAATAATGAAGGATGGCGAGACGGGCATGCAGTTCCTTTATTGGGTCTTTTGTGACTCAGATGTGCTCTTAAATGGACTGCTTTGAGGAAAATTCACCACTGTTCAAGGTGATTTGAGGATAATGGCTCCCATTATGTTTTGCTGTAGTGACAGGGTTTTAGGTAACACTTTCATATGTATATTTTGGGAACTTTCTTTCTCAGCTCTTCTGCATTTTCCTTCGACTGCAGCATAGTATGCTGGTTTTAGCCTACTTTGCATAGCTTGAAAGCTTTTCCTTTTAGATCCAAATTGGCTCGTGATAATTGAAATATTTCTCCTTTGATAAGTGATCATTTAAAAAGATTTTTTTGTGCAGGTTGTTTTTTTACATTGAAATTTGCATGAAGATCAGAAATATGTTTTTATGGCACAGTAAAACCAATTACAGATTTGCACAGAGCTTAAATAGATTCATTGTTTTTCATGCTGGTTCTGTCCCAGAATATATGTACTTGGTACATGTTTAAATTTTCAAATCAGATTTTTATTGCCTGTAATCAGTGAAACAGACAAGAGTATGTATACTGTAAAAGGCGTATTTATGTGAATAGGATTGAAGTCCTTTGCACTGAGAATAGGGTTGAAAAAATAAAATTTTAGGCATACCTGAGGCAGAGCCTCAATGAAGGAGTGTATGTTAGCAGCCTTGGCAGCCAGTTCAATCTCCTCCTGTGTGACCTGTCTACCGTTGTCTCCATAGGCAATGTTCTCGGCCAGGCTGCAGTCAAATAGTACAGGCTCCTGTGATACAATTCCAATCTGTGAGCGCAGCCAGTGGATGTTCAGTTGCTTGGAATCTTTATCGTCCATCATCTGCCAATAAAAAAGGCCAATGCTTTAATGCAAATATACTACGTATCACTGAAAACATAAGAAATGCTGAATATTACTGATATTTCCCTGAATTTCAAGGCTCTGCATGCTGCTCTACTGAATGCTTTTCTTATTTTGTGACATTTCAATAAGCAATGAATGCTGCACTACCTTTGTAGACAGCATGGAGAGCTATTGGGTTTACTCAGAGTTGCAACAGGGATGAATATTACTATGATATAATCAACAAGTTTATGGCTCAGTTTATCATGGTAATTGATGAATCAGCAGAAGTCTGGGATAATATGGTGCACTGTACTTTATGAGGCTCATTTATAGTTCTTTTGAATTCCAGGATAAGAACAACATGTTCAAATATGGTTTGAAATTGTAGCAATAAAAAAAACTTCTGGTATGGGGGTGTGTGTATGTGTGTGTGCTGTACATATATCTTATCAGTGACCTTGAAAGTGGTAATAATCCCATCTTTGTCACCTCTCTGTTCTACTGTAACTACAAGAGCTTACTCATTAACTTCTCAATGAGGGGGAGAGACTCTCACTGTCATTTCAAATCACTCATTTCCCTTTACACTGAAGGCCATGTCCACTCACTTTGTATTCTGATGTGAATGCAAAAGTGAATGGGTTAGTTTGTCTGTGTGTGTCTTTCTATCTGTTTTATCACAAGGGCCACAAAATATATTGTTTCTTAAACATTACTGTGATACTGCAATAGTGAGGTAACGTAAGTCCACAATATGCAAATGCCTTATGTAACAGGTTGAAGATGGGTGTCAAATTAGAGGTATAACTCAAAATGAAAGAGTCAGAGGCTATGCGTTCTAGTCTGAACAGGATATTTAGCTGATGACAGACAGTTTGGGACCCCTTTGTCCAACTTTGTATGCAAAAGGTCATTCTGGTAGCAGGTTTTCATCCTGGCGAAGCAGGAGCTGTTTGAAAAATGAACCGAGTTTGCTTCTGCTTGTTTTTAATAAAAATTGGCATCCACACCACGTTTTTGCCAACAAGAGTGAACGTAACACTGCAGATAATATTTCTGGCTGATTATCTCTGTCCTATGATGAAACAAATGACGTGTGACATATTCCTTTTGGTATGCCTTTAAATTCAGTGTAGTTGTGTATATTTTTTGATCTTCTAGTAAGTGGTTAGTAGTTCATTACTTCTGTGATGTAGCCTTAGTAACAAATGGGACAATTTCAACAAAAATAATGCTGATATTAAATAAAAAAAGATGTATTATATTGGAACCTGTATCGGTATCTACAGTCCTGTATAGGAATCAGATCGGAACTGGAAAAACGTGCATTGGCCAATCACTACTTCCAAAGTTTCTGAGATTAGCACAATCTTTTAAATAATGCTGTTTTGGTAGCTTTGGTTCTTTTACAGACTACCTGTCTAATCTATGTATATCTCTAGTCTCCTTTTTTGGGGTCATTTAATTGTATATAAATCATAAACCAATTCTCCTGCTGTGTGACTTCCCTCCAGCATCGTTCAGCCCTACTCACCACCATGCCCTTCACTGGATCGTAGAACCTCTCCAGCAGCTGGATAGTGGTGCTTTTGCCACAGCCACTGCTTCCCACAAGTGCAAGTGTCTGCCCTTTCTTCACCTTAAGCCGCAGACCCTGCAGCACAGGCACATCTGGTCTCGATGGGTACTTAAAATGGACATCCTGGAAGCGCACATTACCCTCAAAATGATCCTACGAACAAAGCACATGACAGAAAACAGCATTAAAATTAAAGATATGTAAATGCACAAACTGCTTACACAGACCAGCAATAAAATTAAAACCAAATGAATTGAATAACAGTTCACATGTCAAGAGGTAAGAGACTAGCACAGTAAGTGAACAGTATGTTCTTTAAGCTGATGTGTAAAAAAAAATGCTGAGGAACACTCTTCTGACAGGGTCTGTTAAGATGTGCAACTTATCTAGCAGTAAAAAAGCAGATGTTGATTTGAGTCTAGCTTTACAGGTGTGAAGAACAGATGTAGAGTACTTAAGCACTGATGTATGTTGCTCTGGATAAGAGCGTCTGCTAAATGCCATAAACATAAACATCGACCAAACTGTGATGGCTAAACAACAGGGGCAGAACACCTCCAAAAAAGAAAGGTCTTGTGTGGTGTTTCCATGATGCAGTGGTTACTAAGTAATCCAAGGAAGGGCAACTGATGAACTGGTTCATGGGAACCCAAGACATACTTATGCATAAGATAGGGAGAAAAGCCTAGCCCAAACCCACAGAAGAGCTACTATAGCACAAATTACTAAAATGTTTATGCTGGGAAAGAAATAAACAAGTCATAATGATATAGTAAGAAAGGTCCTACACGGTATTATTTAGGTGGTCTTAATGTTATTGCTGATATTTCCATCCCTTGTGTGTAATTTCAAAGAAGGAATAACAGTCATAGAGAATATAAAATATTTTCAGAAAAACTAGTTCTAAAAAATGCCACAGCAGTGCCTTGATGAAAACCATCCATCAGAAAGACAATAAATAAAATACAGTGACAATACAAAGAGGTCTCCGACAAATATTGATTTTTATAAAGAAAGTTGAGCCTTGAGTGCTGTAAAAAAAATAAAAAAAACAAGGCTTGAGAGCTGCAGTGACCGGAGTGTCTCATTTCATGTGATAACTGTTTGAGTGAGAGAAAAAAAGCCCTGTACCGGCCTGTCTCCCTCCTCGGAGGCATTGTCAATATCTGGGACTCGGCTGATTAGCATTAGGATATGAGAGGCAGACATCTTGGCCTTGGCGTAGTTTGGAGTAAAGGAGTTGGCTTCACCAACGGCCATGGCTCCATACATCACTGCTGAGATTACACTGTTAAAACAAATCAGAATTGTGGTTTTTGAACCTCAGTACATTTTGATACAAGAACATTCACATTAAGTTGGTGTTTATTTTTACGTCAAAATTTGCCAAAACGAGAACGATGTGCCAGATAAAACTATTAACTAAATTATTTCAATATAAATATAACAAAATTATTTAAACATACAAACAATTGTAATTTCAGTTAAAATTTTCTTCCATTTTTTCCTCACCATCATCCCTTTTAGGAATATATTAGGATATTTTCTAATTTATGTAACTATGTTTCATGCACATATTATTATTGCATACATTCCAAATTTATATGATTCACTTTGAAACTCTCACAAACCTGTATCAAAAAAGTACATACCAAATAATAAACCACCTTTAGTACATTACTTAAAAACCCAAATATTTCACAGAAACAAATATCTCTGAGAACTAGGATGAACTAAGACCCCTTTATCTGTATAATTTCGCTCATAATTTCTATCTAGACTACTCATTATTGACTTAACTGTACACAGTTTTTAACTGTATGCTTTGGCCATTATATACTCATCATACACTACTGGACTCTAACAAATGTGCTTTTAGGTGTTAGGTGATTCTATTAATGTTATTTGAACAGACCAGTTAGATAGTGGAGATTTTTTTACCTACTGGGCAACATTCTGGTTATGTGTCTTGTCTCAAAGTATGAGAATAAAATAACCTCTAGTCATGTGACTAGTACAGTGCCGTTAGCATGGCATTTACGAGGATGGCATTTACAAAATGATACTTTCAATCATGAACATAGGTCTTCCCCTTTAGCCAGTTTAACCTGTGGCATGCATTTCTCCTTCCCTAATCATTAACCTGATGCCATGGTAACTGGCAATCTTTGAACCCATATCCTACTACTGTTTTATGGACACAGTGACAGAAGCAGTCTCTAATGTCCTGTGTACACTGCACATTTATGATGGACACTTTGTTTATAAAGAGAGGTGGGCTCATTTTAAAGTAAGTATTCCATCCAGACTGTCCCCAAATTTCCAATAGGCAGAAGCAGACAGAATCAAGAGAGAAGTACAGTGGTACAACTCAGAATTCACTCACAGGAAAACACCCTCAAAAGTCATCATCTTCTGCTCAATAAGCCATGAGCCAAATTTGAAGCAGCCAGCATAGGCAAAATAGATCATGGCTTGGCTGAAAGAGAATGTCAGGCCAAAAATATGGGCCTTCTTCTTAGCATTCCTGAGTACAAACAGCCAAAGTAAAATTATGTTATTGCACAGGACATCCATCAAAACACACCATAATTAGTAACTTCGAACCTTTTTAAACATTTTGCTCCATTCTACACGACAAGAAAATAATACTGATGCAGATAAACATACTTATATGGCACAACCAGGTTTTGTTGATAAAGGGTCTCAAACTTGGTTTCTCTGGTCAATGACACAACCGTGCGTATATTCTCTATGGCTTCTGTGGCAATCTGAGGGTAAGAAAGTGAATGACATCATTGCCTTCATGAAACTAAAGAAAACTTTTTATAATACACAATACTGTACCTTTCCAGCTTGTTCTAACTCCTTTTTGTCTTTTACGGCATGGCCTCCTAACATCTTCATCTGAATCGCGCCGGCAACAGCCATGATTGGCACAATGGACAGTATAAGGAGGGTAAGCTGCCAGCCATATACAAACGAAATGATAATTGAAGTGCCCAGGTTGGCCACGTTCTGAGCAAATGTAGCCAATCTCAATCCTGTTGCCTGCACAAAGAATATTGACAGTATATTAATAAAATATAATTTATTCCATTAGAAACATTTTATATAGCAACTATGATGCAAACTTCATTCTGACCAGTTCATTCATCCCTTTATTTATTTAGACATTCCAGGAACACTTTAGCTTATGTTTTGGTACACAGATGTCCTTGATTGACTTGACAATGATTAACAAATACTGGTTATGTTGGTGTACATTGTTCATGTATTACATAACCATTTTTCTCATTTTGTAGATTCTTGGAAGCATTTAGATTTATTTGGCTTCATGCAGGACGTTGACAGTATCCTTTCAGTTTGGCTACCAGACACTAATTGTTTAGCCATATAGGCGTCAACCAAATCTAATCTGGTTTAAGATGGATTGTAGATTAAAAAATAAGACAGCAAGAAAAAAAAAAGTAACACTCACGCCCTGCACTTGTGCTGTGTCTGTGGCAAGCCTGGTGGTTAAAGCACCCACACTATTCTTAGGGTCATCATACCAGCCAGCATCCTGAAATACATGCACAAAATTACACAAAAAATCCCCACATGTAATCTGTACTCTACTATGCGCGCCTCAGACTTGATCAACAGTCAGAATCAATATTGGCTTTTTTTCTAGTCACTACATTTTTATCTTGTTTCCATGCTGCTAAAAGTAAAGTTGGCTTATACATGTGCATATTTAATGAAATAACAATGTCCAAAAAACAGATAATACTTGATTATAAATATGCTAACCTGACGGCATAAATCTGTTAATATAACTGTGATTGGCTACTTTTGTGGGGAAATTGCTATGAAAGATATGTGTGACATCATGATTGTAAAGGTCATATCCTCATTTGAAGTTTTAACATCAAATGTGGAATCAGTCAAGACATTCACCAATAATGGTAACATAACATAAACATACAAATTCCATGACACACATCTGTCTTAATTAAACAATGTTGTATGGTTTGGTTCAAATAAAGTGTAACAGATATTTTGAGATATTTATAGATGATGATAATGTGTATTTTCCAACTGTTTTAAAATTGTAAGTTTATATTTCTTTAACATTATGGGGCAGCACATTTACTTGATGCATTATAAGTAAACTGTGTTTTGTAAAATTCCACAACATAAACCTATTAACTTATACAGATTTATATATAAACCACCCCATTGTTCCTGCATTAGTCTGTTGACCAATGAACTGTATATGTTTGGGTACTCTAAAATTACTTTTCCATTTTAAGATAATATGAAAGATGAAGGGTCACAATGTATCCTCACTTGTCTCATCATGGCTTTGAAGGCTCTGTGTCTCAGCCTCATGGTCAGAATCTCACCAGCTTTACCAAAACAGTAACCCTGAGAGGAAGACAGAGAGAGAGAGGCTAAGCTCATCTGCTCAATATTAACCAGCAGATATTTCCAATAGAGTAAGCCCTTGTTTGTCATGGGGGACATGAACCTCGACAAAGCAAAAGGTCAATCAAAATACTACACCTGGAAGAAAAGTGCAAAGAAGGAAACAACCCCAATGGCAACAAACATCAGGGAGAAGAAATCCGTCTTCTGTCTTATGTTATTGTTGGGAAATTCAGCAAATACCTTAAAGGAAGAGGAACAAATAAGAAAAATTAATTCTTGTTTTATTGGTGCAGCCAAATTGTCTCATCTTTTAATGGGCCATTAATGGTGACCTACAGCAACGATTTTGGAGAAGACAATGGCAAAGGCAGGCTGCATGCCACCATTGATGGTGGCACATAAGATACCCACTACCATGTAAGGCCATTCAGTCTTGTTCAGACTTAGCACTTTGAAGAACGATGCTTCTGGAACTTTTTCCTCCTACATAGAGGGACAGGAAAGCAGACAATATTTGCTATGATTTCTTCCAATCAATCAAAACAGTACAGACAATATAAAGTGAAATGTGTGCATGCATGCCTTGTACCTGCGCTGAGACTTTCTCTTTATCTTCCACTTGTTTCTCTGATTTAGTAAAACTCATTGATTTTTGCCTAAAGAGAGTTTGCTCGGTCATAGAAGTGACAGAAGGGCTCTTCTCGTCCATAAATCCTTCCTCTTCTGCAACGTCCTTCACTGCTTCTGTGCTATTAAATGTCTGAGGGTTCACAGTGGTGTTTAGGTCATTAAATGTAAACTCTTACAACTGCACATACTATTTAAAATACATTTGAATACATTGCTACTGTACATTTAAATCAGTGCTAATCAAATCGAAAACCCTTATCCAAAACCAAAACCGAAGTCGTACTTGGCCGAAAACTGAAAAAGTGACAATAAATCAAACTTTACGATAAAAAACATTAAGTAATTACAGTACACAGACTACAGTATATTACATGGGATCCATAAATCGAGAAACCATTGAAAAGCAACAAGAGAAAGGTTGATTTTGCATTTTGGCACCATTTTAATTTTCAGCCACTTTTAAAAACTAGAATGGACAATAATCATGCATTGCTTGCCCAATATCCCTTTAAGAAACCATAAATGATTTATATGACAACATTTTCTGTTTATCTGCTGTGACACAAAATGTTTAAATGTGTCTTCGCTGAGTGGCAGAGGACAGCCATCTATTGTTAATTTCGTCAGACGAGACAAGACGAAATATGTTCGTCAACGATCTTTTTTTCAATGACTAAGATGAGATGATGACGAGACGGCAACAGTGTCCAAAGATGCTGTCTAAGACTAAATTAACATGCATTATTGTTGACTAAAAAAGACAAGACTAAAATGTTTTTTTATAAAATAAAAACTAAGATAAAATCTCTCCTCAATTTCGTCTACAATCGTCTCTACTTT
>JBBMFX010000001.1:3484984-3496927 GCA_037832545.1 Rhabdalestes septentrionalis | reverse complement strand
GTCATCGCCAGGCGACTCCCCTCCGCAACTTGCGAAAAACGTGAAAAAAGAGGGTAACAAATGTACGAAACGAGGCCAAGTCGCTTGTTGCGGGCCGTCACGTTCCGGGCTGCCGGGCTGCCAGGCGCTCCGCGGGGAACAGGTCCGGATCGAGCCGCTCGACCTGTTGGAAACTTCCGAGCGTCTCACCTACGGTCTCACCACGTGACCACGCCACAGCATCTCTTAAAACAAGCGAATGGAAATTCCCCTCCATTCATTTGTTTTTTTTCATCTCAGCTTTGATATTCTTCTACTCTCAGCCACCCACAGAGCAACAGTCTGCTTCGAAATTTATCGGTATGACTTGCAGTGCAGAAGCTGAAATGCATGCAAGGCTAACGTACCAGAGTACCTTTATGTACAACTAGAGGGACAAAAGTATTGGGATATTGTAATGCTTTAGCAGATCAAGACATTTTGAACAACTGCTCTCAGCTTTGTTGACAGTTTGGGGAAGAACCTTTTTCTATTACAGCATGACTGTTCCCCAATGCACAAAGCAGCTCCATAAAATATGGTTGGATGAGTTCAGTGTGGAAAAACTTGATTGGTCCTGAGAGTCCTGACCTCAATCTTATCCAAAACCTTTGGGATGAACTGGAATGGAAATTGTGAGCTGGGCCTTCTGGTCCAACATCAGTGCCGACTTTCATAAATCCTCTACAGCATAAATAGGCACAAACAAAAAAATACACACCAGAAACAAAAAAAAAACTTGCAAAAAGCATTCCAAGAACATAAGCAGTCATAGCTGCAAAGGGGAACCAACTCTATGGATTTGAACGCAAGGTAATTAAAGTCCATGTCAGTGTAACGGTCAGGCATCCCAATACTTTCGGCCTGTTTGGTCCCTCATATTTTCAGCTCCACCTTTAACGACGGCAGCCTTTTGACCTCAGTCCTAATTTATGAATTGTATAGTGGTTTTACACAGGTTTACACCAATTGCTTACACAGGCGATTGTGTGCAGCAAAGTACTGCCAATAGAACAAGATGTGTTGGCTGGCATGATATACGAAGCACTGGGCTGTCCTCTGCAGTAATGGAGAGGTCTAATAGCTTTGGGATGAATTGAAGTGGTGTTTGTGATCCAGAACTAATTAGTACCTGACCTCCCTGTCACAGCAACATTCCAATATCTAGAGTAAAATCTGCCCAGGAGAGTTTATATCTGCAAAGGGAGAACAAACTGCCTATAAGTGCTTTGCAGGTTGCAGGAGAAAAACTTTCAGAAATAATCAAATAATGTCAGAAACTTATGGTCACAGCGCACATTCCTCCATGGACTGTATGCACTGTTTAAAGGTGGAACGGACATGTGGAAAAACGAGCAGCTTCAGTCAACTAGCTGATGGAAAAAAAACTTGCAAGAATATAGAGATGGGAATTCTGACAAAGGCTTTAATAGGTTGCCTGGAATACATAAGAAATATACAGCACTCATTAATTTCCCCATGTTATAGTAAAATATAATTTATTTACTTGCTTTAACACTTGCCACAAATAACTAAAAAGTTTTATGTTTATGTAAAAAGGTTATGAGAAATCTTCGACCTCCTTTGACATCTCCTGTAGAGAGAGAGGAAAAAAAACAACACTCTGTTAATACAGTGGTTTAAACGTCCATAAGATACGATAAATGTGTATTTACACCAGCTACTACTTTGGACTAGGATTTCACATAGATATTTTATTAGAAGTTATTTAATAAAATGTATATTACATTTTGTAATCCAACAACTCAACTAAAATCATTTTTTAAATTAATGTTATGCATAAGCATTATTTTGGCATGTGGGTGAAGTTTCTTTTCTAGTCTTCTGGTGTACCTGTATAAGTGCTGTCTTGTCATAATCTCTCCTATGTCTGTAGATGCTCTGACACAAAAGAGCATAAAGCTTCTCAAGTTGGTCGACCTCATACCCCTCAGTCTTGGCCACCACTTTTTGCAAAAGCTCCTGTAAGGAAAAGCAAACGTGAGTCATTTTCAGCAGCTCACCAAATATATAAATAATATACAAAATCTGAATAGACATTTCCCCCTAACACACAGATGTCAAAATTTCATTCCTCCTCCACTGAGCAGATTTGTGGTTACAAATAAATAAAACAACCAACAAATAGTTCTTTCCAAATAATTAATATTTTTGAAACATCTTTTCCAAACAGGCTTATTTTCTGATGGTTGGACACTAGTGAGGTCAACCACACAGAAAAGCAGTGTCAAGTGCAATGAAAACTATCAACTTTTAATGAATTATCAATTTTTTGTTAATCAAAATGTACTAATTCATACGATTTGGGATCATTAATAGTAAATTAGTGCAATTTTTCCTGAAGATCTCATGACTGAGACATCGAGACAAATACATAAATTATGTAAAAATTCATAATATACCTACACACCATATTTAAAACCTTTAAATATTACATCCACGTGTCTACAATACACTCATGTTACATGTGTATTTTTTTCCTACAAAGTCGAAAAATTTAAACTAATTCAGGATATTTATGCAGCCTAAAATGCCATTTTGCAAGCAACTGGTTCAAAGTCTCAGAAGACCCATTTTCCATACAGCACCAAAACACAAAGGTTAACCTTTAGCTTGTTGTGGTCCACAATCAGTGGCTGGTTCCTCTGCTCCAGGATCTTCATAGCAGTGTCCACATGAAGAATCTGCTGCTGCTGCTGGACCTGCATCTTCAAGCCTCTGGTCATGCGTCTCTTCCCCTTTTCTGGAAAAATAGATAGAATATGGTATTTAATACCATGGATATTCCAGTTTTGAGGTATGTTGGGTGAAAAATCGTTTCAGTTATGTACGAACCTATCCCTGCATCTTCCTCCGAATGATGCTCCACTCTCTTAGGATCAGTGCTCTCCGCCGGCTGGACCTCACACTTGTCTCTACTCTCTTCAGAACAGCCATTTGGTAAGTGATCTGAATCATTTTCAGTCTGGATCTTCTCCACAGGTGAATTCAAACTGGAACAATCTAGGTCCCCACTAACGTCCCCATTTTGGACAGGCAATGGGGCGTTTTTGTTTTCGTCTTCTGTTACGATGTTTTCCACTTCCATTGGTTCAGATTCCACATCTTTAGCTTTCTCTTCTGTTCCATCGCCGCCTGGCACCTTTCCGCAGTCTTCATTCTCTTCTTCATCCTCCTCTTCCTCACCTGACTCGGCTCCATTGGTTTCTTTCGAAGGAGTGTGAGACTTCTTTCTGGGGACAACGCCATTGCTCCACAGCCTCCTGCGCCTTTTTCTCTTCTGTATTCCTACAAATGAAATATTTTTAACAAGGATTAGCCTTTTAAAGTATCATCTGAAATTTCCCACAACAAAAGGTATATTCATATATATATATATGCAAAGCACTATTAAAATTTCAGAATCACATTGCTATGTTGTTTGAACATCTTACTTCAAATGTTGACAATAATAACAAAAATAAAGTAACAAGAGCTTAAAAAAATGCTAAACAATAACAAGTGCTCAAAGTGCTAAAGAACTGAACTGCTAAACTGAAGATTAGAAGTGAAATCAAGGCCATTTTTTCTTTTTTTCTGTGTTGTAAGCAACAAATCATGTTCTGCTATGTGTACAAACGTATTTTTATATCGCAGATAGGTCAGTCAGACAACGGTGTGCCAGCTGTAACAGTTGCTCCCGGCAACGTCGTGGTAAGTTTGAGTGCACAGGCAGCGGCGCTAACGTGACATTGACGTAAGGGTGTCAATCATACCGTGCTGCAAGGACCCGCCCTTCTCTGCTTCTGATAGGCTTGTAACGTTAGTTAAAGCTGCGTTCCTCTCATATGATTGGAAGGTGAAATAAATTGGCTCGAAAATATTAAACCGCATGCGCAGGCTCTAAAATATATACTTTTTTTTCCCCTCAAGACCGCACGCCGGAGATCCGGCACGGTGCCGGAATACTTTAAGCCCTGTGCATTATCACCAGGGGACCTAGCAGATTGATTAGGTAAAAGTTTAAAAGAATAGAAAAATAAATTCAGTCCAGTTGTGCTGCAACAAAGGAGAACTGAGGTACCACTTCCACTATTACCTGTTTGTTTCGGTGTCACTGGTGTTACAACAGGACCAGCATCTTTGGATGGACCAGCATCATTAGTCTTTGGCTCGGCTGAAGTGCTGACTTTTGGCAGCACATGGTAAAATGTAGGAGTAAACCTTGATGCTTTGCAGCCTAAACATGGACATAAAGGAGCAAGCCTCAATGTCTCAGCAAAACAGCATCATACCAGGTAAACAAGATTTCTAGAAATTTGTAAACAGTGAAACAGAACCTCGTTTCAAGCGCGACTCCTTCAGCTCGACACAGATCTTCTCAAAGTCTTCATCCAGTTCATCTTTGATGATGGCGTGAACAGTGTCCTTGAGTGTGCATGCACGATGCCTGATTAAGCGATCTAGAACAAACACCAAACACGTCAGTTACAGGGTCACTGTGTGCAGTCCGACATCCTCAGGCCATTTTCATTTTTATTTCATGAGAGGCACAATAATCAATTCTTAAAGGGGGGTGGGGAGAAGAATGTGCCATGTGGTTATGATTTTTACATGGAAAAAATACCCCAAAAAACAAAACCACTTGATATTTTACAGATGTAATGACTCACAAATACTGAGCGCAAACGATCAATTACGTTTAATCTGGCGACATGAGACTTGCGTTGCTATTTCAGTTTTTTCACTCTCCCAGACATAAAAGCAAGAGAACAATGGTTTAAATGGATGGGCAAGTGTGTGATGCATGTAGGGGAGATATGTGTTTTGTATCTGTAGGTGACAGGATTATTTTCCTCTTTTTGTATTAAAATTAAAAAATCACTGATCAATCGAAATCGGATTACTAGACTCCTCAGACTGGCGTAATTGTGGGCAATTATTACTGAAATATGTACCACCTAAAAACATTGCAACATTTTATTATTTATATGCTATATCACCTAGCCCTATTCGAAAACAGTAAATATTTTTTTCCTGCATAGCTACTGGGTAATATAAGAATATATGTACATTTATCAGATCATGGAGAGAAGAGTGATCATTTATTTGAAATGTGAAAGAAAAACGAATATTCTATGCATCAATGTCTTGACAATAATTGTTAATATATAGAATACACTGTAGAATATAAAGCAACTATTAATCCTAGCACTAGTCCACTTTACCTGAAGGGTCTTTGTCTGGGTTGTACTCCAAAGCATTCTTCCAGATAAGATCCACATCATGAAGGAAGTCTTTCACAGTTACATATTTGTGCAGGTCTATTTTAGTCATGACTGTGGACAAGTCCATGGGCTGCTTGATGACCGTAGTGTAATCTGGGACCTATAAAAAGCACAGACAAGAACGTAACTCATTGGAGGGTCTCTTTGTAGATACTTAAATGCAATTACTAAATAACTACCAAATGAAATAAATAAATAAATAAATAAATAAATAAATAAATAAATAAATAAATAAATACATGCATGCATGCATGCAATACAGACTGAATAAACCGACAACAAATACAACCTCCTCTGTGTCCACAGGTTTTGCGAAAGCCTTGAAGCGCTTGTCCTGAGCTAGTCGGTTTGTAACATCACGCAGGAAGAGGCGGAGTTCCCTGAGAGTGTCCTCTTCCTGCTCCTCCAGCTTCTGTTGCTCCTGTTCGGAGAGCTGGCGAGGAGGAGGTGGGGGGGCCAAAGGGAGGACCTCCACAGCCTGGAGCACTAGAGAGTGTACACACACACATTCCGCAATGAAACACAGCACACCTATTCTCAAATATCACCCTTAAACAGAGAGGTTACTGAAATTCTAGCAGCGCCTGTAGTGCATAAAGGTTACATAATCAGTTTCCTAAGATAGACCTTTATTTGTCCCACAAGCAGGAAATTTTACCTGCTTCCCTTTTAGATGCAGGGGCCTTGGCAGCTTGGACCAAAATGAGATCCTCAAAGAACTTGCGCCTCTCCTCTTCACCTGGAAGCGGGACATTGAAAACTTCTCCATACTCCTCAAGAAACAGATCCTGAACCTTTAGTGACGATCAGAAATAAGCTTGTAGTTAGTGAACAAGTATGGTAATGGTGATAATGCATGTAGGTAAAAAGATCTTTCCATCATTTAACATAATACCGTAGCAATTTGAAATGCTAAAACCACTGCAATGTTATAAATCTTAAATGGTCCTGCTTCAGAACCGTTGGTGGCTGACATGTAGAAGATGTACCTCTGGGTAGAGGTTGTCATAGGACATGCTGCATGTGGCAAGAAGGAAGATGGGCGAGAAGGAAGGGATGTCCTGCAGCAGGCTAAGGAAGGTGGCTCTGAGAGCAGAGCTTACAGTGTCCCACCAGCGCTGCATGTGAGGAATGTATAAGATGCTGGGGGCTGTTCTTTTGGCCTCACAAAACAGCTAGAGGAGAAAGGGAGGAGACAAAGAACTGTGTTTAGAACTGAAAAGTCAAACTTGTAGTTTTTGGGTCACAGAGCTGCAGTTTTACCAAATGCCCTCATTTAACACACTGATCTAACTCCTCAGCTAATTACAATGGCCTATGTGAAATCACACCATCAGCAGAAGAAACAGATCTTCAGACATCTAGGGTTACATTTTGCCACTGTGTCACAACATGAAACATCCAGCATACTTTTGTTTCAGATTAATCATATTCAACACTAATGCATTTGTGGAACTTCAGTGTGGTTTTTAAGTGTTCAGCAACACGAACAGTATCACCAGTGTACCTGTGCGCAGGCTTCCTCTGGGCTAGTGGTGCTGACGCCAAACAGCACAGCCATGTCGAGTGTGTAGACAGTGAACTTCTCCAGAGTATGGAGTATGGACGGAGCCAAGTGTGTGCTCTGGCCAGAGCCAGGACCCCCACAGAGCAGAAGCCTGGGTCTGAATGAAGTGGGCTGCTGAAGGGCACTCCTGCAACATGCACAACCAAGGAGCATTAACTACTAAGAAATCCAACACAATGGCACGCACACATCGTAATAACACTAGTCCATTATACAGTTGATAATTATGAATAAACAGTAACAGTAACTAATTTTTGTTTTTGGAGAACCAATCCCATACATTTTTTGCGGAAATTCCCACAATAATGCGGAAACTGCAAATATCCTCAGCCTTTTTTGTGGCAAAAATATTTTTTTTCCTGAATGTTTTCATACAGGGGGATTCAGGGCAGGCTGTATTTTTAGCCAGAGTTGACCAGGGGTTATTCCCTGAAAACCGTTCACCTCGCCACCGTGTCCCAATATTTTTGTCCCCTGTCCTGTGTGTTGCATATCTCGGCGGGGAATTTAAATTAAAACAGGTGAATACGGGTTACCTTTACATTTTCTTTAAGGGTAATGCATTAAACTGAATTAAAATGAAATTAAAGTGTTCTGGGAGCACATTTAAAGTTTATAACTATAAAAATTTGCATTTTTTTGGATTTTGTTTTGTTTTACAAAGCGCGAGGGGTTACTGAATTATTTAATTTTTCAGGAGGGAAAATGATGATAAATTCTTGTTGGAACTGACCTATTTAGATGGAGAAAGGTCCCAGTTGGACCTGCATTCTTCTGGGCAGGGTTACTTGTGCACAAAGACAATTCCTCATCATCACTGTGAAACAGGTCATCTAATACACCAGCTGCACCATCTACAGCAGAGCAGGAGACAGGACATCACTTCACAATCATGACTGACTATAAAATGAAATGACTAGAAAAAAGAAAGAAAGAAAAAAAGGCATGGCTTGGCACTGAGAGAGCACTCTGAGGGAACAGACAGGTAAAGCCATTTTTGTTCTCTCTCTCCCAATAGAGTCTTTTGTTCTGAGCTTTGAGCTGGGTGAGAAAGAGAAAGGGAGGCACTGTGCGTAAACAAGCCAGAGCTTGAAAGCTTTTTATTGCCATTTTATTTTATTGAATCATCATTTCAAATACCTACGAAAACTATGAATGCACATTCAGTACCCTGGGTCTGCTGTTTACTATGTATGCAGTTATGAAGTTTGATGAATGCATCGCTGCAGTGTTGTTACTGACTGAAATAAAACGCATTCAATGCATATTCTAAGGATACCGCCAATTATGATAGTGGCAAAAGCATTATTTTCAATGTAATTAGTGTTCTTTAAGCAACCAATATAAAAGTTACCAACAAAGGAGTATTTATGTTTATTTTTAACTGGCTGCCACACCTACCACTGTTCTTCTTCTTAAGTCCCTGCTCTATATGAGGGAAGAGTTTTTGTATGGCCTTCAGAGCACTGTCAAGAACCTTGACCAGCAGGGGCTGGACAATTGGTGTTAGGGCTCTGGCTGGAGACACCACAGCCCTCTGGGACGAAGGGACTATCTTTCTCATGGCAGACAGGAAGTCACAGCCATCCACACTGATGGAGGTCACGTCCAGGAGAAGTTTCTCAGAAGAAGTGTATATCTGGGGGTAGCGTCGCCGCAGGGCACACAGGGCTGCTTCTGCACACACCGCTTTGATGTCTGCACCACAGTAACCTAGGACGCCGCAAAGAAGGACCCACAAATTTCAGAATCTGACCATCTACTTACATGTCAGCAAGATATTTTTCAGCATTTAAGTTACATAGCTCACAGTCACGAATGATTGAAATTAGATTGACTGGAAAAGTGCTGCAAGCTGGAAGAACAGGACACCAAATAACACTATAGCATATTATACATGTATTATGTATTCATGTAACAAACCAAAAACAAACCATTGACGTGCTAAAAAGGGTATTCCAAAACGCAAAAGCAATTATTTTTGAAAAACAACAGAGAAAAATGGTCAGAAGTGCTACACAAGTGCCTGGCTGTAATGTAACATGAGACCTCAAACAACGTACCAACACACTTGTCAGCCAGTTCCTCAAGAAAAGAATCAGATGGCTGTGGATTCCACTGTCTCGTGTGAATCTTCAAAATGTCTTTTCGAGCCTAGAAATACACAAATAGTAGACAATCAGGATTCGTTCATGTGGATAAAAACTTTAAACTGATCTAATTTGGCAAAAACACCATATCTGTTTTAACAGATTTAGTAATACTGTGGAAGAATACCAGAGGAAGTGTGCCTAACATATTAAGCTTTACTAGGTAATTAAAAATTGCATAAATCATCAGTAACGGAGTCTGAAATGACACACCTCTCTATCTGGGAGGCTGAACAGGAACTCCCTGTCAAAGCGGCCAGGCCTTCTGAGTGCAGGGTCTATGGAGTCCAGCCGGTTAGTGGCTCCAATAACGACCACCTCACCGCGACTATCCAGCCCATCCATCAAAGCCAGTAATGTGGATACTATAGAGCTGTAGTCAAAACAGTCTAATTAATAAAATCACATGGATACATAAATACAACCAGGAGTTCTCAGATACCAGTTAAAATAAATGGTCACTTCATCACTTTATTCTACCCTCAGTTAACACATTAACTACAAAAAGGTCCACATTTCAAGTTCTCACCCTCACAGGATTATTTTATAGATCATTTTAAAGAAGCGACTGGATGATTAGCAGTTTTAAAAAAAAATGTTGAATAAATTGCAGTTTTTGGGCTGCACTCGCCACAGACAAAATAAATAAATAAATAAAAATGCGTAAATAAATGCAGCAAGAACAAATAACCTCAAACAATATAACATACCTGTGTATTTGGTCTTGCCTGCTGGATCGAACAGGCGCAATCCCATCAATCTCATCAAAGAAAATTATAGCTGGACGCATCTGGTATGCCTTCAAAATAAAGTTCAGAAAATATCCATGAAGAACAAATGGACGTGTCTTGATTAATATCTTAAATACAAGAAGCTTTGAGAAATTCACACAAACTGTATTCAGAAGATGAGGGTGTGACCTAAACATTATTTACCTGGTCAAAAAGTAGCCTGAGCTGTCTCTCAGACTCTCCCACCCACTTGCTGAGGCAGTCCGCTCCTTTCCTCATGAAAAAGGCAACTTTCTTATCCCCCTGACTGCACTCATTGGCCAAGGCCCGTGCAACCAGGGTCTTACCTGTACCAGGAGGGCCGTAGAACAAACAACCTCTGCAAACACATTTCAGTAGATGGTCTGTTAGTAAGGTAGCAGAAAATACTGGTGTAGAAAATGCCAACCTACAATGTTTAGGCAAAGAAATGTGTTAAAGTGGCTATTGCAATACGTTTTCATTTCATCTGGGAAGATGGTACCATCACATATTGCATATGTGTAGTTACACATCTAAATGGCCCCTCAAACTCTCTAATGTGAGAAGGTCTGTTCACAGTCAAAACTAAAGTTTAAAGAATTGCAGAGGACCATATTAAATGCTAGAGCTTACAGAATACATAATACATTACATTTGGTTCCATGAATGTTGGTCATCTTACCTTGGAGGCTGTATCTTAAAACGCTCAAAGACTTCAGGATATAGCAACGGAAAGACCACCATTTCCTTTAAAGCTGAGATGTGCCTGCCCAAACCTCCAATGCTGTCAAAGCGCACCTACACCCAGTCAAACAGGATAGAAAAAGAACAGATGGAAAATAAATTATATTTGGCCAAATCCTACTGGATGTAAATTAATTTACATCCAAATATTGTGATTAAAAGAAATAATAATAATTATTACCGTTCGGTCAATCTGCATCGGATCAACGTCTGCAAGACTTGCTCCGATTTTAATTCTGTCTTTGTGGACTCCTAAAAGATCCTCTTTGAGGAAATTCATTGGAAGGCACCTACAAGGCAAACCAAAACACTAACAAGCTGATCCATAAATGGGTGAAATACGGACACACTCAGGATTCAAAAGATCTTTAATTATTTTTCTTCAGAGTAACTACTGCTCTTCTGACTAGTAAAAGCAGATTTAAAATGGGAAAAAAGTGGCAAATGTGATTTATTAATCTCAAGTTATTTCTTAAAATCAAAACATTTCGAACAGTCATACAAGATCTTATTAAAAAAAGTCTTAAAATCTCTAAGAATATTAACCTCGCCAATAACCCTACCTGTTTATTGACCTGTTCCGACTCTTATTTCTTCGTCTCTCAAACTTCTCATCATCAGATGAAGAAGAGGAAGAGGTTGAGTCACTACTGTGGATGGCATGCCTCCTTCTGAGGTGAGAAACAAATTTGACCCAATTTTAGGTTTGTCAATGGGTCTATTGTCTATTATTTACATTTAGACAGAGAGAGAGACAGAGTGAGAGAGAGACAGAGAGTGAAAGAGACACACATACACCAAAATCCCTACTGCTGAATGTTCATAAGCAATGTTGTGAGGAGTCATTTGTGCCTCTTCTATGCGCATAATTAACCACCTTTTACACCCAAGTACCTGAAGAGATGTGACTATTTTATTCAGCTCTCACAGTGCCAGTTAAAAAAACTGTCTTACCCATCTGACTCATTCCTTCCAATACTGCTGAGGACCAGACAAAACGCAGATTAAGAAAGAAAACTACAGGTGATGCTAACTAAGCATGGTGCTAAGAGACTCTCCTGCCCAGAGCAGGTTATCTGATCTGATCCGGGTTTGTGATATCAAGTACATTAGCAGAGATTCAAAGAGAACTCAAAATATAGTCTATTGCCGACAAGATCAAAATAGCAGTCTCGGCATTGTCTGATAATGGTAGTGGAGTGCCTGGGAACTAGTGGTGCAACGGATCGCTGTTGATCCGTGATCCGAACTGAAATCTCACCTCGGTTCGGCACGCACGTGATACAAAGATTCAAAAGAAAAAAAAAGTTTCACTTTGTGGTGCGCGTGTCAGTGTGTCAAGCGATGGCGGTCCAAGTGGAGGAGCAGAGGAGCTCGAGAAACCTCCAGCATCACGTAGATCTCATGTATGGGAGCATTTTGGC
>JBBMFX010000001.1:3440868-3451365 GCA_037832545.1 Rhabdalestes septentrionalis | reverse complement strand
ACACACTCACACACATACACACACACTCACACACACACACACACACACTTGTACGTACACTCCCCCCACACACACACACAAACACACACACACACACACAAAGAGCCTGCTACTACAGATGGTGGTGGCATTTTGTAAAAGTGCCATTATTGAACCACATTAAATGAGAAAAGAATAATACAACTGGGATTTGAAAGCTCACTAATAAATTGAAAAATGAGCAGGCCAATGGACAAAAGACACCAAAACCTACTACTACTAAAAGCTCATCGGTTTTTATAGAACCAGAAGTGCACTACATTTTGAGATAGGATAAAGATATTCTCCAGAATATTCCAGAATAGCCACAGAATTAGCACTGATTTAGATCAGATCCTCATACTTGTAAAAGTTAAAGCTGGTGCTGAATCAGTTCCACTTCTTTCATCATAATTGTTAAAAGCAGGGTTCTTGGCGAGTGTGTGCTGTCGAGGATCAATAACTGGAGTATGCTTGGGAAGCGGGAGAAGATCGATACGCCGCTCGCTACCCTGGAAAGAAGTACTAGCACTAGCAACAATACTAGCATAAATGGGATCGATGCCAGCTTACCTTTTCGATCTGCTCGGCCTCCAGCAGGTCGCTGGGCTCCGTCATGTTGGGCTTGAAGGTTTCTGGTTCCAGGTTGGCTGTGATGGACGTGCCATGTTTGGAGTTCACCTCCTCTTTAGTGGTGATCTGGAGGCAGAGAACACGATTAGCATAGAGGCTTTAGCGGTCTAGCGGCTAATCTAAGACTGTGCCTTTCTGGCTGGATATATTTTTTTAACATTTTATTTCTAAAACGGGGACTTTAACTGCCTTTGTGTTTTGAATTTGACAGCAGGGGTGCAAATACTCTCCACTTCAACTAGGAGAAGCCTTTTGTTTACTCAAATACTGAGTAGAGCAAAAAAAAAAAAGCTAATTAACTATATAAAAGTGGTTTCTCATGAATAAAATGAAAACAAAATGCAATAAAATAGAATTTAATCCTAAATCTATCCAAATTATATATCAGGGAAGCAAGTTACCCAGAATATTGCCTTTTGTGGCCTGGGCACACTCAAGTTACACACCCCTTGCTTGAATTACCTTCATTGTCTATGGGAAACAATTGAGTGTACACTCTATGGAGTCCTAACTTCAATCCATTTTCAACCACAGGCCGTCCTGACATCCTTGACTGCAGGGCAGTCAAGAGGCTGGCAAAGGGAATATAATACCACCTCATAATTCTCTACTGTAGTTGCTAAGGTACAGTTTTTGACAAAGGTTACAGAATATTGCGGGATCTGCGGGACACTATCACTCCCGGTTTAAATGTATTTCTCACGCATGCTTCCATACAGTGCAACCAATCAACCCACCCAACAATGGAAAAGTCTTAGGTGGGCCAATCTACCCAACTCTAAAGCCCAGAGCACAGTAAACAAACACCAAACAAATCCTAGTGGAGTCATAGATTGAACAACAGTGTTCTAATATTTGTTCATCTGGCTTGTCAGTTCTTATTCTGCACACATTTCAGGGTAACGGTGCCAAAAAACATTCTTTGGACTGGAGCAAAGCCACAGAAGTGCCTCTTTTGTTTACCTTTAAAGAACATTTCTCACTTTTCAAAAAAGTTGTTTAAAGATCCATCTGTTTTAAGGCTATCTATGAAACCAAAAGTGCTTCAAAGAACTTCTTTTGGTACTTCTACACTGTAACAACACTGATTTTGTGCAGAAATATTTAATATACTTTTAATATAACTGTACGACTCGGACACTGTTGTGTGGGAAGCACAACGAAATGTGCACATGTAGGGTTCGTTTTCACGCAGAAGGTACAAAGTTTTAAAACTGCTGAACACGATTCAATCAGATTTTGGGTCTGGATGAGTCTCTCTTTTCTTAAGTACAAACAAATATAAGCAAATATATTTTCTATCTGGAAATTGAAAAAAGCAATATTTAAAAAAAGAAATCAAATCTGGCCAACATTATAATGCTGGTTTGTTGTAGTGTTTGTCAGAGGAGGCGTTAGTGAATTAGTGTGCTCTGGGTTTTACGGGCACTATGAGGGTTCTATGTATCCCTAAGGGTCATGCTTTGGGCCAGGCACCTGGAGCCGTTTGCACAGGGCACGCAGATCCTCACTGTTTAGCGCATCGATCCGGCGGTGGTACTCGGTCATTGAGACTACCTGGTACAGAGACAGGGGGAAGAAGCCAACTTGGAGACAGAGCATGAGCAGAGCAGTGAGCATGGAGCTGGGCAATGGGGGACGCATGTGTGGTTTGGGACACTGCACCCTTCTTTAACAGAACTAACAGACTGCCGTCCATTCGCTTTCTAAAATAGAAATAGGTGTGGATGGTGGAATAAAGAATTTCCAGTGTGAGTATAGCCCTCTCTGACCTCTCACCATCACCTCACTGGGAAAAAAAAGTGAGCAAGTCTTTCAGAACCAGACCAAATGCGAGTGTTTTGCATGGTTGCGTGAACTGTTTCCTCCCGAAGACAGAAAGCATGCCCCGTCCTAACGATCAACACGCAGCCAAAGACTGCCAGGCCTTCCGAGCTGCCTTCTGCTCCACTTAATGGTTTTATTAGCTGCATTAGTTGCCAAGATACCTCGATCTGGCAGACAGTTCCCGAAGCTAAATTTAGCTCCACGAAATGTACAGAGAACGGCGCTATGTCACGGCTCTCCAAAACTGGCTCAACATGCAAAGCGAGTGACATTAAAGCTCGGCGTCAGGAGGCTTTTCTTTCATTTTAAATAACGAGCAGTACGTCGGCTACGCTGCAACACAGCTATGCAGCGGCTCCAGAATATTTAAGGGGACATATTATGCAAAACTCACTTTTTGCATCCTTTTGTGTTTCCATTTGTGTCTCTACAGCTCCTTTAAACACTCTAAGCATGAAAACATCAGCCATCCATTTTCTGTCAGTTGAAAGATTTTAGTGTCAGGAATCATGAGCTTCTATGAGCCATTTGGTTGCTCCTCTATTGTGACATCGGAATGAGGAAATTTGCATAGAGACGCCCCATACCTGTCGAGCCCCACCCACTAGATTAATCGAAGATCCTCCATTTTTGCCTGTTGTTTTTATGAGCACGCATAAGACGGCGCGCACTATGGCTACCGGCAAAGGCAAGTCACCATGAAGTGTTGAGTTTATCTCGCTCTGGGTCCGACTCGGGTCCAACATATAGGGCTGATAGCGGCTCTGTTTTCTGACATTTTCACATGTTTTAAATGTGTAGCATAAGCATGGGATGGGTTTTATTTGCATTAAAGTGACAGAGCCCTTAAACAGCTCGTTTTGAAAGAGAATGAAACTGTCAAGAATAGAGCTGGCAAGTGATTTTGTGCAAATAACTTCCTGAAAATGTTTTGTAGCCCATAGATCTGGTATAGCATGTTTATAAATATGTTTAATATGCCCCCTTTGACTCTGGAACCACTGCTTCATAAAATACAATAAAGTAGCCCAAAGGAGCTTTATGAAGTGCACAAAAGTCAGATGCAGACCAAGATGTCCAAAAGTCAATCATTCAAGATGTTCAAGATATTCCCCGTCAACCTCAACTTCTACTTTTATGACGGCGAGAGTGAAGGATATTTTAAGACCAACCTTTACCAGCACACTGATGTGGAACGTGACAATCTGCCATTTCGAATCAGTGCATCCACAATCATATCAGTGTTCCCACATAAGTTTGAAAATTTCTTCTGCTGCTGCTGCTATTCGTCCAGAGTTCCTTTGAAATAACTCCCAGTTAGCATGTGTAAAACACTGGATTTATGAAAACCGATGTTCTAGACGTTGGAAGAGCCAGTTTTAACCAAAGGGGCAAAAAAAAAATGCCATTATGTGTGTACATGAGGCCCACATACCTAAACTATCACATCTCTTATAGTTTTAAATAATTTTACAAGCATAATTTCCATTTTTGTAACAGGACCATCACAAATAGGCACAAAATGCTTGCAAGAACAAAAAGCCTGGACTTTAAGGCCGATCCAAGTTTGATCTGATGAACTGGGCCAATCACTGAAGACGTTTCCTTCATGGTGTCACATTTTGTTCACACAGTATTTAGGACATTTTAGCTGCACACATAGCCCATGTACATGACTACCAAGACCATATAGAACCCTTTTATTAACACAAGTCAATGGGCAGCTGCTTCAGAGCCCCCTCAGTGTCTAGTAGTAGTAGTAGCAATAATTTGAGTTTAGTGCCATATCACTAAAGATGATTATGCCATGGCAAAAAGAGATATGAAACAATATCCTTAAATGAAACTCTGAATTTTTTGGTATGTTCTACGGTGACAATAATCTGAATATAAATTATTTGAAAATAAGGGACTTCAAGAAACAAATAAATAAACAATTAACAACTAAATAACTGAAATAAGATTTTTAAAATCAATATTCGATTAAAACAAAAATAATGATGTGATGTATCCCAATTAAAAACATCTTCCAGACGACGCTGGCAGTAAAATCGTGGCTCTGCCTTACTCAGAGCAGAACAAAAATATGTTTCTCTGACAGGGCCATAGAACAAAACTGACATGAAGGGGTTTCACCTTTTAATTTATATTTTAAAAAAACATGCGTAAGCCTAGAATGACCAATCCGCCACATTAAAGATCAAGAGCAGCAGGGTTCATTTCATGCAATTTCTTATTAATTCATCCATCCCACTCAGTTTGTCACTTATTACAGATATTGGATGCTAACACAGGTCTGAGGTCTGAAATAGGGACCTGAGATTCACCGAGTTTAGCATTAAAGACTCTCTTCGCCGCTCTGTCTGCTTCCTCATTACCAACAAGGCCAACGTGGCCTGGGCTCCGACAAAAACAACATCCAGAATCGGACTTATTTTTAAAAAGGGGGATGTTCGGTGTTTAAAAATTCCGCCCTCAGCGTCCCAGTTCGAGTGGAAGTGTGAGAACTGCAGAGGCTACAGTTCAGATTTGCACGCTGCTTGAAGCCCCAGTATGTGGGTGATAGCATTCCTGGCCAAACTTCATTTGGTCTTGAGTCATTTTTTTTGCATTTAGTCTAAGCAAGTTACTGACTAATGATAATTTGCTGCAAAGCATACCAAGGTGGCCCAGCTAATCAGGTTTCCAGCCTGACTAATGCAACAGACTTCAGAGGCCAAACAGACCACGGGGTCCCTTTGAAGCCGCCGCACTTGAACTCGTCTCTAATGAACGAGCTTCACTTCGCGCAGAAAAGATGACAGTTTTTAAATCCAACCTGTCGTTTTTCATCTTTCGGCCTCTAATGACGCTAACTGGGTAATTGTCTCTCGTGTTCAGCGCGGCGGGCTTTCTCCTCGGTGAAGGAACAGATCAAGGTCTCGCTTCTCATAAATAAACAAAACTGTCAGATTCATAGAGCATGTTTGGACAGAAATACTATCCCAAAAAAATAAGAGTAACCGACAAATATGCTAAACACGTGTAAATGTTATTGAAACTAAAAACGTCAGGAACAAATCCAACGACTTCAGGCATTAGAACAGCGTAGTGTAGGAGAAATTTATACATTTTACTACTGAATGGCTTTTAATTCCGTTCCCTCTTTCAAGACCAGGTTCCTGACAGCTTATTGTGCATTGATAACCCAACAGTACAACACATTATAACTATCTTACATTGATTACACGTCTTACATTGTCTTACACTGCATCAGTGCATGTCTATACAATTTTACGAATACAAAACCTTGACCCCCACACTCTCTGTGAACATTCCAGACGGTTCCAAATAGGTTCTTGTCATTTATCACAACTGTAGAACTCTTTCAGGTGCTATAAAAACAGATTTTTCAAAAGGTTCTCTAAATAACAATACAAATAAGGAACTTTACCATCATGAAAAACCATCAAACAAACCATTTAGGCCTTAAACGTTCTCTAAACTGTCATTCTTGTATCTGTCTGTCCTAAAGATCCTTTAAAAGAAAACCCAAACACCTTGAGAATATCAGACTTCACGCAAATGTTCCTATTTGCACATTCTAACAAAATGCCTTCTGATATTACCAATTAGGTGTCCATCATCCAAACTCCAAACTAATTACTGTCCTGTCTATACACTTAAATACATTTTACAGCTCATTTCTTCAGTGGGTCATGTTTTAACAGCAAATGCTACTGCAGAAGTGATAAAAAACAAAAAACAAAACACTGCATACGTCATTTAATACAACCAGCATCTGAGCAACTCGACCAAGCAATCCTAATACAAACTGCTGGAATCATTCAGGTCTCATATGGACACAAAGGAGAATGTGAAACTTGGGATCAGGGCGGGTGGCTCCAGTTCAAACGAGGCCTAACTAATCAGACACACATCAAAACATACCAGAGTGCACCAGGGCACGCGGGCAAGAATTAGTCAAGGATCCCGAGACTAACGCTGACCTGCACTCAGTCAGGATGAGAGCTGTCCTGAAGAACCACAGAATGCCACACGTTACCCAATTAATCCACGATTTACACAATTTGGCAGGGCAGTGGGTAACGTCCAAGAACTGAGGAGGCGGTGAAACCCCTCCCCCCAAAAATGTTTGGCTTAAATTTGTCATTCTTCTCTGGGATCCTAAATACATTTTTTTGGGCCGACAAGTTGCCACTTCACAGGGATCAATAATTCAGGAGAAATGGTCCACTAGGGCAGCCATAAAAACACAACCCGCACCCCTGAGCCACACAGGACTGGAAGAAGCCAGCTGACAAAGGAGGCATTTTATTTATGCTTCAAGTCAAAGGAGCATTTCACAAAGCAGCGCTTCTCCGTAAACGGGATATTTTAGGCCAAAAGCCTCGCCCGACAGCGATGTCCCTGACTTCTGCTGCTACTGGCCAGGCCTCACTTTTGACCAGGCTCCACTTTGTGAAATAAACAACAATCTAAGTCCTAATTAACTAATTTCTTCTCAGTAAAACGGACAAATCTAACAACGCACAGTCGGTAGTGTATAGGCTGTAGATAGAGAAGTAGCGCCCCATTCCCATTTATTAATAGTACATGTTCAGCCACATTACCCATCTGACCCTAATAAACTGAGGCAGACACACACTGGCCGAAACCACTGGGCCTGTACCCTATACGGGCAAAAGTATTGGGACACCACTGATTATTCATGTGGCCACTTATTTCCAGTGAAGGCCAATCTTAATGCTTCAGCAGACCAAGACATTTTGTACAGCGCCATGCTTCCAAATTTGTGGACCCAGTTCGGGGAGGTAATTTTTCTAATCAAGCATGACTGTGTCTCAGTGCAGAAAGTGAGCTGGAAGATGTAGAAATATTCCCTGACCTTAACTCCATCCAGCACATTGTTTTGAGCCAGATCTTCTCATCCAACATCAGTATCCCACCTCATAAATGCTCTACAGAATAAATGGGCACAAATTCCCCCAGAAACTCAAAAACCTTGTTGAAAGCCTTCCAAGGAGACAGTAAGCTAATATAACTGCAAAAAGGAGGACAGACTCATGATTAAAGACTACAACGTCATTACAAGTCCCTTTTGGTTGTAACGATCGGGTGTCCCATAACTATTGTCCATATGGTGTATGTTAATATATTTTTACGGTTTCCTGAGGTTCACTTCAGCACCGCGAGGGAATCACTGTAGCTAACTCCATAAGTCACAATAGCCTACTTTGCATGTTACTCTCCATCTGATTTTAAGATTTTACCCCAAAAAAACATTCAAAACACAGCCTGCAGGGAGCATCCTGTGAAACCCCCCTCAGCACACATGACACACTGGACGAACTTTGTGAGCAATTAGGACGCAAAAAGACAGAAATAAACAAAACACACGTGCTGCAAAGAAAAACTTCTTCTTTGATACACAAAAGTAAACCCTGCAGAAGCACAACAGACCGACTGAAAACAAACCGACACCTTATTCAGCTAGCTGAAGCAGAACCAACGAGACCGTCTCACACAGACTTCAACCTACATAAGTATACTTTGGCGTCAGTTGCTTGACTTCTTTCACCCTCTTTGAGAACATGTCTTTCGGGTGAGGCGGTTTTCTGGAGTCACATTCTTCAAATCTCCCGTCTTAGTCCTGTTTTGTTGAAGGTGTATCCATGAAAACACAACTGTGCACGGAACGTTTTAAGGTGACTGACGGCGCAGGGGGCCAATGGTACTCCACGACCGGGTCAACGGGGCCTTGCTATTGGCTCCTGCACCGGGAGTGCCCGCCTCCCACACACGCCGATGACGAGCACATTTAAAGGCACAACCCGCTTTCTGAAGCAGGACATGTGATCCACTATACATGGTGGACAAAAGTACTGGGACTCCCGACCATTCCGCAAACAGGGACTTCAAATATACTGCGTTCAAATATACAGTGTTTTGTGCTTACAAGAAATGAACGTGTAGACCTCTTTCGCTACGGAACCTGGTGACTTTTACACCATGGATCTTATAAGTTGTTGACCCCACTCTGCGACGTCTACGTGGTCTTCTGCTTCATGGCTGAGTAGATGTTGCTACTAAACTTCTCCATTTGCGAGTAATACCACTTCCAGTTGACTCTGGAATATCCAGCAGAGATCAAATCTCACTTATTTCAAAAGCACCACCATTTAAGTCACTGAACTCTTCAGATTGACACACTTTTTTTTTTTTTTTTTTTTACAAATGTTTGTAAATAAAGATTGCATGGCTGTGTGCTTGTTTTTTTACACCATTTGCAATGGGTATGACTGAAATACCCGGATTCAATGATTGAGGTGTATTCCAATACTTTTGTCCATACAGTGTAGCTTTTTTAATACATTAATAATAAACAGAGTCAATATTAATGATCAGCAACATAGTGAAACGGTCTCCACCGACCATAAGTGGGCTACCATAACTTTATCTGTGTCAAAACACGTTTGAGTGGCCCTTATCACAACCCATACACATCCAGTGCAAGGCCACAGTACACTATATCTGTAAACATGTGCAAGCAAGGAGGTTTCTTATTAAAACTGCTGTGTCCTATAAGATTTTAGCACCAGACAGGAGCACCACTGAAGAAACTCAAGCACAGGTCACCCAGTTCAAAGCAAACTGAAGTCACAAGGAATTAAGGGCCCTCACAAGGTCCTAGATCTTGTTTAACACTTACATTCAAGGGAAAGGAAACTTTACTAATTCACACTACTAGGCCACGAGGCCTTGTCAGGTCTGCAAGACTCAGAATGACAAATCAGTCTACTTTGTTTCCTACATCATTGATTTACATTAAAATTTTAACCGCTGCCTCAGATCCGGTGTCGTTTCCTTTGCAGGGGGGGGTGGGGGGGTGGGGATTGGTTACTGCATAGCTCACACCAGATTGCGAGACTATCATGTCCATACAGACGCACGCCCAGCATAGTATAAAAAACAAAACAAAAACAAAAAAACATGGGGGATTCACCAGAGTAGCCTCGGTGTAATTCGGCACACACACTACCATACGATAAGCTTCAATGACAATAAGGGCATGATTTAATAGTGCCTCACTGACGCGACACCATCCCTGTATTAAACCATGCCATGTTCTCGACGTTCACGACAGAGGAACTCATGCATGCACACGTTGCATACATGGGCTGCTTTCTTTCCAAGAAAACAGAACACAATCATGCAAAACACCAGCTTCAAGCTCACAGTAAAAAAACAAAAACAAAAACAATACATCAATAAAGGAAAAAAAATGCAATTTAGTACCATGAGGAGATTTACTGACCAACTAATCTCAGAAACAGAGAGCAAAACATATGTCTGACAAAACAAAGTGGTAGGAAATGGAGGGGTGGTGGGGAGGGTGGTGCAGTGAACACGTTTTAAGGTTTCCTGGCACCTGGAATAAAGAAACAGAAAACAAAAACAGATACACGGAGACAAAAAACCCCACAGTGGAACAATATGCAAAATACTGTACACCTCCACCACGAGGCAATGCACAAGCAAGACTTACTGTAGAACCAGAAAATAGGGGCAAGCACTGCATTGTTTCACGAAGGGTGCCACAGTACCGTGAGGTCAGAGGTCAGGTCTAATCTGTGAGCGCTCAGAGGGTCGGGGAGCTAAGCTGAACAGGGTCTACCTCCCACTCCTTGGGCGAGATGTCTGAGGTCGTCTGCTCTTCGCCGGATTCCGATTCGTCGACTTTCTTGACCACTATGAAGCCGGGCTCCCGGCTCACGCTCCCCATCCCGTCTCCGAACGCCTCTGGGCTCCACTGGACGAAGAACAAGTACAGGTGGTCCGACCTACAGGGACAGAGCAGTGGGGAGAGGCATCATCTATACTGGGACACCGGCACTGACGCCAGGAGGCGTGTTGATGCTGTCGTTACAATTTAGCTCGACACAGGTGAGAAGACCCCAGCCAAAAATAACAGAGGAATGCTTTGCTCAAGAAGAATCCGAAAAGTTTATTACACAA
>JBBMFX010000001.1:3064711-3077971 GCA_037832545.1 Rhabdalestes septentrionalis | reverse complement strand
ATTAGTTACAGAGACAGTCTTACAGTCATTAGTTACAGAGACAGTCTTACAGTCATTAGTTACAGAGACAGTCTTATCTGGTTTACAGAAAACCGCTTCAACTTCTTTATTTAATTCGTAATGTGATGTGTTTGTGTCCCACAGCAGATTGTCCAGTATAATTTGTTTCTGAGCTTCTCGTATGATCAATGAAAGTGTCAACATTTGAGACGTTGTATTCAATAGGATGTTAAAAAGTTGAACTATCTGAGAACTGCCATGCCAGTAATGACAGGTGACAATCCCCGCAGAGGCATCAATCAAACACTTCCAAACGAAATGGAGTTCCAATAATAAACCCAGGATTTTGGCACTCATCTGCAGCCCCTCGATCTGGAGAGACATCCGCTCACGTTCGCTCAGGCCCTCCCGGCTGTCTGCCATCCTTCAGAGTCCGGAGACGGTGTTTGCAGACTTGACAGGGTGATAGAGCTCATGGCCATCAGCACAAATTATTAAAGTCCCGGGCTGGACATGTGCAGCGGCCATCACGAGCCGACGGACCCTTTTCTCTTTTTTTTTTAACACGTGGGCTTTACCGAAGCTGGAGCGGCGAATTCAGGTCACCTGACGACGGCACGGAGGAGCGAAGAGGCACAAAGCAGCGGCGGAACAGTCGATGAAGATGGAATTCGAACTAGAATGACTGGATGTGGCTTTTTCATACAATCAAACAAAACAGAGCAACACAATGTGTGCCGCACTGCCGCTTCCATTCAGTGGGTCGAAATCAAAGAAGCATCTTTCTCTCTCTCTCAATCTCTTTCTTTTTGTTTCTCTCGCTCTCTTTCTCTATCTGTATCTCTCTCTCTCTCCCCTTGCTCTCTTTCTCTGTCTCTCTCTTTCTCCTCTCCCTTTCTGTCTCCTCTTTCTCTGTCTCTCTTTCTCTCTCTCTCACTTTCCCTTTCCCCTCTCTCTCTCTCTCTCTCTCTCTCTCTCTCTCTCTCTCTCTCTCTCAGGCCACTAAATACCGAATGTTCCTTTTGACGAGATATTCACTATAAACACTAAACAAAAAGCAAGAAATTGCCAGAGATGACGATGACGCAACGAAAAGGGACAAGTGCTTTTCACAAACACGAAGAAAAGAACTCATCAAGCCGAAAGCAACAACTGTATGCAGGTAGAATTCGTAACGTCTCATGACGGCCGTTATTTACAATCAAAACCCATTCGTCCCATCCATCTGGAAACAACCACAACCGCATTTCCAGCCGTTCAGCAAATTATGACAGTGATTGCCTCCATTTCTCATGAAGGCCATCAACAGAACAGAGCTTGGGCTCATATTTTTCATTCTCTAATGTTGCTCTCTAACATAAACGGACATTAATGAGCTACACTCGCATAAAAAATCAGGTTTGTGGTCAAAAGCACAATGATGATGACCCAGGGAGCTGCGTCCCTCAGTCTCTTTCCCTGACAACAGAGCATTTCTTATAAAAATAAATAAATAACCATGTCGTTTTTTTACGTCTTCACAAGATTTATGCATTTGTCTAAAGAATTAAAAAACTGAACAAACCATCAACAAAAAAAAAAACAAACTCTCCAATAGTACGCTGAAATGGGTTTGGGGCGGGCCTCTATTTACATGAGCCGACTGAGGTGATTACAGTGTGCAAGTTTTAACTATTGTTACATGCAAGCACCTGTGACTAAACAGGCGTAAGTGAGGAAAACGTGCGGCCTTCACGTGCGCCGGGGCACCGCCGGCACCTGCAGACCTGTGAAAACCAACACAGCCCACGTCCGACTAACCTGTTTCATTAAAGAAACATGAGGAGAGCAGCAGCTATGGCAACACGAACAGGCCGCGGTCATTATGGAGTTGCCGATACTTGATAGCCTCCGAATACAAAGTGAAAACTCAGTGATGAAAATGCTTCGGAGATGGAAAAGCAGCATCAACCTCTCTTAGGTCGGAAAAGAAACAATACGGTAGAGAACCGAGTGACGCACAGCAGCGGCGGTCCACGGCAAGAGAGCGAGAGAAAGAGACATAGAGAGAGAGGAAGATAGAAAGAAAGGAGGAAGGAAGAGGAGGGGGGGAGGATAAAGAATCCCATTTATCTAGAAGAGAGAAAACAAGTGAGCATTCACAGCATTCCCGCTTCTCAGTCCTGTGGCGAGTCGGTTGGGGGTGGGTGATAAGGCAATACATTATCACAATACTTCGCATTTACATGATATTTCCTTTTTTGTTTGTTTTTGGAGAATTTTTTGGGAAAAATGTCTGCAAATGCCAAGCAAAAAATACGCAGGAGTTTAGGGTTTACAAAGTTTTTAACTATTGCCTCAATGAAAACAGGGCAATTTTTGTTTTTCAAACACCTTAACTGGGTTTCTAACTCAATACTAAGCATCTTTATCCAGCTAAGGCACTAAAGTTCAGTTTGAAGTAATTTGAATATCCGAACAGCACATCGTGACAGTTGTATCGTGATGATGATGATATATCGTCACATCGCCCACCCCCTCGTTTCCAGCCCTTAGTGAAAGCTGTAAAAGGCAGTGGAGGAAAGACCTGTTGGACAGAAACAGTTCCAGTACAGGCATCTCAAGCTTCATACAAAAAGGGGGAAGGAGAAAGGGGAACAAATAAAGGCAGGAGGAGGAAATAAACCAAAATACGAGACAAGGAGATGGAATGAAATGAAGAAAACACACTCACACAGACAGACAGACAGACAGACAGACAGACAGACAGACAGAGAGACGGACGGACACTGTGTTTATCCTCCTACCTGTCTGGCTGAGTTGCGAGGCGCTGCGACTCTTGCGGGACATGCCGACCACGGCCGCCATCTTGGCCCCAATGCTGGAGCGCCTCTTCTTGTTGTCGGTGCCCACCAGGCCGACGGCCGTGTCTGATTGGCTGCCATCCGTCTTCTCCAGGCTGCACATGTCTCCGCCGATGCTGGTGCTCTTGGTCATGTTGCTCCCGGACGTCACACCCATTTGCCTGTTTTTCATTTTGGACGTAAAGTCACTGTCAGTGGCCCGACGTCGGTAAAGCCAAGGGGAACAAAGAAGGGAAAGGAAGGAGAAGAGGGGAGAAAGGGATGGGGAGGAGGGTGGGTAGACAGGGAGAGAGAAGGAAAGAGGTGAGTAAGGGGTTCAATAGGAGATCAGGTTCAGGTGGGAGGGAAAACGTTAAAAGGTCGGGAGGTGAAGGACTCATTTTCCTCAGTTTTAGAGAAGGAAAATGGCCAAGACTGTTCAACCGTTCTCTTGGAGATCTCATCAACTATATTGTGGTAGTTGCACCTTTGTAATTTATGGGCGTTCTCCACTGACTGGTACCAGCTCGGTTGGGTTCAACTCTACTCCCTTTTACTCGTTTTACTAAAATTTTGTACCTGGTACCTGGTACCATTCTTTTCGGAGTTTTCCATGGACTGGTACCAGCTCGGTTTGATTCAGTTCGGTTCTACTCAGTTTAGTTTGGCGTCGGAACTAAAGTTTTCCACCACCATTAAAGTATTGCCTTCATGTAACTGGTTGTTGTTATTACAACCATCAATCAGTAACCTCCGATATGTACGCATCATCATTCGGTATCGGTTCAGCACACTTGGATCCTCGACCAAGGTGGTACCAAGAATGGTAACAACGTATTAGTTACCAGGTACCAGATTTTAGTACTTTAAAAGCGAAAAAAAGGCAAGTAGAGTTGAACCGAACCGAGATGGTACCAGTCGTTGGAGAAACTACGGTCCGAAACCAAACTAAACTGAGTAGAACCAAACTGAACCGAACTGAGCTGGTACCAGTCAGTGGAAAACCCCCATTAGAGGAATCATGAGGAATGAGATACAGGGAGTCCTCGAGTTACAACAGTCTCGACATAAGACGTTTCGAGTTTACAACGGCAACTCGACTTACATCACTATCCCTGTATTTGCAGACTGCTTGGGTGAACTAGTTTGGTTGCGCATGGTGGAAGAATAAGCAGTAATGTGCCATCTGAATGAAGGAGCTTACCTTTTCCTTTTTCTTAGTGGTGATTTTATAGCTGTGTCGGGTCAGTAAGTGACTCAGATTAGGGTGTGTTTCGACTTACACCAAAGTTCAGTTTATATCACCTTTGAAGGAACGGATCTGTGTTGTAACTCGAGGACCTCCAGCTCTTCTGACTGAGATGCCTCTGGTTGAGCAATGGTGCTAGTCCAGAATTTAACACTTGGTCCAGGTAATGAAATCAGATTCCGGTTTAGTTGGACTTGATTTTTTGGGGTGGCAGATCTCCAGGAGAGGGATCAAGCATCCCTGGGTTAGAGACTAATCTCTCGCAACACTCACGAGTCCCAGCAGAGAGTACACACTTAAAACCGGAAGGAAAGAATGCTTTGTGGAAAATGTTCCCCATAAGGGTTGTATAATGATATATGTGTAAATATTAAATGTTTGTGTGATACCTAATGTGATACTTTTATAAAACATCCAGCTACGAGTTAAGTAAAAAGATTTGAAAATAAATATTAAAAAATGATCTAAACACGGCTGAATTTGCTGATCACGCCTTTCTGTCTTTGTAACTCCTAACATTCTAATAAACTGACATGACAAAATTCAAAACTTGACTCAAGAATCAGACGGAAGTTCTACCACTATCAGTGTCATTATCCAAATGACTTCAAACGTGGACCACTTACAACTATGCACACGTTGACACTGAAAAGTTACCCATGGAGCCTTTGTTACGTACATATTGTGTGCCTGCAAGACCAGGATTAGCCTAATTAGTAGCCTAATTAGAAATCATGCATGGATTCAGCTTTCCCAAGAGTTTAACCGTGACAGTTTCACATAACAGCCACAGAAAAATGAAACAAAATAGTTTCAGACATTTTCTGTGTCATTTTCCTTAATGTATCTGATCAACCTGCTCTAAAGGAGCATTAAAGCCTCCTGAAGTTAGTTTACAGGTAATTAGCTACAGATTAAAAACCTAATAAGCAACTCCGACAAAGTCATTTGGAAATGCCTGATGAGGTAGAAATACATTAAACCCACAAAACTGCCATTTAGACTTTGTGGCCTTAGACTTTCAAAGATTTTTTCTTAGAACTGGGCTACTAATTGTTCTTTCACAGAATACATTTACAGAAACCGCAAATATCTTCCACATTTTCGCTTCTTTATTTATATATAGGTTTTCATGCTGAATTATTAAGAAAAATACAATTTACTAATTTTGTAACACAAATATTAACGTAAATTCACCCTGATTTCCATATAAAATATAACTCAGTTAATTTTAAAGTACTGTCAAGAGAACATAATGCAACCGAATATTGGCTGATGCGTCTCTGGCAGCTGCAGCCCAGCATTCAGCATCAGGACAGTTTCAGTGTGGAGCGCTTTGAGTGTTTCTCTGAGTGTTCTCCTGTTTTTCCTCTTGTTCTTCATAAAGCCTGTATTGTTGTTACTCGAAATTAAATTAATTACTGTGTTTTCCCTGTTTATACCAAAGAAAATGTGCTGCATGAATTACAGTCCAGTCTATACATGGGGAACATTGGGATTTACATTCTAGCACTGCGGGAGTTCAGTGTAAACTTTACAGTGCAGATACCGGTTTACCTTTACATTTTCTTTAAGGGGGATGAGTTTAAATTGAAATTTAAGTGTTTTAGGTGCATCTTTGGGGCAAATTTAGGGTTTACATTATAAAAATAGGCATTTATAGGCATTTTTAGACCACATCAC
This sequence comes from Rhabdalestes septentrionalis, assembly GCA_037832545.1. Classification (NCBI taxonomy): domain Eukaryota; kingdom Metazoa; phylum Chordata; class Actinopteri; order Characiformes; family Alestidae; genus Rhabdalestes; species Rhabdalestes septentrionalis. The sequence continues at coordinate 3,072,217 of JBBMFX010000001.1, read as the reverse complement.
GGTTTTTCACTATACGCGGGAGCACTGGGAACCATAACCCCCCGCTAATTTCGGGGGTTGACTGTAGCTCTCCATACGGATTCAGTCATTCTCAGTGGATATCGTGAGATTACAATAGACCTTTATATCAAATTGAGTCATATTTTTAGCAAGGCACTTCTGGCTCTCCTGATAGGGGCCGGAGGTCTCGGCTCTGGACTCTGCGCTCATTATGAAGCCGCCGAGATCTCAAGCACAGCAGGTGAGCCGCTGCCAGCTTGTCTCCCTATCACTCTCATTATTCTGAAAGGTGGGTCAATACTTGCTGGCAGTGAGAATGGAGCAGATAGAAATTACCTCTCCTTCATCTCCATAATGAGGAGGTCTTAGGGTGGCTTTGAGATACAGACACATTCACAGACACACACACACACCACACAGACAGACAGACAGACACACACACACACACACACATGCTACTCCTGGGGTCACAGTTGAGTGAAGAATACTAGTACAGTCAATTAAAGTCATTAAAGCTGCAGCTTCAGCTTCAGCTTCAACAGCCTCCCATGAACCCAGAAAAAATAGCGCCATACCAGAAATTTGGTTATGAAACTAACTAAACTCTGACCTAGATTAGTCTCATAGACCCTGTTTACACCCGCTCATTCATGGGATCTGGCTTATATTCATAAGATTATTAACCACATGAAGATATACTGAGAGTCCTCCTGCTGGTTGTTTATGTTTGGGCACTGCGCTGGGCAGCAGAGCTTCATTCCTTTCATGTGCCTGATTGCCTTGGTAACAACCACCCAAATATAAACAACCAACACGAGTATGAGGCGGCGTGGCAGACGAGGCCTGACCATCACAAAAGGATATCTGTGGCTTCCCCGAGTGTCAGAGGTTTCCAAAAACTATTATTCTATGCGAATGCTAACCCAACAATAAGCGGGGGTAAACTGTATATGGTCAAAGTTACAATAAAACCTATCTGATCCAATTTGATGTGTGTGGGAACGAAAACGTATAGAAACCTTCAACATGAAGGCAGAAAGACACAGAGTGACACAGTTTCATGGAGGTAAACCTATTTGCCTCTGAACGCCGACCGTGGCCGCTCCAGCCTTGCTGAGAATGTGCTGGAGTAATCTGGTGCACATAAAGAGAGCACACATGGTCCGGTGTGAACGCCAGGCCACGGAGTACTGGCATGTTCTACTGAGCCTCACAGAGGGCCTCTGGCACCACAGAGCCTGTGAACTAATAGATTATTCTCTTTGATGCTCTAATGCCCCTCGCCTAGTCACGGCATGGCCTACAAACACACTGCACTTTTAATGAAGATATCATGTTTTAAAGCTTGCCTGAAATCTTCCAGAGGATCGTCAAAAGATAAAAATTCACTATGGGCGTTAGGATGTAGTCACATTAGGCATGGTTGCTGTAAACTGGGCCAGAGTACGATTGTCCCCCCTCCCCACCCTCCCTCTGGCCTGCATTCACATAGGGTTTCAGCATTCGTGCCGGAGTGCGCTTACGTCATTATGGTGCGACGGTGCCCTCTCACAGCCTGTCGCTTAACTGGTCTATCACTTTTGTGGCATGAAATTGTTCATGTTGTTTGTTTTGGAACGTCAAATTTTTGTCATATGTCCTGTTTCGCGCTCCAGCCTGGTTAGCGCTCACACTATAACACCCGAGTCCAACCAAGCGGACCTGGGACGGCTAAATGAACCGGGCCGGGCACGGTCCGGAGCACTCACACTAGTCAAACGAACCGCGCTTTGGTGGTCAAACGCACTCGGGCACGGTTCAAACTGCCTAGTGTGGATACACCCTCAAGTTTTTCCTGGACCCCTACAGGGGGCAGTCTCCCTGGAGCAACTTGAGTTAAGGGTCCTGCTCAGGGACCCAGTGGTGGTGCTGGAGGTAGGATTCGAACCCAGGACCTCCTGTTCCTCATATAACCTCCACCCTATAATTTCTCATCCTGTCTTTCAAATTGCTATGTTTAAATGTGTTGAATGAATGTTTAGTATTGAATATATCAGAATTTTTCTGTAAACCTCTGCTGATCTAATACATATTGGCATGCTCACGCCAGTACATGGCGCACCGCAAGCAAACACACCCTGCTACGTCAGACAGAATTTGTGTTATGACAACGCAATAGGCGCCGCGTGCCCTCGCGGACGTCTGAAACTAACATGTACTGCTCATTTGTATGGTTGCAGTCGCAGAATGGAAATTAAAACAAACAAAAACTCCACACCTTCACCTTCACCATTTAAGCGTGCTACATTTGCTTCATGTATTTATCTTGAAAAAGGTAGCCATTAATTAATATTATCACCTTGTTCACTGAAGGCCTGAGCTCTTTCAAACTACACTGAGTTGTAAAGAAATATCATGGTTGATTATGGATATAAATTAATAAAAATATCAAAATAAACATAAATAAATGAAAAACTTCAAAGTCAAAGTCAGAGACAAAATTAAGACCTAAAACAGATAATTCCACTGTTTTAAGTTCCACAACATTTTTTATTATCTATAGATATTAGTATGTCGTACAGTATAAGAAATTAGTTGAATCTTCATGGGATTACAGGCCCCTTATCTCCAGTGTGATACGACAGAAGAAAACTCCAAACATGTCTGGCAGATTGTGTTTAGGATGAGAGGAAAACGGTATGAATTGGATTTTAGGCTGGACGGGAGTTTTAAGTGTTCTCCAGCCAGCCAGGGTGACCAGGGGTTAAAGTTAAAACTGTAAATAAAGTGCTGACAGAACACGTTCTCCAACAGTAGCGCCAGAAACAAGCCTGCCCCCATTAATGGAGAAAGAGAAGCAGCCATCCACCTGACCTCTCTCTCTGGTCTAGGAGGATCTGGCGCGTACCACTGGTCCCCCAGCAAATGAATCAGCTCCTGTCTCTGGGGAAGCGTCTCCGTCCTGGCCGCTGCGGAACAGCGTGTTCCGCTCATGCAGATTGTGCCTTCTCATCTAGGCCAAGATGTTCTTCCACCAGTTAAAACAAAAACATACAGTCCTATCTGAGGGCGTGCATATAGGCTGGAATGTGGTTAAATCTATGTGCCGCTGCACTCGGGAAGAAATTGGATTAGCGTAGCGTTGAAAGAAAAATGTGATTAGAAACCTTCTTTCCTTGAAATGGCTTGATTAGGAACCACAGGCACAAACCTTTTCATGCAAAAAAAGCCTGCCGTTATGCACTCCCAGTGGTTTTTAATCCAAAAACGGTTCTGGCAGCGAGAATAATGTCAGAAGCAACAACTTATACAGGCACGACCTGTTCGCTTCATCTACGCTCCTAAAAATAAAGGTGCGAAAAAGGGTTTAGTTGGAATGATACCGCAGAAGAACATAGAACCTTCCAACAGAACCTCCTAATACCGAAGGAGTCCTATAACTAATACAGATTGTCCCTAGAATTGAACCCCTGAGCCAAGACCCATTTTTATGAGTGTAGATGTGAGCACAGTAGTTACACGACCGCATGACCGCCAGTCCTAATTATCCCGTTGTGAAAGAAAGGCATGCATATGTAACAAAGATAAAACAGAGAACAGATGACTTGTTGGCCTGATTCGTCCCTCCTAACAATGTAAAATATCCAGTAGTGCAAAGGGCCCTGCAATTAGTGCAATTCCTTTGATGCTGGAAAATCTGTTTCCATGGGAATCGTGCCCCAGACTAACCGAACCACTTTCATTTGGACAATAATTTGGTCGGTGTATGAGATTAGAAGAAACAGAACGCGGTGGGGTCTTGTACATTCTACGGCACGGTTTCTTAGATATTTGTTGTGATTTCAGTAAAATAAGTTCATGGTTTAAAGGGAGCATGAAGGAAAAAATAAGATATTAAATACTTGCTGATGTTTATCAAATGCATACATTACAGAAAATGATGAATGTGTTGTTGGGGTTGTATGATTGTTGGGGTTTGCAGCAGACCTGGGATTTAAACCCACGACCTTCTGGTTGCAGGGGCAACTCCCAAACCACTAGGCCAAAATATGCCACCTTTAAGCAACAGTGATGGCTGGTTGAAGTTATTTGTCCCAGATTATGACTGTATCTTGTACTTTGCAACCATAGCAGTATTAGCAGAACCAAGGAATTGACTTCAAGAGGACATGTTATGCAAAACTCACTTTAGATCTATGGGCTACAAAACATGTTCATGGAGTACTTTACACAAAATCACTCTCACTTTAAAAGACTAAGCAGCCCTATTCTTCATCGTTTCAGCTGCTTTCAAAATGAGCCGTTTCAGGGCTCTGTCACATTTATGCAAATAAGCCATTGCTAGCCACGCCCCATCCCATGCTGACGCTGTGCGTTTACTACACGTGAAAATGTAAGAAAACAGAGGTGCTATCAGCCCCATAAGTCAGACTCAGAGCAAGATGATCTCAACACTTCATGGTGACTTGCCTTTGCCTGTAGCCGTAGAGCGCGGCGTCTTATGCGTGCTCATAAAGGAGCAGACAAAAATAGAGGATCTTCAACTAATCTAGTGGGTGGGGCTTGACAGGTGAGGGCCGGTTCTATGCAAATTTCCCTTTTCTGATGTCACAATAGGGGAGCCATCCAACCAGCTCATAGAATCATGTGATTCCTGACACCAAAATATTTCAGTTAAGACAGAAAAGGGATGGATGTTTTTTTTCGTGCTTGGGAGTGTTTACAGTAGCAATAGTGACACAAATGGAAACACAAAAGAATGCAAAATATGCATAATATGTCCCCTTTAAAACACAAGAATGGATTTCTTCATCTTTCCTGACCTTCCTCCCTCCCTCCCTCCAGAGCAGAGAAGGAACTGTTTAAAATATGACGACTGCATGCTTACAGCTGAGGGGACTCATTTATAACAAAAACGGGCTAATCCGCAGCTTGGAAAAGGAAAGTCTTTTCTCTCTCTTGTATAATGTTTGTTTCGACATCGGTGATCTGCTATTGGACAGTATTGCTGACTGCTAATGAAATATTTTGGGCATGCGCTATATTTACCATGCATGGATTGGAAAAAGAGCTCTGAAAGTGCATAAACGAGGCTGTGCTTGAATCTGCAACCTCATTGGCTTTAAAACGCCCGATGGGCTTTAAGCCATGACCTTTAAATGAATATGTGCCGCAGCTTAACTGCTGAGGGCAGTAATACCAAAATTCTGTTTCATCATCAGGTTCCAGACGCGATGAAAGACAGGGGCTGAGTGCTCCACCTCGTTCTTCAGCTCTAACCTGTGTGTTCTGTTGTGTTAACTCTTGTTCGTTCTTGCTGTGTTCATGATGCCTGATTTGGACGAATGAGAAATAAATCATGTTATATTACAATAATAATAATACATTTTAAAGTTCAACGTTTTGACTGAGAATGCAATGCAATACTGCAATACAGAGATGGTTACCAAACGAGTCTATGAGTGTGAGGCATCTGAATAAGTCATTAGTAGGTTGGAATAAAACACGATTTTGTATATAAATTCTAATATTTTTTTCTAAAAAAATGTTAAAACTTATGGGTCGGTTTCCCAGACAGAGTTTAAGCCTAGTCTAGGACTACCTTTCTTTTTCAATGGAAAATGTATATTCAAAGCAGTATTCTATTCCTGGGCAAGGCTTATTCCAATCCTTAATGTTTTCTGGGTTTATTCACATTAACATGAATTATTTTAGCATTAAAATCATCTAAATGATTCTTCCTATAACACAGTATTTATTGAGAAGAGCCGCAGACGAGGTGGGGAAGGTCAGGCAGGACCTGACTGCACTCATTTGGACCTTAGTGTGTTTTGACAATAGTCTGTTAGTTATTGAATTTTTATTTAACTTTTATTTTATTTTATCCTTCTTCTTGCACCTTTATGGCCTTGCCAGCTAATTTTGTTGTCCAAGCAATTGTATAGTGACTACAACACTCCTGAAGTCTTGAAGTAATTCGGTTCCTCAATATAGCCCTGAATTGTAATTTTGTAAAGACTGGAAATGTTTTATGAACTGAATTTGAATACCTGATTATTAGTTCAATTTCTGCAAAAGCTTAATCCTTACTTGGGTGGAGGGTATCCGGAGACTATCAACCCAGATTCAAACCCCCAACCCTGGAAGTGTGAGGCAACAGCTCTACACACCGCACCACTGTGGGGTCCTGATTGGAGAATAACAAGAAAACATCTGAGGAGGCAGTTCCCAGTGCACTGGCAGAATGGCCACTAGTCAAGACGTTTGACCATCCAGACCACCATAAATAAGATATTTCAGTGCAGGCATTGGGAGAACATGTGTCAATGCAAGCATACCTGCTAATTATCAATAGAAACCTCCTTCACTACCCTAGAAGCTCCAAGAAACCTAAAAACTAACGATATGTATAAAACAGTGCTACACACTTAACTACATATCCATAAATCTGCAGTGTTCGAGTGTAAGTCAAAAAATACTGTAAACATTACATGCCTCATATGTTATTAGCCAGTGACCCCATTTATTGTTGATTTTTCATTGCGTAGCCTCATGTGTGCTCTGTTAGTCGTAAGATTGCGTAACCGGCACACAGTAACTCTGTCCAGCTGACAGGCTCTATTCAAATATTACACAAGTCTGCAAACGAAGGGAGAACCGGTTCCACGGACGTCACGTCCTGTTTTCAGGCACGTTAAACATCAGGATCTCAGCAAACACTTGACTGGACCATCAGACGGACGCGTGGCCTGTGACACCACCGCCAGCGGCGAGAGCTTCAGGACTCCTGACCCCCGGGTATCTAGCACGCCCCACAAAAGATCATCAACAGAACCGTCAACACTCGCCCGAATGTCCTTTTCACAGTACAGGCTGCAGCCACTCTCAAACCAAAGGTCTGTGTACCCTGTCAGTAAATGATTAACTAGAGATGAAATCATGTTCCTAAGACAATCTCCCAGCTCAACTTGCCCCTTTGGGTACTTGAAGTCTACTACTGTGAAATACAGGATAAATGAAATCCACGCCATGCGGGAATCATGTGAAACGTGAGTTTAAACACTTTATCTAAACAAGTAAAGTCACACTGATCAAGGCACTAGCTTTCATTCACTATTCTCCTAGCATTTGAATTTACACTACATGGCCAAAAGTATTAGGACAAATCTATTTTTTCTGCAATGTTCAACTGTCCCAATACTTTTGTCCATATAGTGTATTACTTTACGTGTGTAATGCTAAAACGAAAGACTCTAGTCACCCTCATAAAGCTAGTCAGACAATGCTACCTGCCCCTATTGGTTTTCATTTACTATAACAAGGTTCTGGAATGGCCGGTTTCCTCAGACTCACGGATCTAACTGGGCGTAGTTTGGCAGACAAATGAAGGTAATTAACACCGTCTGTTTAACGTTAGATTTCTCCTATGCTAAGTTTCATTACTCACTTATGCACATGCGACTGCAGTTTCTCGAAGCAGGTGCCACATAGGAACATTGACTAACGAGTTACAATTATATATATATA
>JBBMFX010000001.1:2990631-3011317 GCA_037832545.1 Rhabdalestes septentrionalis | reverse complement strand
ATGTGGCACACCTGTGAGGTGGGCTGGATTATCTCAGCAAAGCGGAAGTGCTCACTATCACACATTTAGACTGATTTATGAACAATGTTTGAGAGAAATGGTAATATTGTGTATCTGGAATGAATTTTGAAGTCCATCTCATGAAAAATCGGAGCAGGAACAAAGGTGTTGCATTTATATTTTTGTTGAGTATATATATACAGGGGCGATGCCAGGGGGTGAATATGTATATATATATTTTGTGTGTGTATTAAATATCATTAAATATTATTCAAGATTGAAGTTTTTTTTCTTGTCAATACAGCAATATACACCATATCCAGCGTATCAAAATGCCTTTTAACCCCAAACCCCCCATGGTGCATTTATAAGAATATCAAAATATAACAACAAGAGATATAAAACTAGAAATGACAAATAAATAATAGCTCAATTTAAGTAAGATGAAAGAAAAATGTACTAAAACTAGCTAAAGACAGGACAGGAGACACTACACGGTGGTGATGTGCAGTTTCAGTAAAGTGAGACTGGGTGGTATTTGAACACCAGGTTCAGTTTATTATCATTGTACTGTAGACAGACATGTGCAAATTGTACAATGTGCAAATACAACATGAGGTGAATGTGTTCAGTAATCATGTGACTGAGGTGTGCAAAGAAGCAGATTGATCCAAGAAGCATATTGATTATATAGGGATATTGGGAGTTTCGTGAAACATAATACCACAGTTCTTTGAAATTGGATATTCTTTTATCATTTGATTCCAAATCGGTTTTGTTTTTACCTGTAAGTCCCAACAAGTACGTGCGTGCAGTCTACAATCATGAACTTCTCCTTAACCTGGCCGGTGAATTTCCTCCCAGATTTGGAGCAGTAGGTTTCTCCATAAATGCTTCGAACTGACATGTGCTGTCAAGAGGAAACAGGACTTTTATTGTGAATGTTTTCTGCTTATCAGAATATTCCAGAAATACAAAGAACAAATAATGAAACAGAATGAGACTCGCAAAATACTAGAGGACACAGAGTTTACCTTTTGTTTCGGGGCTTTGAAAAGAACATAGTTACCTAAGAACTACAAACAGTATCAACTGTCAAGTGCTGTCGGTATAATTAATAAGTAAATAATGTCATAGGACCCGTTACAGAAGTTCAGAGAATAATCAGAGGACAGCAGTAGAATTGACCACTTCGGTGGGTTAAAGAGGACAATTTGATTTAAATATTATGTAATGTTTTAAAAACAAAATGAATTATGAGGATTAACCAAACCATGTCAGAGTAAAAGACGATAAGACGCTGTATAGCTCTTTGAAGCGAATGGCTGTTTATTTTTTCTAAACTGAGTAAACTGCAATAACATGCCATCATGAATGATAATTCACGCATTCTTGCATTGTCGGTTCATTTTGGACTAGCCATTATTTGTCATTTTGAGATGTAAGTGAATGTATCCACTTTTGTGAGGTTTGAGTCATAAAATCACACTATGTGTTCGTGAAGCACTAGATTTTTGCACTGGCATTCACTAGGTGGCACTACTCGAATGTATCAAAACAAGCAAGGACCATGCACCCCCTAGAGGCCACAGTGAGTATGAAGCCATTTCCCAGAGACTACTTCGTGTCTACGCCAGTTACGGGGGTGGTGGCTTGAAGGAACACACCAACAGAGGGACGCAAATCTTATATTCAAAATCAGACATGCGGGGCTACAAGCACACCAAATTTTATTTGGATTGGGAAAGTCTAAGGGGATGAAAAGTGAGGAAAATAAACAGTTTGAACACCGCAGTCACAATAAGTGATTACTTGCCGTCAGATGGGATTTGTCGATCTGTAAATTTGCGCACATCTCTTTAAACACATGCAGGTTGCTGTGGTCCAGCAGCAGGTAGACGGACACTTTCCGCTTTTTTGTGGCTTCAAGGATGTCACAGAATATCTCCACATCGCTGAAAGTGTCCATCACTATAGCCAGAAGCTGTAATTAGAGTAATTAAAGATGCATGATATACTGAAAACACATCAGGTGAGTCTTTATTAGTTTTTATTGAACCACAAGATGTATCGCAGTCACAATGAGTACCAAATACTTTAAATGATGGCTTCTGGGGATTATAACAATTCCCAACTGTGATCAGGAGACCTACCATCCTACAGTTTAGGTAAAACCTAAATTAACCTAAATTAACTTCATAGTATTCTGATCTAAATATGCATGCCGGTTGCTGTGGTCCTGCAGCAGGTAGACAGACACATTCCGCTAATTTGTGGCATCAAGGATGTCACAGAAAACTCTACATTGCTGAGCATGTCCATCAAAATTGCCAGAAGCTGTAATTAGGGATGCATATAATACTGTTCATTGCCATTATCGCAATACTGACATTATAGACGTCAGTATAAGTAAATACAAAATCTATCCAGTTACGATTTTTACTTGAATGTGAATCATTTGACTGATCTCAGCTGTTCTATGGGTGCTTAGAAGAAGTGATTCAACCAAACAGGCTCAAAAGTCCTTTTGCTCAAAATAAACATGGGTAGAATGATTATGAGTAATTCTTCTTAAGTAGGAGTGTTTTGTCAAAATCTTACTCAAGCAAGAACGGAAGAAATGATATACTTAAAAATGGCCATTCAATCATGCCCAAGTCTATAGAAGCAACATGTTACTTTGTTTGGTGATGTGAACTAAAATGTGGGGTGCAGTGCAATAAGACTGCCCCTATGAAGGTTGGATAAATGATTTTAACTAAATAAAAAATGCTTAATAATTTAGTATTAACACATAATTGAGAAGATAAAGGCTGACCAGTTTGACAAATATGAGTATGTGAGGAAACTGACAGGTATAAGTAAACTCAATTACCAGGAGAATGAGGCTTTCAGTGTCAGTGAATGTACAAATAATAAAATTACAGGTATAATAACATAGCAATATAACTCTTATAAATTATTTTGGAACCATTTCTGTTGGTCCAAACGTTTGGCCTGAAATTTTGACAGTGTAAAACAACATCCGCTATTTTCAATATTATCAAAAAGGATAGCTTATATAAATGGAAATACATGGGTTTGTTCCAACAGCGATACTATACCATTCTAATGAACTCATACAAATTAAAAGAAAAACTACCCTACCTTTTGAGATGATTACTTTAAAGATCTAAATAAACGTGTATGTACTAAAAGATTTTGGGTTTTCTTTTCTTGGAAACTGAGTTAAAGTACAAATTAAATAATACTTAAAACACTTGCTTAAAATCAGGTGAGTCTGTATTGTTTTTTTTAATTTTTATTAAACTACAAGGCATATCTCATTCACAATAAGTACCAATACTTTACATGCTGCCTTCTACAGAATATAATAATTCCTAACTGTGATCAGGAGATCTACGACTCTACACTTTATTTCTAACCGTGGACTTGAGCACTTTAGATCTAGACCTGTTTGTCTTTTAAACCCTGCATTTCTGACCTAGTTCTACCATCTTCAGTTAAGAACAACTAATCAACTTATTAGTTCCAAGTCACTTTCTCATAAAAATCATCCCATGTAAGTGCAATATACTCACTGTTGTTGCTTTTCGGATGAATTCCCTTAGCAGATCTTTCATGCTGATTGAATTTTGTGACCTGAAATACACCTCCACGCTGGGGAGCCCCTGTAGGTGGTAACTCCAGTCCGCCACCGGCCAGCCCAAGTCCAGACAAGGTGGCTCACTGTCTGACGCCGTCGGGAAGTACGTCTGTGAGCTGGACTCTGAGCTGGAGCAGGACATGTCCTCCTCCTTCACCTCGTCCACGTCTGTCATCGCAGGCTCTTTGATTTTGCCCAGGATGTAGCCCTTTTCCTCGGCAGACAGAAAATCTGCTTCTTCCTCTCTGACCAGAACCTCGTGGTAGGCTTTCAGGCCTCCGTCCAGGAGGGCATCAGTGGCCAGGCGGGCACTCTCGTTGTGACTCAGGTCCACAGTGGACAGCTGGGCAGAGGGGCGCCTCAACTCCTGAAGACGACGTCTCACTTTACCCATGGTCCTGGGCTTCAGGTAGCACTGGACCGACAGACCGTTGCTGTCCAGTTCCATTGGTGCCTTCAAAAGTCTGCTTTTCGTAACACTTGAGAATGAAAAGTTCAGATGAGGTTTTTCTCTCTCAAGCCTTAAATCGCCTAGAGTCTGTCATCATCAAGCTACAAAAAGTGTACTGAAGGGTGCTTAAGTTGTAGAAATCAGTATAGTCCTCTTAGACCTGCGAAGAAAAGCCTTGTAGATGGTTTGTGTCTGTGTTAAGCTGCTGCGAAGCAACAAAGCTCTGGGTGCTACTATCTAGCCTGTTGTTATTCACCTGTGCAAATATGCATGTTTGAATTGTGCCCCCAGGGACCGTCTAAGTCCTTCTTCTGTGAAAATTAAGAATACGCGAGTGGTCCCTCAGTGTTTATAACTAATTGAGCTTCGCCTCCAGGTTCGGGTGGAGTCGAGTGGAGTGGATGACAGGTGGGATGCCTAAGGGGGGACTGAGCAAGCCGAGTCTCTCCACCGTTTTCCAGTGCAGAAGAGGAAAGGAGAAGGAAGTGGGAGATGAATGGCAGAGATGGAGATGGGGCTGTCACATCATCTCAGCAGGTGAGCAGTAAACTCTGGCTGCAAGCTTCATGCGTCTGCCACAACACGGTGCCCAGCCGTCACTCACTGGAGAAATCAGTAGACACGTGTACCTGCTCCGGCCTGCTTTCCATAATGAGCTTGCGTAACTGGTTTGTGACAAAAACTCAAAACCTGGAAGGTAGAGAGTCCCATGTCCTATGGGGAGCCTTCAGATCAATTAATCCACAGAGCTGAGCTTCATTGGTTGTAACTATAGTTCACTAATTCCAGTAAATCCCAAAGTTGTGAAAACACCTGAAATTGTGAAATGCCTAAAAAAGGAGGAATGAATAACTATTATCTATTAACTATTATAACTAAAGTCGGATTGGCTACTTTCAAACATCCCACCTCATCGGTATTTCACCATCCCAAGAGGCGTTTTCTTTGTCTTCTCTTATATTTACACTGGATTGTGACTGAATTCATGCTAATATTTAAGTTCAATTATATTTTTCGTAATAATTTAGCACTAAAACAAAAAAAAAGCACAAACGAAGTGGAGGATATCTGCGGGTTCCGCAAAACAGTTATTATTTCTGTTGTCAGAAAAAATCCGACTGGTTCTCAGAAAAAAATTACTGAAGCCGAATTATTGGGGATTTACTGTATCAGAATGACCTGTATTGTTGATGTTCAGGTTAAGGTTTTACCTTCCGTACATTTGCCATCATAATATGCAGGGTTGCATATTATGAGCCATCCATTCATCCATCCATTTTCTACCCCTTTATCCCGCACTCGGGGGGGGGTGTCACCTTCTAGGCTGCATACGGGCAAAGGCGAGGTACACTCTAGACAATCGCCAGCACGTCGCAGGGCCACACACACCTAGGGGCAATTTAGTGTGCTCAATCAACCTATCCCCAGTCATGCTGTGTGTTAGGAGGAAACCGGAACCCACATGGTCACGGGGAGAACATGCAAACTCCACACAGAAAGACCCTGCGCCCAACCCGAGACTCAAACCCAAGACCTTCTCGCTGTGAGGCATCAGCACTAACCCCTGCACCACCATTCCACCCCTTGGAGACATGCCAGTGACTAGTCATTAAGTGGCGGAGCACTTGAATTCCTTCCAGAGTTTACGCTGTCCTCTAAACAAACAGAAAACCTCCCTCACAAACAAGCACACCCAGCATGGGAAGCCAAAGGTTTTATTGAAAAAGAATTAGCATTTATTTGCACAGTTAATAATGGGATTCCTCTCACCAAACAGAGCTGAATTAGATTAAAGCACATTCCATTAGCACAAAGACATGATTATTTTAAAGTGCACACACAGAGGTAGTGTCCGATACTCATAAAAATACAAATCACATTACATTGCAGGGATCAGCCCTCTTCCAGAAGACATCTTGCTCCAGCAGTTTGGTCACGTAACTGGCCAGAGTGTCTCTCTTATGGCGTGGCAGGGCACTCTTCAGCATCTCCCTCAGTTTGGGGAAGTCCATAATGTCTGGATGGAGTGCTGAGACCACAAACACATTGAATTGAAGACCTGCCTTCCCCAAAACCTCATCCGTCCACCTCCGCACCACTCCAATGGACTTCTCCTCAATCAGGTCAGCCTTGGTGAGCACCAGGTAGCAGGATTTCCCCTGGGACACAAGGTGCTGTAACAGACGGATGTAGTTCAGACTAAGCCTCAGGGGCGACACCAGGATGTACAGATCGCAGACGAGGAGGGTGGAAGGTAACAGAGGAGCCTGGTGAGAACTGGAGCTAACAGACTGGTTTTTCAAGTCCCCCAGTCTTCCCAACCCTGGGAGGTCCCACAGAAACGTATTGTGGCAGTCTGGGTAGGGATATGCCGCAGGCTCCTGGGTGGTCTCAGTGACGCCAGTGGAGGCGGCCCCTTCCTCACCATCCCTCAATCCCAACAGGGAGTTGAAGAGGCTGGAGCTGCCACAGCCCGTCTCCCCGAGAATACCCACGTCCAGCCGGAAGTGCTCCAGGGCGGTGAGGATGGAGACCAGTTTGGATGGCTGGTCGGTGAGGTCTCTGGGATGAAAGACTTCGGAGATTTGGTTCAGGTCTTCCTGGCTGATCTTCCTGCTTTTCAAAGCGGTACACACATTGGGTCTGTGGAGTTAAACGTATTGAAGTAGGATTCAGAATCAGATTCAGATTTTATTTGTCACATACAATGTCATGCATGGTACAACATGCAGGGAAATGCTTTTAGCAATGCAGTAAAGAAAACAATAGAAACTGTTTGAAGGTAAGATGGCAAGGATGGTGGAGATAAAATAAAATGCCGATGCATTACCAGGGATATAATTTACATAAACATATAGAACTGCATTGGGTGGAGTTTTAGTACACATATAATGTACACACTGTATAGAGGTGATGTGTTAATATAAATATAATGTACATATAAAAACTGTATGGGAGGGTAGAGAATTAATACCTATAATATACATAAGAACTGTGTGGGTGTGGAGTATTAATATAAATAAAATTCATTATATGCATGTAAAAACTGTATGGGGTGGGGAATTAATGCGATATATGAACATATTGTGAGTAATGGTTACAAAAAAGCAGGTGCAACAGCATCAGTTCAGGAGTCAGAACACATCTTGGTATTATGTGCCATAAGGTTTTTGGACTGTCAACATGACACCTGGACAGTCCAAACACCTTATGACACATTATGACAACAGTCATAAACATCACTGATGTGTCATTAATGTGCATCACATGTGTCATTTCATTCTTATGACAGTTACATGTCACCCTTATGTAGACCGCTTCAAATAAAGTGTGACCCACATCTTAAATTCTCCAGTGATATGTACAACAGATTCAATAAGCGTGAAGAGCGTTGCATGAAATTATTACATGTTCACTTACGTGGTGCTTTTATGTGGCGCTTTAACATCCCTGAGTTCCCTCGTGATGTCCACCATGAACTGACTGAAGGCCTTTCTACGCAACTCGGGTAAAGCTTTGGCCAAAACCTGGCCGATCTCCTGAAGGCCCAGGAGCTTGGCGAGCTGGAGAGAGCCTAAAGAACTCTGGCCTTCTTTCAGGCTCTCTCCTGTTTCGAAGGCCATTTTATGTTTCTTCTGGAGCTCCAGGTTGCGAGCTCTCATTCGTTCCCAGGCGCAGGTCAGGCAGGGCCCCGTAGGCTTCTCAGAGACGAGCTCCCACTCCTGTTCAGCTTTAACCAGGTACAGCGGCTTGTCTTTTTCTCTCTGCTCTATGAGGATCCTCATGTGATCCTCCTGGTGGACTTCTGTGGTGAGGACCAACAACACATCATAGTGGCTTTGAATGGCAGAGGGACCACCCACCACTGTCCAAATGCGGACGCTGGGCCTGCGAGGGTGCAAAAGCATGGAAGCAGAATCGAAATCTTCTAACCCCAAGTCGCCTGCATTTCCCTCAATTACCACCACGTGTCTTTTCTTCTCCTTCTGGACCTCAGCAGCTCGGTAAGCTCTTGATCGGTCTTCTTCTTCTTCATCTTCTATTATTTTCTCCACTTTAGCATTCGATAGGTCATCTTTCTCTTTACCTTCATCCTCGTTCTTCTCATTCATGCCCTCCTTTTCATCTTCTTCCTCCTCTTCGTCCATTTCTTCCTCCTCGTCTTCTGATAACTGTCCGCAAACAGCATGAGCCAGCCTCGAGTTGGCCTCTTCGGTTCCTCCAGTGACAGCTATGTCTAACGGGAATCGCTCATAAAGTTCCAGCGCAGTCACGAGTCTGCTCTCGAATCCACTCGACTGCAAAGAAAATCTCCATGGAGCCAAAACAGACTTCACCTGCTCTTCTGGAAGTTTTCCGTCCATTTCCTGAGAAAAGAAACACACTGTCAGTAACAGGATTATAGTATGTACCCGTTACTGCATCGGTACCCTGATACCGAAGCCCAGAAGAGTACAGAGCGTATTTCAGATGGACCAGATAAACATCATCTTACCTTCAAAACCTTCAGTGCCAAAATCGAAACGCCTTCACTTCAAAACAACTGAACTGAAATGGCACAGCAGACACATGCTGCACTGAGTAAATACTTTGTTTGGCAGAGACTCAAGGCGAAATACAAACAGTGTTCCCAGGGCGTTAAAGTTTACTCGGTGTGAGTAAAGAACCTCCACAAACATGAAGACCTGAATTGAGACGAGGAACAGGTCAATCGCACTAAATCCACACAACTGTATTCTCACCCAGAACTTTGATGGCTCTATACACACGACAAGCTATATATATGTATATATTTGTTTATACATATACATTTATATACATATACATATTTCATTGTTAACAGTATATTAAATTTTTGGGTGATTTTACTTTTTGGCGATTTCAGTGAGTTGGTTAAGATACAACTTCAATCAGAGAACATTTATAAGTAACATTTTTTGGTCTTTGGTTAGAAAAGAAACAAAATTACCAATTTTTGTGGCCAAAATGACCCACTACTGAGGTCAAAAACAACTTTTAGTTGGAAAGTCCTGGAAGCAAACTGATGAAAGCCAGAATTGTAAAGAGCTAGTCATCCTAGTGCAAGACCATGTCTAGTGTGTCAGTGATGAATATTCTACCAAACATCTTACGGTTAATTTATATTTCTACTTGCTTCAGTTATAAGTGAAATAAACAACAATCTAAAGATATTTTCTAATGTTTTTTTTTTTCCCAGATTTTTTGGGTACCACTCAGTTTGAAGAGGAACGGTGTGTCACAGGGTGGCATGTTGAAATTTATGCTCACAGAACCCCACGAAACAAACGCAAACCTGTTCTGGATCGGAAGAATGGCAACTCACTCAGACATCTATTCTAAACTCATCCAGCCGTTTAGTCTAAACACAACCAGACAGTTCCTGGATCCGAGAAACTGAAGACGCAAGAAGCAAAGACGGAAACACCCAGCAGATGTCAGCATTGGTTAAAGAGTAAAAGATGACGGTCGCCTTCTGTTTTTGTCGGTTTCTCCCTTTTCAGTATCACGGAAGAATTCACACTGGGGAGTGTATCAGATTTTTATGTGTGGAGGTGGCATGTTGAGTATGAGGCTGATAAGACCATTTTGTTTGGTCCACCTCCAAAAACTGTGTGAACAGTGTGAAATCCTTTCTCTGCCTTTAATCCGTTCACCACGTGGAGCAGAGGGCAGCCAGAGTGGAGACGCAACCCGATCTCACGGCTTTATGTACAACCATTACAACATAAAATCTATTATAAATCATGCTGCGATCAGGCTTTAGGGCTTTTTTCATGTCCTTTTTTCATTCCAGGATAAAGTTTCACTTCTCTGCATTTTAATGTGCACTGCATAACACCACTACTATCTGCAATAACTGGTGACAGTTAGGTTTAGGGTTATGATTAGTGTTAGTGTTAGGTTTAATGTTAGGATTAAAGTTAGGGTTAGGGTTAGTGTTAAGGTTAGGATTAGGGTTAGGGTTACGTTTAGGGTTAGGGTTAGGATTGGGGTTAGGATTAGGGTTAGGGTTAAGGTTAAGATGAGGTTTAGGGTAAGGGTTAGGGTTGAGTTTAAGGTTAGGGTTAGGATTAGGGTCTGGGTTAAGGTTAGGATTAGGGTTAGGGTTGAGTTTAAGGTTGGGATTAGGGTTAGGGTTAGAGTTGAGTTTAAGGTTGGGATTGGGGTTAGGGTTAAGGTTAGGATTAGGTTTAGGGTTAGGTTTGAGTTTAAGATTAGGGTTAAGGTTAAGGTTGGGATTGGGGTTAGGGTTAAGGTTAGGATTAGGTTTAGAATTAGGGTTAAGGTTAGGATTAGGTTTAAGATTAGGGTTAGGTTTGAGTTTAAGGTTAGGATTAGGGTTAGGATTAGGGTTAAGGTTAGGAGTTGGGTTAGGATTAGGGTTAAGGTTAGGATTGGGTTTAGGATTAGGGTTATGGTTGAGTTTAAGGTTGGGATTAGGGTTAGGATTAGGGTTCAATTTAGGCTTAGTGTTAGGTTGAGGGTGAGGATGAGAGTGAGGGTTAGGATTAGGGTTAAAAACAATAAGGAATCAACTCATTTTTCCCACTTTTAGTGGGACATTTAGTATATTTTCACAATATTGCATACAAGTGTTCATTCATAGGCTACAACAGAAGACTACTTCACATGAACTGGAGGCAAAGTCCCTTAGTCACCATTTAGCACCGATACTGGCGGCGTTACGCAGTGTCATTCAAAAACAGGCTAGTGCATTCAAACCACTTCTGACCAGAAACTGACTACAGAATGTGTTGTTTTTCACATGGGTGTCTATTAGGGGTGTCATGCAAACTTAATCACACGCATTTTTGCGGTAAACCTGTTTTTGCACTGTTCATGTGCAATAATGGTCACAACAGTAATAAGTATGACCTGATATGCTGAGGGAAAAAAAATATAAATTGTTCCAGAGGCATGATAGTCCATCTATAGGTTACAGTCTAAAACAACACATACAGGCACTAGGGATGCTCCGATCAGGATTTTTGCCACCGAAACCAATTACCGATTTTAGGTGATCGGCCGATACCAATTCTGATGCTTCATGTTTATATAACTGATGTTAGCTCTCTGATCCCCATTATCTTTTTTCAGATGAAGTTATAAATGTTGCCTTTGTTTTAAAAAAAAATATTTTTACAGTAATTGTTATATTTTTTGTTGTATGAGTGCGAGTTCTCTCCTGTTGTGTGTGTGTGAGTTCTCTCCTGTTGTGTGTGTGTGAGTTCTCTCCTGTTGTGTGTGTGTGCGCTAGTTCTCTCCTGTTGTGTGTGTGAGTTCTCTCGTGCTGTGTGTGTGTGTGCTCAGGTTCTCTCCTGTTGTGTGTGTGCGAGTTCTCTCATGCTGTATGTGTGTGTGCTCGGGTTCTCTCCTTTTGTGTGTGTGCATGCGCGGGAGTTCTCTCGTGTTGAGTTCTCTCGTGTTGAGTTCTCTCAGGTTGTGTGTATGTGTTACCACTACTTTCTATACTTCAGATGTAACAGAGCTGACACACTAGAAGATGATTTTCTTGAGGAAAACCAAGATTGGACCGGCAAAGAAAAGTTTTCACAATCCCAGAGGTATCAACAAACTACACCAGCTAGACTATATGTAGACGTGAAGCCACCATGGTTTGTCAAGCAGAACCTTAGCAAAAAAACAGTACTGAGTCATGAAAATGTGCAATGAAATAAATATGAATATATGAATAAATATTCAGGTAAATTAAAGACATGCTTTCAAATTGAAACAAAAATTAACACTCCAAATAAAAAAAAGTTACTTACAAAATGAATAATAAAAGGCACTCCAAATAACAACAAATTTGAACTTGTGAAACAGGAGAAACTGTTAAAGAACTACAAGAGATTCAAGTGTAACATGGTCCAGTTCTAGTTATATTTTAATACTCAATAGAGTCGGCTCTTGCTATAGATATGTTGCTCTCGCGCTGTATAAGGACGACGTTCTCAGCCGCCTCAGCTCTGATGCAACCTGGGAAAACTTATCGGCGTGGATTTTTGCCGATAACCGATAGTTCCGGGAATCAAAGATCGGTGCCGATTAATTGGCAAAACAGATATATCGGTCGACCTCTAATTCCCAGTGTTCTTTATGACAGTTTTGAATGGCAGCATTTCTCTGGTTTTTGTCTCTTAATGCCAGTATTGAGAATAGACAGTCCTTTAGAGTCGTGCCCCACCTGTTCGGCTATCGGGCGTGTTCGGTCTTGGCTTTGAACAGGTGTGTTCTTGTTTAACGGTCTTATGTGCGATGAACCTGCTGCATTGCTCTCCACCCACTTTGACTGCATTTCAGATTCCAGTGGGTTATAAAAAAGAAAACAAAGGTGCCAGAGACATTTTCTGCTGCAGAAGAAAGTACATTCTCTAAAAAACCTTTCAGTGGATTTCTCTTGAAACAATCTTTGCTGTAAATGAGGGTGTTGGTGGTTTAGTGGGTAGGACACTTGCCTGTGGACAGAGAGGTCACATGTTCAAATCCTAGCTTCAGCACACCACTGGGTTCCTGACCATTGACACCAAGTTGCTCCAGGGAGACTGCCCCCTGTAGTTAGGGAATGGAAGTCCCCTTTGGATAGAAGTGTCCGTTAAATGCCGTAAATGTAATTATTCCTAGACATTTAAGGTTTTCCTAGAACTGTACATCCAAGCCAAGAACCTTTAGGACCGTATATTTTGAAGGGGGTTGTGATCACCACAATCTTCCTTTCAATAAAATCATGTATTTTTATATTCCCGTACAAATCAATAATGGATAGTACATCATCTGGTGCCTTAAAAGTTACATTTAAAATATATAATTTAAAGCTTATTGTGAAACTCTTCTATGAGAAAGTGAAAAGTGTGGACATCTTGACAGCAATTAAAACATCTTTGGTTCCCTAAATGACCTTTCAGTGGGTGTTTATATAAAGACCGATTTGTGAAGGAGATTTCTGGAACATTTTGGAAGTAAAGAACTTCCACATAATGTAAAAGTTCAATAATAACTCATCCAGGATAAGAACCTTTCAGAAACACTTATTTGTGTCACTCGAGGAAACAAGCAGCCCACAGCCCTTCGAAATCTCCAGAAAGTGTCATTTTCCTCCGCGCTGGTGATAGAGGCAGAACTGGTTTGCTCACTTTTGTCCCCCTCCTATTTCACACCAAATAACTGATGGTGTAAACAAGCCTCTCCCCTTCATGCGATCCAGAGCCTCGTTCCTCCCATACTCCTGAGTGTCAGCCCTAATCATCATTTGATCTTTGTCCTGGACTGAGACTCTGCGAGAGGAGATTCGGAATCACCATGGCGAGTGGAGGAGGCATGACCTGGCTGATGATCATCGTCATCCTATGCAACGCATTTGCTGCTGTGAGTTCGGTTATATTGATAATTTTTAAACATGAAATTCCACTCTGATTCAGAACCTTCCGCTGTGACTCTCCTGTTCTTTACTGGTTACCTGATTACACTCTTCTGATTTAGCCTATGAGTTTAGAATAAACCATTTATAAACCCAAACTATTACTGGGTTGTTATATTATTTTATTATATTTTATTTTTCCTTTATTTTACCAGGGTAGTCACATTGAGGCAGTAGTCTCTTTTGCAAGTTAACAGAATGTTTTGATGATTCTAATCTTTTTATTAATTTAAAAAAACTGATATAGACACTTGTCCATTGAAATCATATTGCCAATTATAAATGTACATGTCTTACAATGTGCTCATAAATGCAATATGCTGGTCCATTGCTTGACTCTTAGCCATAAATGAAGGTGCAATGCTGTAGAAGAATGACTTTTCAGACTAAATGTATAGAAAAGAGTGATTTCTAGAGTGATTTATAAAAGAAAAGTAACAGATGAGCATCATGCTGCAAAAAGAGCAAAAGCCAGTTCTTGGTCTCCAAGCCATGGTTTACAACACTGGGGATTGAATGCAGCGGGGTCATCTCACATAAGACAGTTTCCAGTGTAAATAAATAGAATAGAGTGATTACTAGAGAGAGTTTTTAAAGAACTGATCACTGAAATGTTGCATCCAAAAAGGCACTACAGTGATATTCCTCCAAAGTCGCCGATTTTGAGCAAATTACATATTAACTACATGCTAATTTCCATCAGAGAACCTTTGTGTGGTCGTGTTAAGTATTTTTGGGTCAGAAATGACATTGTCTCCCACCAGGCAGCGGGACTGGCTTTATTCGCCCTGGCCATCTGGGTGGCGGTGGACGGATACCGGCTCTACCCCATTTCTGGTGTTTCAGGGAAGGATGATATCTTTGCCGGAGCCTGGATCGCCATCTTCACAGGCTTTGCCTATTTCTGCACCGCCATCTTTGGCATCTACGCAGCGCGGAAAAAGAAACGCTCACTCATGCTGGTGGTAGGTTTCTGTGATGCGCTGCAAAAAAATAAATAATTTGGAAAGTTGTTTTCTAAGAAACGTGTAAAATGTTAGAGTGCACTTTGAAAATAAATTGCATTATAGCGAAAAATCTGTTTCTATTCAAATCCAGTTAGTTTCAAATTGCAATAGCTTTGATTACTTTGGAACCATTCATAGACACTTCCAAAAACATTCCGAATGTTGAGGTTTTTTTTTTTTTTTCATTTTCATGTCATAGCACAAAATTTATTTTGGCCAAACCTTACCGAATTATTATTGTTACAGATGATTATTTTTCCCGACAGACTGTCAAGCTGTAGTTGTCTTTAAGTCCACTCACAGCTAGGACCCCACCACCAACACTGGAAGGGTGATAGTTCCTCCAGCTCATTTGAGAAGCCACATCATCCTAATGTGCTCAGAGGAGAACACTTATCACCAATTCTGTTACATCACCTTACAGACCAGCATCAGGCTGCAAAATGTTTTTGGTCTCCCGGCCATGAGTTACACAACCAGGGATCGAATTTGCGATCTCCTCATGATCGGGCCAACGCTAGTGCCCATTATAACCAAGAGCCCATTATAACTGAGTGTACTTTTCCACAGTCAGTGCAGTTGCATAACCACCTCCTAAGCCTTTATTGTTACATAACTACAACTAGTGGTTAGGACATTGCACTGCAATCAGAAGGTTGTGGGTTTGAATCCCAGCTGCTGGAGTAATCTCTGAGGTTCCCTTGAGTAAGGTACCGTCCCCACACACTGCTCCCTGGCGCCCCTTGGTGGTGGCAGCCCCCTGCTTCACTTCACTATGAAACACAATGTACTTAAAATATGCTTAAGTGTACCTTAATTTACCCCTGAAAATTTGCCAAACACTTGAATTTCAATTAAGTGGCCATTAATTTGTAAACCGTTCCCTTAATTTTACCCTAAATGTAGATTTAAGGTATGAGTGTGAAACCCCTTAATCCTAAACATAAGACATTTTTCTCAGGAGGCTCCGTTATTTAAGGGGCAGATTTAAAAAATAAGGGAAAAATTCAGTAGTTTTACCCCTTAATCAGCTTAATCTGTGCAGTTTTCCAATTAATTTTCCTCACTTTCCTGGAAATTAAGGTAAAAATTAAGGTTATTAAGGGGTTTGGTTTCGTAATGCTTGGTAGTGGATTTATTACAAATAAATAATTTCACACTGTGTTCATGTGTGACTATAAGGGACCACTTTGTTGTGTCTTTGTGCCATTATCCAGTATCATGAAAACTCTAAACCTATTTTTATTTCATTGGTTGACAGTATCTGATCCTCATGTTCATCATCTTCATATTCGAGTGTGCCTCTTGCATCACAGCGGCCACCAACAGAGATTATGTAAGTAAACATGGAGTCACCTTGAATTTTCCTTAAGCAGCAGTTTTAGCCACACAGATAAAACTCAGCAACCTGATGCAGTATCAAAACACTGCAGTGTCCTGAAGTCTTCACTAGTTTTAACAGAAAACTGTTCACAGAATTGTGAACCGCTGTTGTTGCTAGTAGACTGCAGTGCTAATCCACACTGATTAGCTTAGATTCTTTAGTATTTTATGGAGCTCCTCTCGTCTGTTCTAGCTGAATGTTGCAGAAATAATGTTTGCTGATCTTCATTCTTTCATTCTCCTATGGATCCATTGTTTAGAATAACATAGTCTAGCTCCAGGAATGTAAAGTCCTTTGAAATGCCACCACACCCAAATGCTAACCTTGCTAATTCACTGAAGTGCTATTATTAGCCTCTTCCATGATTTGAAGTGGCTATTATATCCGTTCTCTATTCAGTTTTCATTTATTTTTAGCTATATTTGCATTTTAAAGTTTATTATTAAATAAAGGACAAAAGATGGTAAAACAAAAACATGATTAATTCTTTGGTAATCACATGGCCAGTCAGTCTGATTGTCCTTGTTTGATTACTTTAATTGGGGTGAATATTGTCAAATATAAGATTGGTATAACTGATGTAATCTGGCGATAAAAGCTCGTGTTATTGATTTTAGTCAAGGGACAAAATCTGTTGCATGTTTTTAGCTCTGATTTGATGGTGAGGGTATTCCTGTTCAGCTTTCATTGATAGTAAATTGATAGTAATACTGTATATCTGTTAACCAAAAAATGGGTTTCTTCATGGTTGGTTTAACACCATGCCCGCTGATCTTCATCCTAAACTTTCTTTTACATTTACCTGGAGGCCTGGTAGTTGGGGAGATGCCCCTGTAATCAGAAGGTTGTGGGTTCAAATCCCAGGATTGCCAATGGCACCACTGAGGTTCCCTTGAGTATGGTTCCGCCCGACACACTGCTCCCTGGGTGCTGTGTTCCTGACTGCGTGCTGCTTCATGGGTTTTAGAGAAAGAAGGTTTGCATACTAAATCACAGATTAAATCACAGATTAAATGAACTACTCCTTCAACCATGTCCCTGCCTGTTGAGGCTGGTTGTTCTGGTATGACAGCAGCTGATTTCCCACCATAGCATGTTTAAATGAACAATCCTAAACATTTACCTCCTTGTCCATGATGACTGGCTGTTGGGACAATATGCATAAAATATTAGTATGATATGCAATTAACATAATCTGAGATTATACTGCTACATATTGCAGTTGCACTGCTTTTCAGTACATCAGAGATCTGATTTAATATATTCAGGAAATAAAAGGTTTAAAGTATGTCAATATGTCAAGTGTCAGATCCACGCAGCCCATATATGGACACTTAAAATTCCAGAACAGCCCTATTTCAAATCATGATTTCACAAAACCAACATTTTCTTATGCATCTCCTTATGCAGCCCCCAGCAGTTCAGCCCCACCCTGCATTTAAATGAGCTGCTAAACAGGGCAGCCAATCAGAAAAGAGAACATTTACATCACAGTAACAAAAACTGCTGCTTTATTGAATTTTCTTTTTGATAATGTAAGAATAAATTAGGATGATTATAATTTCAGTACACAAATATTATAGGAAAAAAATGATATTGGGGGGGATGTCGAAAACGGGCCTTTTTAACACTTAGTGACAGTAGTGGTTGAAGATTATATAAATAGCACTACACATCAAAACTTTACCATCGTGCAGTGTTAGTACTGCGGATACCAATATTGTGATATCGATTATCATTTACAAATAAATTACATATATATTAGGGCATTAACTACATTTTTTCCGGATTTTTTAAAATAGCCTAATCTCGGAAACATTTGAAACAGAGTAAACATGACAATGAAACTAAACTAAACAGAGGCTGATACCTAGACTGTTCTGGTCAATTTAAGCGTAAAGAGGAAGTGGGCGGAGTTTAAGCCGCGGCTCCGCTCAGCTCTTCTGGACCGGACTCCCTGCAGTGCTAGCGTTAGCATGTTAGCTAGCAGTAACTGATGAATTAACCGTTGTTAAAATGGATACTGGCTTAAAAAAAATAAAAATGAATCAGTACTGAAGTTTATTACAAAAAACAAACAAAAGAAACAGTACTGAATCTTGAAAATGTGCCATATGAAATAAATATGAATATATTAATAAATATTGAGGTGAATTAAAGACACGCTTTTAAGCTGAAACAAAAAGTAACCCCGGAAAAACTTTTTTATTTTTGACGATAACCGATAGTTCCGGGAATCAACTATCGGTGCTGATCAATCGGCAAAACCGTTACATCGGTCGACCTCTAATATATATATATATATATATATGCCTAATTTTAACTGGACTCTTCCCTCTGTTTTAGCTGGTGGGTAACAGCAACCTCGTGAAGAAGCAGATGTTGAAGTACTACGCCGATCCCAGTTACCAGGGGAGCCAGATTACTAACACGTGGAACAGAGTCATGCAGGACGTGAGTACACTCGAGAACTTTTTTTGCTGAGCACCTTTATAAGCCACATTCCAAACCACTTGTCCCAATAAAAGCTTGGGTTTCAGTGTATTGTGTGCCGTACCCACAAGGGACTGACTGTTTCACCACACTTGCACATGCACACACGCCCTCTGGAGCAGCATCACCTCAGATTCTCTGCAACTCAGACTCGACGCAGCATGTCTGACCCATCCTTTTCTCTGGATACGCTCCAGGCGCTGTGGTAACCGGTCTAGGCTCTTTCAGTGCACTGATCTCTTCAGGTCTGACGATTTAAACAGATAGGGTGACTCACACCCGACATATGGGGGGCAAATTGAGGCCGCCAGGATAATAATATACTAGGCTTTGACTGCTTTTCCTTTTTCCACCGTTTAGAACAGTCGTAAAGATTACTAGTAAAAAAAGACAAACATGCAGTGATCAACACTTGCTATACATCCCAGCCCTTTCAGAGCAGTGGCACTGGGATTAGTATGTTTATATTATTTTACATCAATTAGCCATAACATTAAAACCACTGACAGATGACATTGATTGTCTCATTGGCACTTGCCGAGGAGCGGGTGACCTAGTGGGAAGGATAGTTGCCTCTGAAACAAAAGTTCATGGGTTTGAATCCTACCTTCAGCACACCACCACTAGGTTCCTTAACCCCTAGTTGCTCCCGGGAGATTGCCCCCTGTAGGTAGGGAATGGAAGTGACTTTGGATAAAAGCGTCTAATAAATGCCTCAACAGATCAGAGCTGTTTTGCCACCACAAGTGGGCGGGGCTGGAGCGCCCCCATGAGCGTGCAAGCTGTAATAAGCTGTAAATATCATTATATTTGAATTAATTTACACCTGTGAGAACACCCATTGCCCAAAATGGCATGTATTTGGTTATCATATCAATATTTTAGAGCTCCCCCTCATGTCACCACTAGGGGAGCTATAGTGCCCCCTGCTCCCCAGTAGTTATGGCTGATCTGTTAATTTGTTCCTGTCATGTTTAACTGTTTGTTCAGCAGGAGCATATGTATCTCAATTCTGGGCTGTTTCTCTATATATATGTATATATAGCTGGATGGAAATTACACTCGGACTTACCGCGATAAAAGAAATGCTGTTGGCGCAACAGGAACCTGAGTCAGCATGTGTGGTGGATGGCTGAACTCCCTGCCCTTGAGTGTGTGGGTGTGTGTGTGTGTGTTAGACCTAACTAGGCTGACAATAGCGCGGTGCCTCCACTGAAGACTAAACTTCACTGCCTGACCAGTGTGAGTATGCGTCCCCAGAAAACAATAAAACATATACCACAAACACTGTCAAAAACACCAACTATAGTGAGAAACTACGGGAACCCTTAGCAGGAGCCCAATATATTTATATATAATAATTATTAATCAAAATGTACTATTATATATATTAACCCTTTTCCCACCCCACAACAATATTAACCCACCCACAGAAATACCCCCAATTGAACAAGAAAACAATAAATAAAATAAATAAAACAGCGCTGTTGGGGCCCGTTGGTGCACGTTGAGGAAAGTTTTATTTCCCCGAGACCCTCACCGGATCTCTTACGCGTCCCAAAACTTTACTCACGGCTCGTCCTCGGATGCAACAGCAGCCAAACCGAACTCGGTCTCCGGATGAATTCCTCCGGAATTTCCCTGAAAAGAGGAGACACTGCTTCCTGTGCACTCGACATGGCGGATTCCAGCCTCAGCGTCGACGTGGACCGGCTTCAGAAGCTCCAGACGAGAGCAGCCCTGGACGGAGAAAGACTCCTGGCCGTGGGTCCTGAACAGCGGCGACTGGCACAGAACAGACCCAAACCGCGGTTCCCTCACTGGCAGCAGCAACAGGGGGCAGAACACTCCGGTCCAGCGGCCTTCAGAACACAAAAGCTAGCTAGACGCAGGCTGGAAAAACGGAGCACACCGGCTGCACTTCTGTTCTCTCCTCTCTCTCGGCTCAGTCTGCCTGCCAGCGGGAAAAGAACAGCCCGCCCCCAGTCAGTTTGCGTGGGCTTTTTCCCAACCCTGGGCAAGTTTAGTCCTGGGCATTGTGGGAATTGCAGTCTTTTTATCTGTCGTGGGAAAATAAGCATGTATTCTTTTATTTTTGTAATGTGAATAAAGTCTTTGAATGTGGTTTTCTGTATTATTTCATTATTTTATATTCTTAGTTCTGAGGCTCCAGCCTACAGAGACATGTTGATATGATAATGCCTTAGACAAAATATTCTTCATGTTTATCAGAAGTTCTCTCTCCTACGGAAAGTTTTGAAGGCCG
>JBBMFX010000001.1:2949532-2961189 GCA_037832545.1 Rhabdalestes septentrionalis | reverse complement strand
CAATGTTTGAGAGAAATGGTAATATTGTGTATGTGGAATGAATTTTAGATCTTTAAGTCCATCTCATGAAAAATCGGAGCAGGAACAAAGGTGTTACGTATATAATTTTGTTGAGTGTATATATATATTCCATTCATGTCACACACACAACATTGTTTTTGTAAAATACATTTATATTACAGTCTCCAAACAAGAAATGTTAAATATGTATGTACAATATACAGTGCAACCCAAAGCCTGAATTATACAAACGTGCTTGTACATTCACTTGTGAGAGAACAAATAATTTAAAAAATAAAAATTTCAATACATACAAGGATTTTTTTAGTGGCTGAAAAAAAACAATTACTCAAAACTGCAAATAAATATTCAAGGTTTGCTGCTGTTAATATTAGAAGCACTTTAAATTTACAATAAATCGACATTTAAAATGAATTGGGCTTTCGTGAGAAATTATGTACTCCCATCATATACCTTCCACACTAAGTTCCCCAAGCCTAAGAGCAGTTCTTAAACAAAACACATGCAGTATCTACAGCGGATTAGAGGAAAGCGACATAATGCTTGGCTTAATCATGCATTTTCCCCTCAATGCTGATTGTCCAGTCGTAGCTTAGCAGCTGTGATCAGAGCCAAATATCCATCAAGCTAGCAAAACCTTGTGGGCTGCATGTAAATGAGATATGAAGAGTAATATCTTGAATGATCTTGGAATATCATTTGGAGGTGGAAATGAAATTCATGAATTCTGCATTGAATTAAATATATTAATCCCATGGAACAAGGTATGTCTCAGGTTAGACCGTTCCATTGTCTTTCTTGGGTATTGTGAACATGCTAAATATTGCATTTTGGCTAACTAAGTCCACTCACTTAACCAGGGTATCTGTGGGGCTGGACCCTATCCCAGCACAATACGGACACCCTGGACATGTTAGTAACTAATACTGATTTAGACAAATTTCATGTCAAGCAGCCAGTTTAAACCTAGAGAACAGTAACAGCCCAGTTAGCATGCTAAGCTAACAATACAACTCTTTAACAATGAGGCATAGACAATAAATGTTAAACTTAATATGCACATAGGCACCCTGTACGTAGAAGCAGATGATCCAGGTCATATTTATGACAGGCATTGCTGCTTCCACACCGAAATATATTATTAATTAGGTACTGTAGCAACAGCCACTCTCTCAACAAGAGCTCATGGTTCAGTTCTAATGGCCTTTAATCCCACATTGGGAATTTTCTAAAGTATTCAACGTCACACAACTGTGTGCATCCTAGGGCTTGGCTTAACAACATAAACATCTCTGTCTCCAGAATATATACTATTACACAGACAAATACCTTCCACTGTCTCGAGTTATATTTTAGCATCTGCTGTTAAGGAATCGACCTTCCTTGCACCATTATATTTCTTTGGTTTGAAATCTTTCCTCTGAAAAAAGAGGCAGTCTTTACAGCCGTGCTTCATTAGCTGAGTCCCCGTTGGCTGGTGGTTTCCTAAAGGTAGAGAGTATATAACAATTATTCTGACTGAAAGGTTTATCTTATTCTGAACATCTTCAAAATATGCTTCAGAGAACATCAACATAATATTGCAGCCACGGGAAAAGGCTGTACACTTTATAGTAGAGGTAATACATTCTTAACTTATTTACTTAATTATACCAAAAATTAACGAAAAACTAGGTTGCTAGGTTTTGCCATGATAACAAAAATGTGCATGAATTTCAAGAGTGTGATACCATTAGCAAGCATGATAACGATTACAATGGTGAAACAGGGATCAAAAAATGGCTGAGGGAATCACATATGACCCTAAAACATTTCTTTCCTGAAGTTTCTGAGTGCCATTTTTTGTGGATGGCAGTTCTGATATGCATCCACCCCTCTGTAATGTGCACCTACTCGAATTTGGTGAGGGGGGCTTTGTCGCACGTGACTTCTGACTGTACCCCGTTTGTCGCCCCGTTTTGTGGCTGTAGTTTTGGGACAATACTGCTTGGTTTCTCTAGCCCATTCAAGTCTCTGGATCAAAGCATACACACACACACACACACACACACACACACACACACACACACCGAGACTCAGCCGAGGGAGGCCAGTTCACAGTAATAAGGAACTTAAACTCATGACGATCCCCTCATTTATGAGCACTGTCTTTAGTCTTTTTATTTTATTTTTTTTTTACAAACCAAGAGGCTCTCAGTGGAACAGATAAAGAGAAAACTGAGACAGTAGGATTTCATTAGGAGGTAATTGGGTGTAAATTAGGATTTAATTAGAAGGTCATTTAGTGAAGCAAATTTCCCTCTTGTGGGACTAATAAAGGTCTACATTATCTTATCTTAAATTAGGACTACAAGTCATTATACATTGGTCATTATTTGTATATTAGGACTTCATTAGGTGTATATTAGGAGTCTTCAGTTAGCTAAGAAAGAGCAACAACTTGTCCTGTAATTCCTCATAGGTCTTGATGACACCAAATATGCCTTTTATGACAACTGACATAAAGTTACATTAATATTTTTAAAGGTTTATTCTGACAGGCGTCAATTGTAATAGATGCAAATTTAAATCAGTGTACTGACAATAGACACTTGCTGGAATCAGCTTGTATTTGCCTTTTTAAAGGTTTATGTAGGGTCATGCCAGTTAAAAAAAAGAAAAAGCTGATGCTTACCCTCATGCTACCCCACAGTGATGTTACTCATTATCTGTTTATGACCAAAAATACATAATAATCTTTATGACCAGCCGATTTTGACCAGAATTAAAGTAAAAGATGCTTACACAGCAGCATTGTTGATCACACCATCCTCCACACTCTTAGTTTCAGACATCTTGTGGCCAAAAAGTTTTCTGGAGAGAAAGTTGATCAGGCCGCAGTGATTTGTGTAGCAACAGAAAGCATCTACTGCCACCATCAACAACAGGAAAATGAATATGACGATTCCAGCCACACCACCTTTACCCAAGCTGGGCTTCTGCACAGCTGAGAGACAGAAAAACAAAGGAGTAAGTATGTGTTAAAAGAATATTGTATCCGAAATCTTCAGTACAAAGTCAGAAAAAGTCACAAATGGTGAGAGTTAATGGAGGCTTGCTGGGTTTCGCTTGTCCTGAGCTAGTTGTTGAACATCAATAACGTGTCCGATATGTGTCAGAGCCAGAGATTTTTGAAAGAGCAATTGTTATTTATCACTGAAGTATTGAATCTTACCTTGTGGAACTGAGAAATTCAGTTTGGCTGGGCTGGAGGAGCCATTTACGTTAAATGCGAGAACCTCTATCTTGTAGTCTGAGTTGTACTGAAGATTTTGGAGGTAAATCTTTGTGGAGTTGGCAGCTATTTTCTCTTCTTTCCAGTCCTCACTCTCCTTGTCCTGCCAAAGTGAGATAAAAGCACTTACATATTAACCAATGACAAACAAATCTTTTGCTTTCTGTTAGTTTACTAAAAGTAGAGTAAAGGGGCATGAACACCCCACAGCACAGTGTGAGATTATTATTTCAACAAGTGAAGCATTGGACTGCCACCAATAGGGGGCGCCTGGGGAGCAGTTTGTGGGGAAGAGACCTTGCTCGAGGGTGCCCCGGTCGTGCTACTAGCAGACCTGGGATTTGAACCCACTACCCCCTGGCCACAGGAGCAACTCCCTAACCACTAGCTTTTAACTTTAAAGGAACAAAAACAGCTTTTTGGTCTGAACCTTCTCAAAAGGGCCTGAAAGCTAAAGCAGTAACCCAACAGACTTAAGGGGCTATAGCTCAGAACCCTGAGGGCCTGATTGCAAAAGAAATTACAGTTAAGGTTAATTCAACATGATTAGGTTAATGGATATTTGTCTTTGTAGGTTTGACGAAGATTTGAAAAAAAGAGGCCTTCACTGCATCTACCCCCACTTTTATACAGCAATACAATAACATATGAAATACTAAATATTAAACTCTAGGTACCATAGTGAGCAATTTTCTGTTCTTTATACTGAGCCTAACCTTATCTCTAAAGAAAAAAAATATGAAAACTGGTGTCATAAATATTAGTTACATTGAATTCAGTTGTTTTTCTCTAATGTTGGTCAAACCAGAGTTAACTTACTGCCTCAGAATGCCTAAATGATATAGATGTATATAGAATGTTTGACCAAATAGGCAAGAGAAACTTCCCAACTTAAAAAATTATTTTTATAAAGCCTTGATTACTAAATAGAGAAAAGATTACATTTGAAACTGACCATCCTGTAGCGCACTAAGTAGTTTAGAATAGGAGATCCTCCATCGTCCAGCTGCTTGATAGGGATGGAGTAGGTGTTTCCCTCTATCTTGCCATCAGATGGAGACAGAACAGGCCTGTCTGGCTCCCCTACAGAAATAATAAACAAGTATACAAATACAGAAGTGTTCCAGAGGCTCAAAAGAACACTCACAATGCAGGTATTTCTTTTAGAACGATCCAGTACATTATCCATGAGATCTATTGTATGTAATCATAGCAGGCCTACTGATTTACCCTCTGTTTTGGTGAAAATAAATGAAGGGCGAAGACGTCATCAGGTCACAATGCAAGGTAAAAAGTCACCAGCAGGCAGGAGAGGTCAAGCATGGTCATGGGTCAGTTAGATGGACAATGGATGGGGGTGGGGGGGATTGGAGACAAAGGATGAGCAATGAAACATGATGAGAATGAAAAATGAAATTCTGTATTGAATATAAACATCAGTCAGTATGAAAGGCAGTGTGAATTAGGTGAAAATGAGAATTTAAAGTAATGGCCATTAAAAGCTTTCTTTTGTTTTTTATTACAAATAAGCAGAAACCAAATGTCAAACGATTCTTATTTAAGATGTGTTGGACTATGCCACATATTGGTGGCCCTCTAGTGCAGGATGTGAGGAAAATGACTTAATAATAAACCAATAGGGCCCAGTTTAAAAAAGTTTGAATTTAGTTTCCTGTCTTTGAACAATCTATGCATACTATCCAGTTAATCTGCTGTACGAGCAAATTATACAATTATAAATTGTAAATCCATTGAAGCATAAATAGCTGCACCCAGAATACAACTACAGGTGTTAGGAAAAGATGGAATGAGAGGATAGAGGACAAGAAGCTTTGCACTCACTTTTGGCCTGCGTGCGGATTTTCTTCTCAGCAGACAAGCCACCGACAAAGTGTTCATTTTTGACAGCGAATCGGATAAAATACTGAGTGTATGGAGCCAGAGATGTGAGGACCAAAGGACCTGAGGATTCAAACACAATCCGTTAACATCTCCTATCTATGTTGATGCCGTAATACAGGCTACTAGAGGGAGTATCAGCCACATACAAATGAATTAAATGTGAAAAAGCAAAGCAGACAAAAACAGACAGTGAAGTAAACCTTTGCAGTTCTGTCCTGAAAATGATAAACATTGTACCAAGGGGGATGACAGTCTGATTCCAGCTGTCCTGTGGGGTTTTCCTCCACTGGATGATGTACTTGGTGATGGGAGATCCTCCATCTTCGATGGGAGCATGCAATTCGATGTGTGCTGATGTGGGGCCAGGTGTAACCGTAAAATAGATGGGCACTGCTGGTGTAGCTGAAGATGAGGACAGATGGCGAGAGAAATTATTAAAATTTAAGGTAAGAAAATGTGACTTTGTGTTTGTTGATGGTGTGATGCATGATGAATATTGGAGACCCCTGTATTTTGCCCTGTCTTGCTGTATTTACATGGGTAAGAAGGACTCATTCATTATTGCATTATTTGTTAGTTTTTAAGGAGCAAATAACACTTTATTTAAACAATGTACATTGTAGGTTCAATGGTTGTGAACTCTTACTTATTAGCCTGAAGTCCCCCTTGTTGCTGCCTGCCTGATTACTGGCTTGGCAGGAGTACACACCCCCATCAGAAGGCTTCACACTCTCAATTACGAGCTCTGAATCTGATCCTTCCACTTTCTGCTGACACACAAGAAGAACGAGACAAAAAATCAAGAATTAAAGATTTGTAGATAGTGACTGGATTCAAGCATGCCAAAGAGAGGTCAACCCTGAGGAATATCCTATCAAGAAAAGGGCTGTGAGTGGTACATCAGCCAAGCTGCAGCAATTAGGCAACTGTGTTGGTTTGTTAATGGATTAGATGAACAGTTTGATCTCTAATATTAATATAATCCATAATTTCAGCATATTACATATGACAGAATACCATAAAAGCAACAAAATGAAGGTATAGTGGTCAGACTAATGACTGTAGAGGAAAAGCTTGGATGGATTATGGTCAACTGTGAAAAAGTGATAGACCAGTCGCTGTCTCCTACCTTGCCGTTATGATCCAACCACTGAATGCTGGGTGAAGGATGTCCGGTGGCATTGCAGGAGACAGACACAAACTCTCCAGCCTCTGCCACCTGCTCATTCTGGCTCAGGATCACAGAGGGGCGTTCTACAGACAATCAGCAACCTCCCATTAACATACTGGAGAACAACTATCACACCACCTAAACCAGTTGGTACAATGAAGATGTCTTGATCCAGATGTTAGCAGTGAACAGTTTTGACTGAAATGAACCTGTCTGAGGAGCTATTAGGTGATTTGAATTCATTAAAACAGCATAAAAATTCCACATCTGTCTAAAGTCTTCCTAAAAATATACAATATGAATGACTATTGAATGACGGCTCAGGCTGAATTCATAATTTGCTTCATAGATCTATGCCTTATGCTGCTCTGGAGTTTGTGGGAATTGTTGCTTACACTGCACCAAATTTCCCATGATATCTCTGTTTATAGCTGCAGTAAACTTTAGACAGCAGAGCCCTCCACTACTCTGGAGAGAGTTAAGCACTTCCAGAAAAGCGTAAAATGGATTTGTCTCTTGCCAGATATGGAATAAAGGAAGTTATAATGGGCACAGGGCGCCTGTAAGTATATAGTATCGTATCTATACCATATACCATTTCTTGTGACTAGGCTTTATGCGTTTAATTTCTTACCTGAAACGTCAAGCATGAATGTCGCACTGTTCTCTCCGAGCTTGTTTGCGGCCGTGCAGATGTATTCTCCAAAGTCACTCCTGGTCACGGCTGGGATGATGAGCTCACTCTTGTCCGAGTTGTATATGTAGCGAGAGGAATCTGAGATAAAAGGTCTGAAAAGGAATAAAACCAAAGTAGAGCAGTAGTCCCCAACCTTTTTATCACCGCAGACCGGTCAATGCTTGACAATTTTACCACGGACCCGGGGATCAGTGGTCCCCAACCTTCATTTCATCACGAAGTGGAACGAAATGATCAAGAGACATTTGCTTTTTATCCATATAACTAATTTGTGGGAAAATTTTTGAGTCATAGACCAAGGATATCCAGTCATTTTTCAAAATAAAACATTGTTTAGACTCTGATATACTGTAGGTTTTTTAATTTTTTGTCTGTGCAGCCTGCGGTCCCGGTCCGCAGCCTGGGGGTTGGGGACCACTGGGGGTTCAGAGACAACATTGGGTAAATCTGTCATGCTGACTTGTACCCACTTCTCTTCTCTTTCTTCATTTACTGTCTTTTTTTAAGAATGAATGGCAAGAATTTTTAAGTGAAGACCAGTTTTCAAGTGATTAAGGAAATACTCCAAATGTAGTGTACGTGTGTGGGGAGGTTATTTCACACACATGTGTTATGTGGGCAGCAGTTTCCTGTAATCCCTACTATGTACGACACTAGGGATCAACACTTTGGTAAAAAAAAAAAAGCCCAATCAGTTGCATCAACAGTTAAATATGAGTGGAAATGGTGCAAAATCCAAGACTAAAAACTGCATTGAAATCCACTGTAGTAGCTTATAAGCAGATTCGGGAAAAAGAGTTGAATGAATGTACTCACATTGTCCAGGAAATGGTGGGTTTAGGTACTCCCTCGACCAGGCAGGTTATGGTCACGTTTGTGTCTGGTCCTGCATGGACATTCGTCCGGTCTCTATGTATCAACACAGTCGGTGGAACTAGAGGAGCCAAACCAGAAGGGACAAAATTTAGAAGAAGGACATTTCTCCTTCTTCACCAAATTTTGATGTGAATTCTTGCACTCCCAGCTAAGCCCCTTTATTCAAGTTCCTTCTAAAAACACTCTCACACCTCACCGTTTACAACAACAGAGATGTCCAGCTTCTTAAATAGGTCCGGCCGTTCTTTGAATTTCCCCACACAGCTGTAGGTTCCGTGGTCGCTTCTCTGAATGTTTGCAATCTGCAAATTTCTGTCTGGCAGGACTGTGAGATGACCACTGCCTGCTGAAAGGAAGGAGTAGAGTAACCGTTACCTGCTGCTTTGCTTTTTCATTCCAATGAAGTGAAGGCAGAGAAAGCACATGCACACCCAAGGTTGTCAATGGTGGCGTTTTCTTGAAATGGGGCAGTGTGTTTTTTGATCAAAGTTAGTATTCTCTCTCTCTCTCTTTCTCTTTCTCTCTCTCTCTCTCTCTCTCTCTCTCTCTCTCTCTCTCAAAGTTAGACAGATTAAATACTGAATACATTTTTGGAGTTAGTATCGTCTCACTCTCACTGTTAGAGGGATGAGAAATTTGATCAAATGGACAGAGCTGTGAAGAGGTTGTCCAGCCAGTAGCCAGAAACATCCTTCAATTTGCTACAAATTGGCTGCAACAGTCACTGGTGGCCTCCCGCCCCATAACCATTGTCGTCCACCATCGCCACCCCTTCACTCTGCCAGCTGCAGGCACAGAGAATGAGGAAGGCGAGGAGACCCCCGTACCACATCGATAGCCTCTAGCGAAGGTCCTACCATCATTGCTCACAGGGTGACCTTCTCGATACCAGCTGACCTCCACTTCAGGTTTCCCAGTGACCGCACATGGAACATGCGCTGTCTGGTTCACCAGGAACTCATGGTAAGATTTTGTCTCACCAAAATTGATCTCCTCTGATAATAAAAGAGAAGGAAAACATTAATCGGAACATAAATAACCTTAAAAAGTGCATTTAAAAGCTATTAACTGATCCAAAAAACATGAACATAAGACAATCTGCACATTCTCACGTACCATAGACGAAGATCGTGATGGCTGCCTTGTCTTCGTGAGTCTCGTATTCACAGTTGCATTGGTACACTCCACTGTCTTTCAACCCAACTTTCTTCAAGTACAGTTTGCTCGTGGTCTCATCGAATTTCTCCAAAAGATGTTGGCCATCGTCAACATCCTCCCCGTCCTTCGTCCATGTTATGTCTGCATCTTTGCCAGCTAGAAATCAGGAATTGCCACACTCATGAAAATAAGTTCTTTGACCAATGCCACAGAACTACTTTCAGTATTCTAAACTGTGTGAAGAGCCCATGAAAAATCGAAAGAACTTTCACATAATGGAAAGGCAAAGTACCAGTTTGAGGGATCAGAACAGCGCAGTTATTTGCTGTTTCGCATCTGACACAGATGTAGAGTTTGTTCTGTTTTAATACAGAAAATGAGGATTCTGGGAATACCCAGTTTAGATCTGGGCTCCATGAGGCTAAAATGAGAAGTTTTATCTGTAAAATAATATGTAAACAATCTTTGATCATTGAGACAACTTTGATCATGTAACTACAAGTACAAAGCTAGCAGTTATGAGCCACATGGACAAGAGGAGTTAAAAAGAATGTCCTTTGGGTGTGAAGGATATATCCTCATACTTAAATGCAAGATAGTGTGTTTGTTTCAACGAAAGATTCATTAAAGAACCAAATATGGTCGTTCTATCACATCCCACTAAAGAGCCATATGTTATTTTTAAATTACATATACAAAAACCCCTAACCACTAACCTTTGCACAATAATAGCTGGTCAGTCCCAACCTTGATGTTCGTTTCACTGCTGATGAGCTCAACTTTAGCATCTGTAAGAAGAAGAATTGATTATTAGCTGCTGGGTGAAATGCATGAGGCAAGAAAACTCTATATGCACTTACAGAGAGCATGTCCTACAGTCATTATCATGCTTTTGCATGAGTGAGCTCCCCATTGTTAAAAGAGCAGTAACTGAAATAGCTCTAAAGGACTAAAAGTAGATAAAAGACTGGTGACCAGGAAAAGACTCAATGATCATTGATAGTAGTGGATTTCCTTTACAACACACTATTTCTTCCTGTAGAGTAGCTCAGTCATGCTCACGCCTAGAGAAAGCTGGAGTGAGTCCCATATCAAGTAAAACACAATGCAAGTATATTAAACAAGATAATATTGTATTATAAAGTATTGCATTGAATGTTATAACATTCTTTTTTGTGAAGAATGTAACAAAAATATATTTATCAATGTCCATTTTTTATATAATTGTTGAAAATACCAAGATTTGCTTTTAATTTTGCTGGATGCTGCTGCCATGTATTGTTTTGTTATTATATTTAAATATGATATGAAGCATTTCAGTGTGCTATTGAAAGTGCTGGAGAGAGGTTGTTGTTGTTGTTGTTGTTGTTGTTGTTATAAGTAGTAGGAATAGTGTTATCCAGTTCAGAAAGCAGTCATTCTTACCTGCAAGCCTCAAACATAAAAAGAGGAGGGAAAAGACCCTCAGCCTGATTAGAGATGTAGCCATTGCTTCCGCAGCTCCTGGACTCTGCACACCTGTTGGGTAGAAGCATGTGAAACCCTTAGGTGGCTGTGGTGAGGCAAAGGTTTTATACCCTGTGAGGAGGCTGAACACAGGCAGACAGGAACCTCTTTATCAGAGAAATCTTCACTGTTCTTCCCCAGCCAACACTCCCACCCCCTGATCTTTTATTCAAATTATCCGCCGATGAGCAGGATCCCAAAAGTTGCCCTGCCCTCACAGGCGCCAAATGCGTTTACTTAAACGAAGTGTTTATCCCAGGCACTTGTTATGTGTGCATGTGTGTATATTTATTGCTTTGTGAGGACCAGGATGGTGAGACTTAAGTGTTTGTGCAGATAGTTTCTAGTATTATTGTTGCTGTTATTGTTGTTGTGGTTGTTGTTGTTGTTATTGTTGCAGTTGCTGTTGTTGTCATTATTGTTGTTGTTATTGTGATTTATGTGTGTGTGCGTGTGTGTGTGTGTGTGTGTTTGTGTTTGTGTGGATATTTATTGTTCTGAGCAATCAAATAAAAAGTTAATTTTTTTACATCTTCTCAATTTTGCTAATCTGTAGCTGAAATTATTTTAAAAAAGGGATGGAAACTAACAATTAATTCAAAAGGGGAACAGCATTTCACCACCCAAAACATTTAGCTCTTCACTTGCTTATATGATTTGATATGTGGTTCCTGTTGTCCAGATGTTCTCTAAAATATTATAGACTCACCCAGCCATGTGGCTAAATTGTTTCATACGTTTTATCAGATTAAGTCACATTTGTGGGGCTATCGCCCTCTAATAGAAACGATAAAAGCATGAAATAAAAAGTAACCAAAATTATTTAAGAGGGCAGGTGTTAGATGTTCATCTACCGTGCTTCACTGTAGACCAATTAGAACAAACTCAGGAGCCTATTATGTTCAGTAGTTGTTCATGAATGGATTACTATTATCCATATTCAGCTCTGGAAAAAAGAAACTGCAGTTTATTTCTAAACCAGCGTCTCTCTGAGGGAGAACCGGTTCCAGTCCAGTGTGTGTTAAACTCCTCCACAAGCTCCTCATTCTGCT
>JBBMFX010000001.1:2932606-2949432 GCA_037832545.1 Rhabdalestes septentrionalis | reverse complement strand
TTATTATTATTATTATTATTATTATTATTATTATTATTATTATTATTGTTATTATTATTGTTATTATTATTGTTATTGTTATTTTTATTATTATTGTTGTTGTTGTTTTATTGTATTGTATTCATTAGGATTCATTTTGTACATAAACAACTTTTACATTCAGAAACATGGCATAAATAGGATGAAATTTATGGGCTATGGCAAACACATCTAATTCACTTGTGCAGAGCTACTTCATTAGTGAATTGGAAGCGCATGGGAAGTATATGGGACACAGGTGAAGCCTGGATTTTCAGCTGAACACTCCTTCTCTGTATTCCTCTAATCTGATTTTCGAATCTAAGCAGGGTCAGGCCTAGTGAGTGCTTGCACCGGAGTCTGTCTAAGAATACCAGGTGCTTTAGGCTTTGCATTTATATATATTTTTTTATTTCAGACGTCATGTAAGAGGATCACAGAGGCATAAAGATATTCTATATTTTTGATATAAAGTGTCTGTATGGGTCATTTTTCGCTTATGGTCATACCAGTCTGATTTCAGAAGCTAAGCAGGGTTGGACCTGGGTATTACTTGGGTGGAATAATCTAAAACAGTTATTTTAATCAATAGAAAAATGCTTTTATAGGATATATACATATATATATTATGTATGTATATAATCCCCCTTGTACAGTGAATTTATACCTTGTGCCATTGACTTTCTGTCAGATCAGGAGACAAAATTATCTACTTACTTTAATTTTATACTTTACTCATACTTATTCTCAATACATATTTGTTTGCCATATAGTTTGATACATTTAAAAAAACAAGACATGTTTAGGATACATATGAGACATGAGAAAATTGTACTGCTTTGCACCATCGTGTTATTAGTGACATTGGAAAATAATTTGTATCGCTTATTTTTGGGGTGTTTGTTACATCCTGGGTTTCAGCCCACAGTCTACAATCCTACTACATTATGAGAAAATGCAAGATGAAAGCCGTCTGAATTAAAGACGTGCTTTGAAGAAACAACTGCTCTATCAGGTAAAAGAGTTGTGTCTGTTTTTATTTTCATCTTCTATCAATAGTGTTTGATAAATCATGCATTAGTACCAAAATTGAATAGAATTCCTTGATGTTTGGAGATACATGTGGTGATTCCAGGATGCAGTTTATACCAGGTCATCTGAACTATCTGAAACATATTGAACGCTTAAACCATAACAGGGCATTTGAACTTCCCAAAAATATACACAATAAACACTTTGTATGATTGTGAATGGTGCCTTTTCATTTTTCTTCAATAAAGCAAGACTTGTTTTTTAAAAGAATTAACTGTAGTCAAATTAATTAAATTGATGTGTTTTACAATATGTAACAAAACACAGCCTATTCACAGACCTTTTGAAATCATAATAAAAGAGTGTTATGCTATCTTCATTATATCCCTGGTGATCCCTACGCATGTCTACAGCACACAATTTGACAATATCCAAATAATGAAAATAAACATGCACATTTATAAATTTATCTTAAAGTGTCTCATTCTAGAAGGGTAGGTGGGGGTGGCGGGTGCTTCAGAACCTTGTTTGTTATTGCAGTGTACCATGCCAGGTTAAAAGCTACTTATGCCAAACAGCATTTTCCCCAGAAACCAAGTGCAATAACCATGACCACAATAACAGATGGCATCTTTCTGACTAACTAAGCGCAGCCATTTCAGGGTTGGCGGTCTAAAAATAAAGCGGAAAGTGTCAGCCTCCAGTGTTTGAATGTTTTTACTCGCTAAAAAACTGGATTAGTATTTTGTGCACTTGTTTGTTAAAGTGTTGTCAAAATTGTTGCTACAGCTCGGTCCTGCATTTTTAAACAATGGATCGATGCACATAATTCATTTCTTAATTGCTAATTTTATGATCCCTTTGTCTTCTTATGAAAATATTACAATATTTTATTTACAGAGATTTGAAAGTGCCAAACACGCATAAAATTTCCAAAACTGGACACAAGGGCACCCGTATGTACACACATATGTATATTTAATGCTGTGCAAATGTTGTAACCACCTTTGCGCATATATATATATACGGTGCTTGAAGTGGGAAAAAATAAGTGCAGGAACTCTAATTTTCCGACATAT
Organism: Rhabdalestes septentrionalis; assembly: GCA_037832545.1. Lineage (NCBI taxonomy): Eukaryota > Metazoa > Chordata > Actinopteri > Characiformes > Alestidae > Rhabdalestes > Rhabdalestes septentrionalis. The sequence goes on along the minus strand of JBBMFX010000001.1, from coordinate 2,947,303 downwards.
TCTCGGGCCGCTGTCGCTGCGTCGGATCACTTTCAGTAAGTAACGGAACGCAGAAAAAAGTGGCGGAACCCAAAAGACGAAAATACAGAAGTTCCAGAACTGCGTTCCCCGACTTCAAGCACTGTATATATATATATATATATATGTGTGTGTGTGTGTGTAAAGGCGGCAAAGGTGATTGTGTATGCATGCAAAAATGCTGTGTGTCCATATTATTCTTGTTCTTCACTATGTGTAAAACTTGTGCAACCATTACCATTTTGGAATTTTTTACATTTTATTCTAGCAGTGGTGATATGAAGATGTTTCAGTGCCCACACCTAAGAATGCAATTCATAATAAAAGGAGGAGACAATGCAGGCCGCTGATCATAGAGCAGAGCGAGAGAAACGATTTCAGCTCTGGCTATGGGCCAGTCTGACCCCTGAGGTCGCGTCAACGTCTGAGGGACTGTCGCCCGGCTCGGGCCGGAGTCCCGTTGGGTTTTCTGAATGATGTCTCAGAGTGAGGTCAAAACAACTCCGACAATGCTGGCCTGCGTTTAGTAAATGACTATGACCGCATCTGCCCACTTCCCGTGCCTCACACTGATGTAATAACAATCGCTGTATGCTGGAATGCGCTGGGGGCATTTTAGGAAATTCATTATCACACAATGCACGGGCAATCAGGCAGAATGCTGTGTGCCACTACAGAGCACGTCCGCAGAAGCCGCTCTACTGTAGTAATGAGGACCAGGGCCAAGTCATCCATCACTGTAGGCTCAGGGGTCTGAGGAGTAAATAAATAAATGTCATGAGAAGATACAAAGCGTAGTGCGTTTTTTTTCTGGTCGTAATGTTTTGTTTAATTGAAGACATAAAATAAAAACAGAAAGACAAGTCACTTCAATCTATGTTTGGAATCAAATCAGTAATGCATGAACCCCGCCCCCTTGATCCCGATCATTAACTTCAATGGAAATAAGGTGGAGGAAAGTAGAGTAAATAAGATACAGTACAAGGGGAGACTTCCAAGCATTCATCAAACGCTGCTGCCAGTCTCATCATGCCTGATTGGGGACATCCTGGAAACTGGGGCACATTCACGGTAAAACAATTTGCACCCAATTAAGAAATTCGAGTTAAAAGGCCAGATCAAAACAGAACCCATCTTTTGTCCAAAATGCAGGAAAAGAGGGTTCATATTTTTTAAATCGTGATAGTTACTTACAGAGTGAATGTCATTTTGCACATATTTCAGGTCGTAGAGACTCTTCACAGGAACAGTTTCTCATAGAGACAGTTTCTTTCCCCTCGCCATCTCCCTCATAAACAGTTAAACTGTCACTGCTTCACACTTCAGGACTGCAACTGCACTTCATGTACACTCCGTTGAATCAATACTGTAATTCTGTATTTTTTTGTAAATTAGATTTAGATTGTTTATGTTGTTGTGTTTTTAAATTGTTTATATTGTTGTTGTATTTTATGGCTCTGCTTGAGAGACACCATTGACCGGAACCAAATTCCCTGTATACAGTGTTGGGCAAGTACCTTAAAAAAAGTAACTGGTTATAGTTACTAGTTACTTCTCACATATAGTAACTGCGTTAGTAAGCGCACGCGTAAAGCGATTTAAGTAGTCCATGTAGAACACACGTAGTTTAGTTTCTTTCTTCGAGCCAGCCCATGTCTAGATTATAATAATTATATTTAAGTATTTGGCTGCTCAGAGCAGGGGGGCCATGAGGGAGCCTGGTGCCCGTGTAGAACCGCCTGCTTTGCCTGATTGGCAAACCATGGAAATTTACAAAATCTAAGCCAATCATCGCATTCCCAGTTACTCCACGTGTACAGACACACCAATCATCATCCATCACTGGTTATGTGTCCCGCCCCGGACCCGAATACACACACACACACACACACACACACACACACACACACACACACACAATTCTGGGGTTCCAGCACTGACATGGGGCCCAGTTAGGGGCTAGTAAAATTATCTTAATAATGTTGCCCAAATTCTTATCTTTCATGGGGCCAAAGATTTCTGGCGGTGCCCCTGCATAACTGTCTCATGTTTTGTGTCTATATACGCATTTACATTCAGGTTTGGAATCACTTTTCCCATTAAATAATTTGTTAGTTTATAGACAACAACTTTAATGGCAGACTTAACAATCTAAACAAGGCCATATAAAATAGCTTTAGATGTTGTAGGCAATAGAGTTTTTGGCAACAACAAAAAGTTATTCAGGGACATAATATATTAAGTTTACTTTCTTAAGATTCAATATACTCTAGTGTACCCCAAGTGCCCTTTTCTTGAGGCATCCTTCTATGTGTGCGTGTGGAGTTCCGCCCCTCAACAATAACATTGAACTATTATTCACAAATTTGCTAAACAAAATGACCATTAACCAATGAGCACCCTTGACGGCAGAGCACGCTGGTTATGAGCCGGAAAATAGCTCATAGTGGTGGCCAATCCCCCGCTAGCTAACTGGGTAACTTGGTCATGGGTCTGTAACTCCGTCGACCGGTTTGGGGGAACACGTTTGGTTCTCTAAAGTTCCTTCCTGGAGGGCTTATATTTCCAACTAATCATCTAACATGCATATCCACACACTTATGGATCATTATAATTAAATTATTTAAAAAAACACTGTATTTTAGAGAAAATTCATTAAGAAACTGATTATATTAGATTTATAGTTCAAATATGACAAAATGCTGGCTCTACAGCGCAATTTCTTTTTTTGTTATTATTAATATTTGAATAAAAGAAAGATTTTAGAGTTTTTACTATCTAATCCCCACGGTTGCAGGTTTATGCTACTCTGTGGTGTTTAGAAGCTGCCAACAGGACACACACACTCCCCTCTGTTTTTATAGATTTTTTTAATACAGTCTTACTCTACAATGACAGCCTCTTTTTTGCATCACTAATATCCCAGTTTCAGTTTATTTCCCACTGTTTTTTTTTTTAATCTGTTGCCTTATGGTTCCAAGCTCTGTCACCAGTCTTTGCATTATATTATCTCACCACACTTGTTGAATCAGCTACCATCTCTCCTATGGGCCTTTTAGTGTCTACAGGCTCAGATCTGCTGAAACCCCTCAACAGCAACAATCTGTCCATCAGGTAAAACACGGGCTAAGTTTGGTTTGCATTGTCCCACCTGATGAAAGTGATACATTATGATGTGATTCCATGTTAGATTTTTGATGAATGTGGGTTGTTGATATTCAGCCTGGTTCTACGAGCCCCTTTTTAACTTTGAACACCCGCCCATTCAAACTTCTCTGCACGGCCCTGTTGTGTTCATGAGCAACATATGGTCACTTTGCTTTGATTATTAGTGCTGGAAGCAGAGCTAAACAGGTTTTTTAAAAATTAGCATCTTCGTTAAGTTGGTCGAAGGCGCCCAGATGTGCCCATATAAAAAAGAAATACATAAAACTTCTAAAAGTCGTACATTGCTAGAAACAAATCCTTATGTGGCACATATGGCTAAAGTTTCCTCATGTATGAATAAAGCACACATACACAATGCATATATGTTGCTTATATGTTGCTAATATGTTGTAGAACTATATGAGTTTCACATTGTATGGATTTAATATGCATTGTATATGCAGTTTGACTCCCATATAAACCTCATATATAGATGTAACTGCATAGAAAATGCATATTAAGTCCATACAATGTCAAATTTATATAGTTTTACAACATATAAGCAACATATAAGCATCATATAAGCATTGTGTATGTGTGCTTTATTCATACATGAGGAGAATGAGAAATTGGCCAGTTTTGTGGTTTGTGCCACATAAGGTTTTGTTTCTGGCAGTATAAGACTTTTAGAAGTTTTATGTATTTCTTTTTCAAATAGGTGTCTACGTGACATAACGAACGACTTCCAATGGTCACTACCTCACTTACCGTCCGTCCACAATCAGAAGGGTTCCCTGGCATTCATCCCATGGCCGATTGCAGTGTGGAGTGACACCACTGGGACTTCATGCCCGCAATGCAGGAGCAGCACTTTAAGAAGCTTAGATAAGAGTCAGTCTACATTCTCGGTTCCTGCTAAATTTGCACAATCATATTAAGTGCTGCTAAACCCAGCTCTGCATTTTTGTAACCTCTCCTTTGCATTTTTGCACACAAAAATTCTACAGCACCTGTCAAAACACTGTATTTATCAGAATCAGATTCAGAAACAGAACACTTTATTTATCCTGGAGGAACTTAATTACATTTCCAGGCTGTAGCTAGTGCCAATTGCATTTAATATTGTTTGTCCAGTTGTTCTGTTGCTCTTCTGTTTTTCTTGCACACTCTTGTCCTGTCTGCACTTGTGGTCTTGAGCCGTTCTGTTCTGTTGCACCACAGCCTCGGAGGCATGTCATCTAGTTTGACTGATTACTGTCAAACGAGATAACATGCCTCCATGAAATGACAATAAAAACCTACTTGACTTGATTTGACTTGACTTCAGTCTGAAGCTGTTAAATGTTAACGCTCGGTTCTCATATTTATATTTGTGTATAAAATCCAACTGAACCCAAATTGGACTTTTTCAAGCATTTTACTGTGAATTCCTATGCATAGAGCTACGGAAAAACAAATGTAATCCCTCAGTTTATCTCCATCCGAGGCCAAATCTTTAGAAATGGTTTTCAAAGCAGACTGCAGTACAAACAGGCAATAAACAGACAATAAGCCACACAAACACATTACATTACAGACATTTCAATCCAAACTGACTTAAAATATGAGGAAACACACAGATTTCAGGACAGTGTGAGAACCAGAGGAGAGTTCTAAGGGATAAAATCTTTATGTAGGAGCAGTTAAAGAAGATAGATCATCAGAAGAGGAGGAGTTCTCTGAACAGTTTAATCTTCAGGGGGGTTTTGAAGACAGAGAGGGGTTTTTTAAATTTTTGAAAGTAGGCAGACAGTGAATTAAACCCCACAACTATTAAATACACGACTATTGAGACTAAACAGTAAACAATCCATTGCTCCTCATCAGCAATGAGCATATCGTCACTGTCCACTTTTGGTCTTTATTGTTTTTTTTTTCTTAAATCGATACTAGTGGTCAGTCTCCACGTGGGTCTGTAAAAGGTAGAAATTATTAACCAATGAAAAGTGTTGAAAATTATTGTACCGATTTTGATGACACAGTATTTATTTATTTAGAATATGGGTCAATAACGTATTATAGGCCGAGGCTTAAAAAATGTCATGTGGTGTGACCACAATTTATCTCAAAACGAATACATTTTTTTAACATACTTAAAGATTTTTTAACAAGTTGTCAGTAATATCAAGTGTTTAGAAACATGTGTTTGCATTTCTTTTGAGTTTTGTAAATTAGCTCCATAATATCAGTCACCAAATTAAATGTAGTTAATCGACTTTTTCCTGTAAAATACATAAAACTCCAAAATGTTTTAAAAATACCATTCACTTAAGCATACTGAGTCATGTTTCAGCTGGAGAAATAAGATATTTTATTTTGAATTTAATATATTTATTGTTATTATTGGTCGCACCACATGATATTTCGATAGTTCGACATTAAATTAAAGAAAAATTACAAATAACTCCTGATTTTTGAATTGAGTACATATATGGGAGAGATGTTACATATAGAAAGTATGTTTTTGTACATTTAAAACTTTTTTTAAAAACAGCTGCACGGAATGCTTAGGTGTCAGGTCATTGACCCAGATACATAGTTTTTTATGTTCCTGAAAAATAGCCATTGTGGACAAATGAGGTTTCGGCCAGACAGTGACAATATGTATTGTTATTAGTACACAATAATAAGTCAGAATTGTATTGTCAGAACCCTTTTTTCTCTGAAAACATTGAAAGCTAACTTTCACTGGAGCTTATCTTTTCCCTTTGCAACCCAATCTCATCTCAGCTCAGACCCCCTCGCTCTCTTAGCAGCACAGGAGTGCTTTAATCAGGCCTGCCACCCAGCTCGAGCCCCGCTCCACTTCTGCCCTCTCCAAAGCGCCGCCACACCTCCGCCCCTATCAGGCACGGCGGCCGCTGGCACACCGCCCTCCCCAACACTTCCATACCGATAGCGTATCAATCGCAGCGGCCCTGCACGGTCTCCTGCAGCGGTCCGCCTGGTCACTGGGGATGCAGTCCACCCATTGAGGCCCTCGTATCACTGCGATTATCAGCCTGCTCATTTTCTCTCATTATGGGGGAGCGTGCACTTTTAGAGCTCGCCAATGGTAGAAGCCTCCATAGAAGTCTTTGTTTTTGTTTTTGCCCTCCTTCCAAGGCCCTTGTGCTTCTTGGACCGTCGCTACCGCGCAAATACAGACTCTGACATTTGTCTTTTATGATGTGTGTGCCATATCTTTACACAATTTCCTTTTAGGACAAATGTAGCCAGTGGGATGACTTTGTTTCTTCAGTTCTGCACATCAGCTAAATGGGAAATGCCCAAAAAATACAAACAATGCAAAATAAATACAAAAGTACACTGCGTAGTTAAAACCTTTTCCCCAGTTTGGCCATCATTTGTCTACATGGCTCATAAATGCCAGGAGAATAAAACACGAGATTTTGTACATTATTTTCTATTTCTAAGTTTTAGATGAAGATCACTGAGAAATCAAATTTTGATACTTTCGGTAAGAATCCTTATTTGATTGCCTTTATGGAAATGATTTTATGCTTTGACTTGTCAGAGACTAACAAGACACACTCAATCCATTTGTCAAAGTTCAATACAGTATTATCTTTCTTACACTCTTTTTTTCTTTGTTTATTTTAATTTTACTGATCAATAATCATTAAGGCATATGTTATACATTTATGTGATTTTCAAACTTTATTAATCGGACATTGAACTTCCATGCCAGCACTCTAAAATAGGCTGTATCCTGCTCTTTAACTTTTTATGTGATAAGTTCTTAAACGGAACATTTTACACTGCAACTGTCAGTCGTTGGAAAACAAATAATAAGTGAAATCTCTTTTCTACATCCCCTTTTCCAGCATATCAGCTGTTCACAAAGTCATTTAAATTCAGCTGAATGTTAAAGTAAAGAAGGCACTGCAGTGTATAATGCTGTAATATTTGAGACCATTCCTGCTACAACAAAAACAACAACAACAACAACAAGAGCAACAACAATAATAATAATTAAACATTTATTTAAACAGCACCATTTAAATGTATTTATTAAGTTCTGTACAACATGATCAAAAATAAACAAAATAGAGATGAAAAGCTACAAAAGAAGATCAAGTTTAGTAACAGAAAAAATATACAATAAAAAGAAATTAAACACACTACATTTATTTTGAATATGTATTATAAAACTAATTATAAATAGTAAAACTGCAGTGACATTATACAATGTTTTGTATAATAAATGTATCTGTCATCTTATTTTGATTTGTGTATCACTTCCTACATTGGTTTGTGAAAAGGCATTATAACACAAATATACATAGCAAGAGTGAATTTAAACAGTAAATTTCATTTTAAGGCTCTTTTCAGATCCATACTGAGCTAACTGGGATTGTATGGATATAGTTATTTTATCCATATCTCCCACAGCTTGAGAAATAAGATCCTTAATGAAATAAAACTTTAAGAAACTGTGTTTTAAACCCCAAAGACTGTGTGTATCTCTGGAAGACGGTGGAGCTCCTGGCCTTCGGTCTCTCTGAGAGCGTGATGCTGACCTAGACAGAAAGTGTAAGCCTTGCTCCCCAAAACAATGACCCCACACCCTTCACATCTTGGGATGCCACTTGACGCCAGCTCCCAAAAAGTATCGTCCAGCAGCGGTTCCCGGCTTTGTCCTTTTTTTATTTCAGTAAACAAACAATGGTCCAGCAGACAATGGTGTAATGCTTTGGAGCCAGGAACGCAGTCCTTTCTAATAAACACGCACTGATAACAGACGCATGCACACACACTCGCAGACACACTCCTCCGTGCCTGAGACAGACGCTTCAGGAAAAGGGGAAAGACAGATTAGGGGTCGAAAGCGTTGCTGACGTAAATCGCGCTGCACCGTCTCAGGCACAGCAGTTACTGCGGTAAAACCACTCGCTGTTGTGTCTTTAGGTTTTTGTTTTTATGCACATTTTTTATTTTTAGACATTTTTTCATTTTCAATTCTTTAAATTTTCACACCCCAGCGCTATTTTTGCCTCAGACTATTTGTGCAATTGGTTCTATTCTTCTCTGTGCGTTTTAAATTGGAGTCAAAGGATACTCATGTTTCATCCTTGATCTCAGTGTAATTTTACATTTTTACCCTTTCTCAAATGTAGAATGTCCATAATTGTTCCACTATTGATGGAAAACAAATACCAAACACTGAATTCGAGATTTGAGTTTCAAAGACAAGAATGAAAATAAAAATCTTTTGAATTTACATGAAAATGTGTCTTTTGATAAATTTTGCTGGGCCTTCCAGCAAAGCAGTTTTATTAATGGAGGACTTGATTAAGTAGTAATAAGTACTAAGGACAGAGTACGATCCACAAAAAAGGCACAAAGCCTAAGGGGTTCTTAAGCGACCTCTGTGGACAGTTCTTCTATTTTATCCATATCAAGAAGAATTACAATTTTTCAATGTTGATATACAGCCATTTTACCCAAAGTGCTTTACCAGTGACACAAGATACATCTAGTGACCAAACCCGAAGACAGTTGTCACAATATCTGTACTGAAATGGAAGATAATCTAATAAAAAAATGCTTATAAAGTTATGTATTTGGGTTCTTCAAAGTGATGCCACCAAAAGTGGCTACAAGGAACCCTTGTAGAACCCTTACAGTCATGTTTGTGGGTTCCTCCAGTCGGGAGTTCTGAAGCCAGATAGCAATCCTTACTGACGGTCTTATGTGGCAAGTGGCTTTATGACAAATTCACACAATGTTCTATTTACCCCTGATGTAGTCAATTAATCAAGGCCTAATTGGGTTTGAACTTGGACAAGTGTCCCCAAAACACACTCAAACTGCACCCAGCTCTTCATTAAGGTGCTGCAAACTTGCAGATGTGGTTTAAGACAAAGTATGACTTAATATGACATATAAAAATAAACATAATGTGTAGCGAAGTTGTGTGGATGTGCTATTTTCGCAAGCCAAAATGACTAACATTCAAGTGTCAGTTCTGAGTGCTACTTTTTTAAGTGAATCCATAAAGATTCAAAGCACAATTTGGTTGACAAGCTACATTTAGAGTAAACGATTGTGAAAATAAGATTTTTGGCCAAAGTACCCCTTTAAACGAACATTTACACCGATTTATTTTAGTTTCATTAAAAAGACATCAACTGGCTAAATTTAAATTCAGAATGATTTGTCTAGTGAGCAAGAAGGAAACACAGTTTATTGTTGGACAGAAATATATTTACTATATAGATCCAAAACCTACCATACATACAGTATGTTTGTTGGGGGGTTTTGTTTGTTTTTTGGTTTTCAATCATAAAACAAAAATACTTCTTAGATTGGATACAAGGTTCTTGGGAAAAAATGTATAATTCTCACATTGTGTGGAGATTCTCCTTTCAAAATATTTATCTCACTTAAAGAAATGTTTCATTTAAGAACCTTCAGGCAACCAAAAGGGTTTTTCCATGACATCAAAAGATACCTTTCTAGCAAACTGAATTTTAAATAATGCATCGCAGAGTCATTTGGGCCCTAAAACTATTTCAAGAATCCTCAAATTCATTTCTAAACAGTTTTAGATGAAGATCTCTGAGAAATGAAATCTTGAAACTTTCAGTAAGAATCTTTATTTGATTGCTTTTATGGAAATGACTTTATGCTTTGACTTGTCAGAGACTAACAAGTCACTCAATCAATTTAGCAAAATTCAGTAAAATATTACCTATCTGTCACTTTTATAAAAATGTATTTTAATTTTACTGATCAATATTCATTAAGGCATATTTTATACATTTATGTGATTTTCAAACTTTATTAATTGGACATTGAACTTCCACGCCGGCACTCTAAAATAGGCTGTATCCTACTCTTTAACAACTTTTAATGTAATGAGTTCTTAAACTTTAACTTTTTCTTCTGTAACTGTCAGTAGTTGGAAAACAAATAAAAAGTGAAATCACTTACTCTGAATTACCACAGAAATGTTGAATTAACTCTACAAATTGATTAAAGTCTATGTAAACTTTTTGTTTTAGAGTAAAGTAGTACATTCAATCTGAAGTGTTATATCAAAGCAATATTGACAAAATTACTTTAAACTTTGTAAACTGTTATTTTTTACAGAGCAGTTGTGTAGTTAAACAACAAATGACCAGTTCAACCTTTTCTTTTTATAATTAGGATAATATGCATGTGAAGTAATAGGAAAGGTGACTAGAGTAGAATGTCTTAGTAGATATTATTAGCTATTAATTATTGATAATCCATTATTATTAGCAGATCACACTGAAGACTGCTAGGAATTGTTTTGTAGGTTCCTCAGCATCGTAACATAATTAGGAAAGGTATAAGAGATGTTTTAATGTTAATCTTCACAGCTCAATGAAGTGTGACCGTAACTATTGTCCCATAACTCCAAGGAAGAAGTAAAAAGGCGAAGAGTTATCCTGGCTCCGCGGCTAGACCGCATGGGCCACGTGTATCCTGCCCACTTAACCAGATTTGTGTTTTTGTTTTAGCATCAGTGAGTAGTCTAAACATAGTGGTGGCTTAGGATAGAAGATCTGATACAGTAAGAGAAATATCTGATCACCTTGGAGAAGAAATGCAAGCAAACAATAGAAGGAAGAGTCCAGAAATTCCTCCTCTAGTGTGTACATGCAAGTACACTAACCTTAATGGGGTTAAGGACTAATGAATACAGTGCGCAGTTAATTTTAGCATCAAGCAGTCAGTCATAATAATCGTTTTACGTCAGTCTGCGCACTTACCAAAATGCCACTCCCAAAAGTACAGTACAGGGTATAACCTCTGGTCCTATCCTGGCCAATAATGTAATACAAACTGGGAAAAGTAGCACAGAGTGGTAAAACACTGCAAGCATATCATGCGTCAATAAAAAAAAGATTATTCACACGTGTTTTTATGTGTTTGATCAAACGCCAACTCTTCAAAATGTTACAAAAATTGAATGGGCCTAAAATGAAGTCAACAAATGAAGAGACTAGAATAACTTGTTACTTTATGGTGAACAAGTTTAGACAACCTATACGCCCTCAGCTCCTATGCAGGTGTAACTTAAAATGTAGTTTTTATTTATACAGCAGTTTTCTAAGCAAAGGCTACAGAGTGACACAATTTAATACTAGAAAAGAAGCGCAATAAAATACCAAAACACACCAGGACCACTGAAGACATGCAGAAATAAATGTATTATAAAATATCCAGACAACAAAAACACATCAAGCATGCTAGCTGTGTCTACAGCTTTTAAAAGCAAAAGATTAAATATGGGCTTAAGGTAGTTTCTCAGAAGCGGCTGTGGAACTGGAGATTAAATAACTGGAATGAATCTAATAAACAGAGACTAGGTGCTTGAGGAAGCAAATGCTTTTTCCTCAGAGATGTAGAGGGACAAGTGAAAACATTCAGCTGGAGTATCTCAAGATTTGACAGTTAGACAAGAAGATAATAATTCACAAAATTCACCATGGACGGCCTGATGAGTGAGTGCCAGTCATTTAAAATCAATTCTAAACTTCACTGTCAGTCAGTGTAGAGAGGCAAGCAGAGTGGCCACATTCGGAACGAAACAAAGCTCATAGATTAAGGCGCCATTAAAATGATTAAAATTCGTTCATAGTGAAAAAATGTTACTTTTAATCTCAACTCTCAACTCAACTCAACTTTTATTTATACAGCACCTTACACACATGACTTATGTCACCAAAGTGCTGCACAAAACTAGGACAAAAAAACAAAAAATCTTAATTACAAACTACAGGGTTCAGTTCTTATAAAATATAAAATATATAAGTTTAAAAAAATAGCAACACCTAACCCATGGAGTCATAAAAATAGGTCTTGTTTTAAAAACCGCTACTGATGATGAGAGCCTAACAGCTGCTGGAAGTGCGTTCCATAGTTTAGGACCCGCGGCCGAGAATGCCCTGTCCCCTCTCGACTTGAGCCGAGTTCTGGGAGCCAAAAAACAGCAAACAGGGACATATGGCAGCAACAACTCAGTCAAATAGGCCAGAGCCAACCCGTTCAATGCTTTATAGACCAATAAAAGGACGGCAGCCAATGCAAAGAAGCCAGAATTTTAATGACCCAATAATACCCCACCAATCATCACCAATCAAGTTTAACCCAACTGCCATTTTTTGGCTTGAGTGGAACAGCTGGTCCTCAGAGGAGGCTCTCAGAATGACCCAGAAAAACAAAATAAACACTTCAAGAGTCAGGAAATAGCAGATATCACATGCCAACCAAGACAACCACATGTCAAAGCCATCCAGCACGTCTCGCTCACTCCCAATGTTTGCTGGTATTTATTTATCTTATTCTTTATTTTGGCCAAAAATGTGCTCACAGTTTGTAGTACTTTCCCTGACCTCCTTTTTGACAGGGAGGTAAAAGTAAGCAACAATTCATGGATGTCTAAAAAGACAACATATCCTATGAGATTGAGTATAATTAGAAACCAAACATCTTTCTACTCACTTTCCTTTTTTAACAGCACCCGCATGCCAGAATTTACGTGCAGGAGGATTTCAGGAGGGATGAACCTTGGCTGAAAGGTCGTTGAACCTTGTTTCAGATGGGACTTTTTGAGTGACGCACAATATTGGATAGTAAGACTGGTGACTGGTTTTGGTACATAGAACTCTTTCAAAGGAAAAACAACAAAACTGCCATTACGTTTCTTGGACCTTCTGAGCGATGTGATACTGAAGCGCCAAGGCTTCCTGTTCCAGAACTCTGAGAGATGCTACAATGCATCTAGGAAGTTTTGTCAGTCTATCAGCTTTGTGAAACTTATCCACAGCAGTTTCTACGTGAACTCATGCGTTTCAATATGACTTTTCGAGGTCAGAAATTTAGATTAAGTAATCTCAGTTTTGTTTCAATGACATCATCGCTGGATCCCTATCAGGTGCAAACGCCCCAGTTTGATCTGCATCTTCATAAGGTACTTTAATTCACATTAAAGGCCAAAGCCCAGATGAATGAAGGAAGAAAAAAAACCTGATGTACTAAGGACTGTTTTGTCTCTGCAAGTTCATAAATGTCTGATCCTCCCTCTCTGCCTCTCTTTCTCTTCCAATTTCTTCCTCCCTTGAGCTCAGACCCCAGGGCATTTAAAGCTGACCCCTGGATCCGGAGGGAGCCGGGAGAGAGAGCCTGTCGCCCACACCCATGGACACCCACTGTGGTGCGTTTCCGCTGGGATGGTAGCGAATGCTTTGATTTGCTGTCCCCTCGGCAGCCGGCATGTCGTGGTCAGATTTCGGCTTGATTGCGGCTGCTGCCCTCGCGGAGGGTTATCGTGCTCCGGTCATCCGCTGGCATGCGAGCAGAGAACACGAAACTCAGATGCCCTTGCTGTTTGTCGTCAGTGCACTGATCTCGGCTGATTTGTGTCAAGCATGAGGGTGCATGTGGGAGCTATAAAGGCGGGATGCCATAACAAGTCTCAACGGTACACTTAGGCTGAACTTTAGACTCCAGGAACTGACCCCTCCCTCCTCAAACCAGTGCTGTCGTCTTAAAATTGCCTTAAAATCACCTTAAAATTTAATTTGACCAAAAATCCAGCTTAGTTGTTCGGTGTCTACATTTGGCAATATAACTTTACAACTAGAGCTAGAAGGCTAATGTAGATGATAGCATCACAATTTGGTCAGAGCCTCATTTGTGCTACAAATTTTACATTACATTTTATTACAATTAGTGTTCATTTTGTCAGCTATTTTTAATTTCGTCTTAGTCTTAGTCTTGTGACGAAATGTGCTTTTTAGTCTTAGTCATTTTTAGTCATTGAAATATCATTTTTGTCAGTCTAGTTTTAGTCGACTAAAAGTCTCATCATTTTAGTCTAGTTTTCGTCAAAAGAAAACTCAAGGTATCTTAGTCAAGTTTTAGTCCACTAAAGGTCTCGACATTTAGTCTCGACATTTAGTCTCAACATTTGAGTCTCGACATTTAGTCTCGACATTAGCTTTTCCATTCGTTTTTATCCACTTCACAACTTCATACCCAACTAGCAGGTCTGGAATAATGGCTATAAAATAAAACCTGAATAATGTATGTGCCAATACACCACAACTAACTGGTTTATTTAACTAAATATTTGCAATATTTTGAAGGGCAAAAGTTGATGGAAAAATGATGGAAAAAGTAGAGACGATTGTAGACGAAATTGAGGAGAGATTTTATCATAGTTTTTACATTTTAGTCTCGTCTTTTTCCATCAACAATAATTCATGTTAATTTAGTCTTAGTCAGCATTTTTGGACACTGTTGCCGTCTCATTATCGTCTCATCTTAGTCATGGAAAATATTTCGTCTCGTCTCGTCTGACGAAATTAACACTAATTACAACGCATTCATCTGGACAGTGTTGGGATTAATGTGTTACAAAAATAACTAATGACTCTACTGTTGCTTTTTGCTGTAACGCGGTAATGTAAGTTATTACAGAACAGAAACTGGTAATATTTTACTGGGTATAAA
>JBBMFX010000001.1:2893493-2903930 GCA_037832545.1 Rhabdalestes septentrionalis | reverse complement strand
GCAGAGCAGTTGTCAAAGCTTCACAGGATTCATGCATCAGGTCACATCTGTCCAACCTATGGTATGAAAAATGATTTCAGTTTATTTGTGACTCTCTGCCCTTTACTGCAGTATGTTAAAGGTCCTTTCAGTGTTTGATGCTCATGCATAAAAGCATAAAAATACATTTACTTACTTAAGTTTCTCTAGTTTGCAGTTTAAGCTTATTAGCCCGTCAGAAATCAGCTTCACTCCTGAGTCGCCCATGTTGCTGCAACCAAGGTCTAGCTCTTGCAGGTTTGAGTTATCAGATTGGAAAACTGATGCCAACATTTCAAAAGACTGCTCTGAGAAGTTGGTACCAGCCAAACTGTAATGGTAAAAATGCAATAAATAAATAAAAAGTCAGCTTTTATACATATACAGTATATAACTGACTAGCTGTAGGTAATGTTATTAAAAAAAGGATGAAATTCAACTTAAATACAAACCCAAGTGTCTGTAGTTGACAGTTTGGAGTCACCAGACAATCACAAAGAAGTTTCACTCCGATGTGTTCTATCTCATTATGGCTGAGATTCAATTTCTTTAGTTTGCAATGTGGATTCGAGAGCCCAGCACTGAGAGACTTGACTCCTAAATCTCCCAGACAGTTGAAGCTGAGGTCCAGTTCTGTCAGGTGTGAGTTCGATAATTGGAGAACTGAAGCTAGAGCTTCACAAGATTCATCTGTGAGATTGACACCTGCAAGACTGTGAAACATCAGAATTCAGTTACAGAAAAGAAACATACTTGCAATATGTTATGATTTATTGAGCATAAATAGTGTTTACAGAGTATATATAGCCTTGTTTCAGAATGTAGTGAATGGAAGTTATTAGCAGGGCAGCTACCTGGCTAATATAGGTAACAAGCACAAGAATTCAATATTCATCAAAACCTTTTCTGTATATACATCACAGGAATTTTCTCAAACAAATAAGACTGTATCCACCTAATTATTAAAGTGCCGCAAACTCATTAGTATGGTTAAATAAGGACTGCTGTTTCAAACAAATCAGGTCTGGAGAATTAAAAACTACTACACTTTAGTTTGAATACATATAGATATATTAGCTATATTTTCTGCTGGCTGAAAGACATGCTGTACCTTAAACCACATTGATAAGTCAGCGTCAACTTATTGAACGCTTTGAGCTGGTGGAGTTTTGGGTTGAGAATAGATTTGGGTGACTACTGACTAAGAGGAAAATTATGGTACATTTGATTTTTTACTAACCTTTCCTTTAACCTTGTAAGGTCAACAACCCCCCTTGGGGAATTTCTTTGACTCTTCTAAAACAATCATCTAAAGCTCCACGAGTTTTTGTCCTCAAAACAGTGTAACACCACTAGAATCCTTGAATCTTCTTGTTTTTTTAATGTTTTAAAATAAAATTAAAAGAAAGTTTGAGATTTTCTGTGCCTCAGCCTTTTATTGACACGCTCCACAGCTATTCAGATGGAAAACACCACTGTGCCTTGACTGGCTCATTGCGCAGAAGGGGCGGTGACAGAACTCCCATTTTCACAGATTTTTATTTTGGGGCTTCTTTTCTTTGCAGTGGCTTGTAGTGCTTTGGTGGCAGGGGCAGGAAGACAATAACAACCATTGACATAGGGCTTGGCGATACGACCTAAAATCTATTTTACTGTAAAATTTGAAGCATGTGCAGTATCGATATATATTGTGATATATTCTTTTATTCTGTAAATGACTGAACATACTCACATTCCATGATACATTGCAGCCAAATTAACACACTTCTAAAAAGTGAAAAAACCCATTTTAAAAACATTTATTGTGTAATATTTTTTTTAAATTACGATTATGGAATTTTGTCATTTTGTTTGGGCAGTTCAGTTTAGCTAAAGTGTTTGCGGCTATGTATCTCTTAACATGGACCATGTCTTTATCATGTTCTGAAAGCTGCGTTTCTCCACCGAAAGGTACGGCACCATGTTCTTACACAGCTACATGGTGATTGCATTTGTGATATAAATCCACCACCATATTGTTTTTTGTCATATGGAGTGCCTTTATAAAAAACTTAGCAATCTGCTGGTATTTTTTTTCCACTTGACTGGGACTGACTGGGCGCTTGTGGAGGGCACAGCTTTTGGCTTTCTTCGTATACAAAAACATGCTTTGTTTTGTGGTGATAAAATAAATTACTCCTTTTCTCTTCACTATTAGGCCTTGTCCACACGGATGTTTGAAACTTGGCATTTTTGTTGGATTTTGTATCTGTGCTTGATTGACTTCAGTGCGGCGCTATACTCGTCTTACACTGATTAACTCAAGCCTGCAGCAGTAATTAGTTTCTCTAGATTGTTTACACGTCGGCCATCTTGATCTGTAATTCTACAGTGAAAGCACTGTAGTTCGATATTTAGAACGTTTTATTCTTTGTTAACTTACAATTGACATTAAATTTTTTAAAAATCCTCCTGTTGTGGCACCGTAAGCAGGAGAGGACTTTGGCAGAAATTTTACGCCTCACGAATGCAAAGCGACCAAGGGCCAGGTTAAACGCCTGTGTAGACGCTGGGATTCACTCCAATGAGCAGACAAACACTTGCTGCTCAGTCCGCGCTCACCTGGTACTACCTCGGTATGCCCGATTCATTCCCGTGTGGATGATGTATTACTGTCGTCCAGCATAATTGGCAGATTATATTTTTCTGCACAACATCCAAACTTTGTTTGAAAGCCTCAGAACCTAGGTTTTTGTCATGTTTAAAAAAAAAATTCATTATATTCACTTTACTCACAAATTTTTATTGCTGATGTTTCCCAGAAAGTGTGTCACTTTCAAAAGATATTTTTAGTTAGATTAAATACTTAAAAATGTAAAGCTTTAGCTAAATGCCTCAAAGTACCTGGACCTCAGAGGGTTAATCTGATGAAATTCTAATTATATATTAGCGACTTACATGGCCCTTCTTGAAGTCCTGACCACTGGCAGCAATCTTCGATATCCTTCAATAGAGGTGTTACACATTTTCATGTCAAATTCATTCATCACATCCTCTGATGTTAGCAGGACATAGGCCAGAGCAGAGCACTGGTAAGGTTTGAGCTCTGTCTGTGAATGCCTGTCGGAATTTAAGAAACTATGGATTTCTTCCACCAAAGAGTTGTAATGCAGTTCATTCAGACAGTGGAACAGATTGATAGTCTTTTCTGCTGAAGGCTCATTTTTTATCTTCTCTTTAATGTAGTCCACTGTTTCCTCAAAGCTGTTTGCAACACTTCTTGACAGTAGTCCCTTCAAAATGACCTGATTGGACTCAAGTGAAAGACCAAGGAGAAAGCGAAGGAAAAGGTCGAAGTGTCCATTTTCACTTTGCAAGGCTCTGTTTATGGCAATCTTGTGCAAATCTGAAAATTTCAATGTGCTGCTGTTACCATCTGTATCTTTGCTGAGAACGTTTCTGTTGCTGTTCACAAATTCGAGCTGCACGTAAACTGCAGCGAGATGCTCCTGAATGCTCAGGTGAACAAAGCAGAAGACTTTCTCCCTGTACAGTCCACACTCCTCTTTAAAGATTTCGGTGCAAATCGCAGAGTACTCAGATGCTTTGCTGACATCGATGCCACATTCCGTCAAATCTTTTTCATAGAAAATGAGATTTCCCCTCTCCAACTGCAAAAATGCTAGCTTTCCTAGTTTGGTTATCATCTCCTTGTCAGATTCTGCCAGGTCAAGGTTGTACTGAGTCAATCCATGATACTTCTTGTTCTTCGCATGTGTTTGGATGAGGAGGAAGTGGGTGTACATCTGAGTGAGAGTTTTGGGAACTTCAGCACAGTCTGATTTATCTATTCTTTCCTCCAGGACTGTAGCAGATATCCAACAGAAGACTGGTATATGGCACATAATGTGGAGGCTCCTTGAAGACTTAATGTGACCAATAATTTTGTTAGAAAGGGCTGGCTCAGTGAACCTCTTCCTGAAGTACTCCTCCTTCTCTGCGTCACTGAACCCTCGGACCTCTGTGACCTGGTCCACACACTCAGAAGGGATCCGACTGGCTGCTGCTGGTCGGGAGGTTATCCAGAGGAAAGCGGAGGGAAGTATGTTCCCCTGAATGAGATTTGTGAGCACTGCATCCACAGAGATTTCCTCAGTTGGGTCACAGCACATTCCATTGTTCTTGAAATCAAGAGGAAGCCGACACTCATCCAGACCATCAAAGATGAACACAGTTTTTACTTCCTCACTCCTAATAGTTTGTAGCTCTTCAAGTTCTGGAAAGTACTGATGAAGAAGCTGAATTGTGCTGTATTTGTCATTTCCCTTCAAATTCAGATCGCGAAAAGGGAGTGGGAACATGAAGTGGATATCCTGATTCGCCTGACCATCTGCCCAGTCTAAGATGAATTTGTGCACAGAGACTGTTTTCCCAATTCCAGCGATGCCCTTCGTTACGACAGTTCTGACACGTTTCCTTTGCCCAGGTAAAGTTTTAAAGATGTCATTGCATTTTATTGTGCTCTCTTGAATGCCTTTAATCTTCGATGCTTCTTCGATTAGTCTGACTTCATGTTCATTATTAACACCTCCACTTTCTCCTTGTGTGATCAATAGCTCTGTGAATATGTCATTTAGAAGAATCTGATTCCCTTGTTGAGCATTTCCCTCATGTATGTGCTCAAATTTCGATCTAAGATTGACCTGCAGTTTAGACTTAAGATGATCCTGGATGCTCTTAAGATGCCTCCCTAAAGAAAAATAGAGTTTACGTCAAATATGGTGTATGTAGATATGAATCTAATTCATTTAGGAACTAATTCAAACACTTATTTTAGTAATCATTTGGACTGTCTTCAATAATGTGTATACATATATGTTAGTTATGTTGATATTTGTTTCTTAATTAAGTACTTGGAAGCTTTGTCGTTCTTCATGCTTTTTACTGTCCTTTTAAGCTAAAAGAGTGCAGATGCTTAAGACATTGGAGCTCTTATAATAAATGCTCAGGGCAAATATGAGGCTGGTTTGCCTTGGGGTAAGAAATGTTTGAGGAACCATGTTGAGGAATGTATAGTGCTCAAAGCTCTAACACAAACATCTACCTCAAAATATGGTGAGCTGTTGTGATGAGCTCTACGGTGATGAGGAAAGTAGGGGCACCAGCGAGCTAACATCATGTTTGCTCTCAGAAAGATACTTTTGGGTAAATTTAGACACACTATCCAGCAACTCTTCTGGCCACACATGACTGAGCTAAACCAGGCAATGAGTGAGATCAATCTGGCTCATGTTAAAAACCAGTGAGCCAGACAAATAAAATATCTTGGTAAAATATAAAAATAGTTACATTAACTAAAAAATAGTTATTCATAAGTTGTCTACAAAGGGCTACAATTGTGAAAAGATGTACTTAAGTCAGATGCTTCGTGCTAGATATAGTTTGAACTGCAATTAAAATGATGGTCAGTTTAACAGGTTACTCCCATGGGTTATGAAATTCTTATGGACTACTTTGGGAAAGAATATTTAAGTACTCATTCAGGAATGCAAATGGGATTTGAGCACTCATTCAGAAATAAAAACAAGTATTCAAAACAAGCAGAATCAGTTTTATCCTACCTTTCTCCAACATGACCTTTAGGGCTATATTTAGGGCCACCACTTTGCCAAATTTATCCACAATAAGTTCCGATAATCCCTGGGCATCTTGAACCTCCTGAGGAGACTCAAAGCATTCTGGGTAATTCTGACACAGATAACCCATAAACTCATCCTTGTCTATGTTGTTCAATGTTTTCTCCAGCAAAGACATTGTGTCCAGCTCCTGGAAGACCTGATATCACAAATCAAAGCCAACACTATTAATACATCCACGTTGACTACATCTTGGCAAAGTGAAAAATTGTGTAAAAGTGATCTTTGTCCCAAGCGAGCATGTCTTTAAGACTGCAGGAGACATGGTTATTGCCCAGAGGGCTTAGCTGCTGCTAGAAAACCAAAAATGTTTTTTCCAAAAATGTGTCAATTTATTTTTTGTTAATTACACTACTCACAATTAAGTTTAGGATATTATGAGAGACTTAGTGGATGTCATACATATGGTGAATTGGGGTGACCGACACACCTCATTTTGTGTTTTCCATGTAATGGTCTCATTGTGTACAGGTATGCCTTATAATGGGGCCACCTGACCACGGCGTGCCTTCGGGACGGTGGCAGGCAGTCGTGAACTTGTGTGTATCAAAGTGTCATCAGCAGACTTGCATCAAGACATAGAACTACTGGTAGAGTTCATGAAAGACCCTGGAGTGGAGCCCCATGAGTGACAGATCACAACAATGACCAGTACCTAAGGACCTATTCACTCAGGTATCGTAATGCAACTGCCATATAGCTGCAGGCCCATTTACGAGATGCGAGGAGTACTAGGGTTTCCAGAAAAAACATTCGCAACCAACTCCATCGCTTTGGCCTGAATGCTAGATGACTGTTACAGGTGATTCCACTGACACCAACACACCGCCGTGAATGTTTGCAGTGGGCACAAGACCATGTGACCTGGATAATGCAGCACTCCTGTTTACTGATGAGCGTTGGGCCACCTTGCACAGAAATTATGGTCGTCAGCATTGCTGGAGAAGGTGAGGTCAGTGTTACGGTAAGGGGGAAATTAGACAGCTCTGAGCGTTGCTACTAGAGCCCATCGAGGAGCTGTGCAGCTCAATCCCAGAGTCTACAGTAGCTCAGGTAGGTACGGTAATTAGCTGTAGCAGGCCTCCGGCCATTAGCCGTGGCAGGCCTCCGGCCATTAAGCATAGCTAATATAGAGCCGGGGGTGCTAAAGAGGCTAGCATAAATGTCCAGGGTGTGCTACAGGCTAGCTAGGGAGGCTAGGGAAGTTAACAGGAAGAGATGGGATGGGCTAAGGGCAAACGTTACCAAAGGCTCCAGGGGAGCCAAGGGTAAGTGCTCTGCTCCCGATGACAAAGAGGAGCCACCAGAGGGTGCAAACGGGGCCAAATCGAATGGCCCCTACCTGAGTACAACCAGGGGCCACCAGAGGAACATGACAAGGGACATCAAGAGAACACCACTAAGGTCAAAAGAACCAGCAAGGCCTGAGTGAAGGGTCTCACTTTACAGGACAATACGAGGGCCCCTGGGGTGCGCGCCTTGGAAGGGGGGGTGGGGGTACTGTGACGAATAGGTTTAATCTTTGGTCCCTCTAAAGTTTAGTTTAAACCCCTGATCACACCAGAGCCTGATTAGAGCTTAGGAGTAGCAGCTGCTGGTGTGATTAGGAAATTGGGAATGTGTTGGGATTGGGCGAAGTGAGTTTTTATAAGAGTGAGGGACCGACAATAGACGTTGATCCACTGTCTGATTTACAAGCCTTTTGGGTGCTTGATGCATGTGCCTTTGGTTTTGGGCCCACATGCCTTTTGTTTTCACCTTTTTAAATGAAAAGAAAATCATGAACATGTTTGCCTTTTCTTAGGGGAAAGTGTCCAGGCGACAATACAATTCCATTATAATTAAGAGCAAATAGGAAAAGCCCAATATCCTTAACTTATTGTGAGTAGTGTAAATAGTTTTTTTATTTTTATGTTCAATTTGTGAAAATGGAGAAGCCAGTCATCTGAGTTAGTGCATATTGTTCTGTCCAGCTGCTATGGCATATGACAATTCAAGCTTAATAATTAATTATTAAACATAAATCAGTTATCATTTAAATTAACATTTAAAAATGGATCTGCAGGTTTTTTTCAGTCATCTTTTTCATCTTTAACATTATCGAACAATCTTGCAAAAATCTTGTCTTGTCTTGCTCTTGAGAAACCAACATCGTGAGCATCTTGTCACACCCCTAATAATGACTGAACTAAGGATGTCAATCCATATGGTAACTAACAAGACATAACTATGTTATTTAATTTTTGCTCAATTAATTACATCTTTAAAATGGGTCGACAGAAATGTTATCTACTCTATAAAACACATAGCCATGCACAATCTGCATATTGAAACATACAGTATTTGTTTGATTGATGCAATTGATCTCTTACCCAGGCTGTTACTGCGTAGGTTTCCTGGTGGCCTTGGTCTGTCTTGCAAAACACTTCCATGGGTTTGTGGTGCTCTGGACAGAGATTCTCCTCCTGGTGCCCTGTTGGGTCTGATAACGTGTATTCCTGTGAGGCTGCTCCTGAGGCTTGACAATTTTTTCCACTCCTCTTTTTCCCTTGGCTTCTCAGTGGTTTCAATGACTTATTCCTATTCATAAAGACATAGGTAGGTGTATTTGACTGTGGTCTCTCTGTTTCAGCTCTATAACCAGTATCCAGCAATAAATCAAGAACAATAAATGTCAATTTTTTCAATTCAATTATCGTAATTTTCTATCACAGTTGGTCGCCCATGCAGCACATAAAATCCTTTCATTGGGATATTTGGCCATACTCTCTCTGGTACAATGAGTTCCACTCTCAACCCATCACTCAGCGTGATTGACCTATCCAACGCTGGTAGTATTGTGTGATTGTGGACCAATTGGACACGAATAAACTGGGGGAAAAAAGCAATCAAGAGTTTTGAATTCCAGAACTACATCACTCAACAAGACCTCTCATTAAACAGACACACCGACACCAGCAGACCAATTGTTGGGCCAATGGTACATCAATCTCCGGATCCTGCTCGTCAAACATCGGAGGTTGAAAACCATTGCACACCTCAAATGGGCTCATCCTGGTGGCGAAGGATGTCAGGAGGTTGTGAGAGAGCTCAGGAGCGGGCCCAGGAGCGCTGACAATCAGCAACGAAGCATCTCAGGAAGCGCTCCAGCAGTTGATTGGTCCGCTATGCCTGAACGTTGGTCTGGGGGTGGTATCCAGATTAGAGGCTGCATGAGACCTCAATCAGACAGTAGAAGGCCTTCCATACATGGCCAGTGAACTGCAGCCCTCTGTCAGAGACAATGTCCTTGTGTAACCCATGCAAACGGACTATGTGCTAAAAGATTAGTCCAGTGCTGGTTTTGGCTGAGGGGAGCCCCGCGAGAACCACCAAGTGCACGGCTTTGGAGAATCGATCCACAATATTTCGGATGGAGTTTTTTCCTTCGGATTCCAGCAGTCCAGTGATTGAATACAGGGCGATGTGTGACCAGGGACAACGAGGGACCGGGAGAGACAGAGGAGGAGTGGGCCCACTGAAGGATGGGGCATGTCTGCCCCTGGTGGACTGATCTTCCAAGTCCCACATAAGGGGCAAAACAACTCAGGTGGATGGAATGATGGGCACAGGGTCCGTCCAGGGAGCATCGCGTTGGTAAGCGCAAGAGAGAGCATCCACCTTAGCATTTTCGACGATATGAGATGATGAACTCGAACTGTTGGAAGAACAGAGCTCAATGCACCAGTCAAGGATTCAGTTATTTCGCCTGATGGATGGCGTCAATGGCAGCAGGGGTGAGTTAGAAGGTGGTTTTGGTGGGTCTGGTGAGAGGAGTAAGTGGTGCTGTGACTGAACTGAAGCGGCAGTAGAAATACGCAAACCCCAGAAAACGATGGAGCTGTTTAAGCAAGGAGGTTAGAGGCCAGTTTTGCACAGCAGCCAACTTCTGG
This sequence comes from Rhabdalestes septentrionalis, assembly GCA_037832545.1. NCBI lineage: Eukaryota > Metazoa > Chordata > Actinopteri > Characiformes > Alestidae > Rhabdalestes > Rhabdalestes septentrionalis. The sequence goes on along the minus strand of JBBMFX010000001.1, from coordinate 2,894,305 downwards.
GGCTCCATGACCACACCCTGAGGGGAGATGACGAATCCCAGAAATGTGGTGGAGCACTGGTGGGCCAGCAACCTCTTTAATCCTTCAGTTGTGTTCACTTCCCGCCCCTTGCTTTAGTGTTCCCGGTCAAAATTGACCGGTCCGCTTAATCTGCCATTAAATTAGAACAAAAACATTTTTCTCTTTATCATTTCCAAATCATGTCCAAAAAACCTGGACTTTAGTTAGTTAAATGTGTGTAAGTGAGTGAGAGTTAGTTAGTTTTTTAGTTAGTTAGGTGTGTAAAGGGATGTTTTCTGTCTAATGTATGAATATAGCCTGGATACCCATTCATTTCCTAAGGCGGTCACTTTTAATCGGGAACACCACAGGTGTAACAAAGTTGATTAAAACACTCAAAATCCAATGAAAGAGGTGATCATCACTTTTTTGTCAGATTTGACCCGAACACGTTGGGAGGGTTAACACTGCTCGGATGTGCTGGAGATGTTCTTCTTCCATCTTCAAGTAAATCAGGATGTCATCCAGATAGGTGAAGATCCAGCATGTCCCAGAACGAATCATTGATCAGTTTTTGGAATGCTGCCGTACTATTGCACAAGCTGAATGGCATAACCAGCATCTCATAGTGGCCGGTGGGAGTATTGAAGTCTGTCTTTCACACGTTACACTCACTTATGCGGATGAGGTTATACGCACAGTGAGGGTCCAGCTTCGTAAAGATGGTAGCACCAGAGTGGTCGGCAGTTCTTCACAGTGATCTTGTTGATACCCCTATAGTCGACACCGGCGCGGAGTCCACCATCCTTTTT
>JBBMFX010000001.1:2831175-2841411 GCA_037832545.1 Rhabdalestes septentrionalis | reverse complement strand
GGAGTTTAACACACACTGGACTGGAGTTTAACACACACTGGACTGGAGTTTAACACACACTGGACTGGAACCGGTTCACACTCAGAGAGACGCTGTTTAAATATAAACTGCAGTTGCTCTATTGGTTAAAGAAAAGAAATTGACGTGAAAACCCTCCTATTACGGTTAAAAACGTGTTTCTGTGCGGGAACTGTATACTGGAAAGAGTTGGAAGTGGTGTGTCTGTGTCGGGATTCACCTTTCTGTTTTGTATCGTATATCGTTACAGCCCTAACACATATATATATATATATAATTTTATTTTTTTATTTATTTATTTTAAAGGGGTGGAGTAGAACCTGAATATGCTATTCAGAAAGGCACAAATAACATGTTTTTAACGAATACGGTATTCCGACAAATATAAAAAAAAACTTGGAGAGAAACCCAATGTTGATAGAAACACACTCAAATAATTTTCATAGGTGCCCAAGACTTTTTTAAATCATAATATTAACGTTTAATCACTTACGGCGTAATTTTATTCAACTCCCATTACTTACAAACTAAATTTTTTGAAAAAAAAAATTCTAATCAACAAAAATGCAAACGCCAGTATAGCTCGTTAAGGGAGAATAATGTGTTTTATGTTTTAACTATGTTTTAATTAAAAGCAACAATGATAACATTACACCAAAGACAAGTTTAATAAAAATGGCATTAAAAAAAATCCATGATTGGTGCGTCTGTAATGAAAACACAGGGAAGGACAGAGAAGACATCTGAAGCTTTCTGACCTCTAAAGCATTAGAAACAAATGGAGTTTCAGGCTTGAGCCTGTGGTATCCGAGTGGTTTATTGTAATTAATGAGGTAAATACACCATTAGGTTAAGGTAACTGTGGTCTGAGAGGTTTCTGGTGGTCCTGTGGATCCAGGAGGCTGGAGGTGTGATTGGAGGTGGTCCAGGAGGACCCACAGATTCGCTTTGCGGCCAATTACAGTTTAGCCAGGTGGCGCTGGCACCGAGACAGGACTGGCACTGCTGGAGCCCAGGAATTTAAAGTGGCAGCGCATCATCTGTACCGTAATATTTGTAGCTTCTTCTTCTTCACGGCCGCGGGTTGCAGAAAGATCTGCATTTGGGAAAGTGTTTGTGTGTGTGTGTGTGTGTGTGTGTGTGTGTGTGTGTGATGGGGGGGGGTCACACTGTCCCTAAACACAGATCTGCTTTCCACCTTTTAATGTGCGACACAAACAAAAGCGCCTCCTGGGACCGAGGGAAGGTCTGCGGCGGCTCCAACTTTGATGTGTGCTTATCTGTCCGTGTTTCAGCGAGATTACGGGCGCGTCGGAGATGCTGTGTCATGCTGCTATTGTCAAATGATTTGTGCGGAAGGGAAATGCACCGCAGAGTAATGCCGTCATTTAGATTCTGCATGAGTGCCGAAACTCTGACACCGTGCTCTAACACACCGCTGCCATGCACGGAGCACACACACTCGCCCACAACACGCTCCGCCCGTTTACCGTCCTGCACTGATCCAGCCTCCTCTCTCTCAGACCACGTCCCCGTGTTAACAAGCACATAAGAGGCAGATCAGGCAGAACGTGACTGCGTTTCCCATCCTGACCACCGTTTCAGCAGGACGCTGCATTCTAATCCTGCACCTTCGAAATGTGATATATATTTTATGAGCTATTCTATGGTCCTCAGATCGTAGCGGTTCATTCCGTAAGTAAATATAGCCCCAAAATTCCCTAAATGTTACCACGGCCCCCGCTGAACGAGTGCCAGGGAAGCCAATCAGGACAGAGGTCATTTGTATATAACAGACTTAATGGCTCAGTAACACAAACAGCCTCTTTAATTCTAATAGCTTGGAAAATGTGCATCGCCGCGCCCATTCTAGTGTCATAAGAGGACACAAACTGCAAAACGCTTTAGATTCACATTTGATTTGGGAGTGGGAGAATAAATATTACCATATTCAATGATAATTTGTGACAATGATAAATCGAATAGGGTCAGTCTTCCAGAGAAGCAGTGCTTTAAAACCTAAATCTTGCAGAGAAATCCAAAAGGCTAACATATACACAATAGGTGTGTATGGACTGAGAGGTCATGGGTTCGAATCGTACCTTCATTAAACCACCACTGGGTTCCTGAGCAAGACCCTTAACCCCAAGTAGCTCAAGGGAGACTGCCCCCTGTAGTCAGGAAATGGAAGTCGCTTTGGATAAAAGCATCTGAAAAATTCTGTAAACGTAAATTTAGGTTTTTTTCACCTTTGGGATGAACAGGAAAGGAGATTGTGATCCAGACCTCCTCGTCCAGCATCAGTGTCTGACATTATGAATGGACACAAATTCCCACAGAAACTCCAAATTCTTGTGAAAAGCCCTAAAGAGCCAACTCCTAATTAAAGTCTATGGATCTGAATGCAATGTTTTTGAGGTCTCTGTTTGTGCAATGGACATGCGTCCCAATACTTTTGTCCATTTAGTGTAGCTGCCAATGAGAAACTTGGTGCAAATGAGCTCTTAGCCTGTTAGTGGGGGTTAGTGTTTTGAGGTATTTGTGAGAATTATAATCATAAAATGATATTTCCTGTCATTGCAGCCCTGTCCACCAGGAGTCACTGCCAGCCCGATAGAGCGGGTGCCATGCTGCCATGGTTACGGAGGTGGGGCGAACATCTACAACTCACGAAAATCGGAGGAGGATTTAGACTTGGGGTTGGTACCACGTCAGTGAAAATGTGTTGGCAGTAATGTGTTGGTGCATTCGGATCATTCAGTAGGTCTGTTTTTAACAGGTCACCTCCGAAGCGAATGTTTGCCCTATATCACCCATCATACAACGGATCTCAGGGTCTGTCTCGAACTCTGCATCACTACAGGTCTGTAAACAGTGAGTGTTTTTGCAGATCATTTTTGTCTACTAATATTTATTAAATGTGTTTAATATTACACACAACATGCATAATGTTTTTTAAAGATATATAAATTATAAATGGACTATAATCCACTGAATATGAATGAATATTTTCATGTAATGTTATGATTATGTAAGTAATTTCTTTTTTTTCTCGTTATTTACCAAGTGTATCATGGTTATTTAATTTGGTATTCTGCCTGAAGTAAACCTTAGTGTCTGGCCTGGGGACTGTGACTGTGGCTGGCCACTAGAGGCCGCCAAAGTTGAAGGTTATTTTGGAGTTTCGGAGTTTCACCTCGGAATTCATTAGGGGTCCTGAGCACACCAGGTATTACTTCAGTAATTATTAGTTTCAGCTGCCAGTGTGCTCAGGAAGGATAATGTTATTTAAGTTCAGTTTGGGTGGATCTAGGCTGTCGGTCCACTGTCAGCATACCCTGGTATTTATGTGTCTCCGGACACCTTTTGTTTTGAAGAATCCTAGAATTTCGGTTTATGGGCCCTCGTGCCTTTTGGTTTTCTAGATTTAAATAAAAGTGTCAACCATAAACTTCTGCAATTGCGCCTGCCTTCATTTTGGAGTCATGTTTTTTTTCAGATGCATGTTATTTTGGGCCCAATAGTGGTGCAGTGTGTGGCACTGTTGCCTCTCACCTCCAGGGTTGGGGGTTTGAATGTGGGTCCTGGCTTTCTTCCGGGGTCTCCAGGTTCCTCCCATAGTCCAAAGACATGTGTCAGGTCAACTGGGTGGTTCTAAATTGGCCGTAGGTGTGAGTGTTTGAGTGAATGTGTGTTTGTGGGTGAATGTGTGGGTGAATGTGTGTATGAAAGTGTTTGTTTTTCTGTGTATATGTGTGTTGGTGTTTGTATGTTCCCTGCCTCGCACATGTAAAGCCCTGGTTTGTCTCCAGCTAACCCTAACCCTAACCCTAGTACGGATGAAGCGGTTACAGAAATTGAACAGAATCTTCTTTCATTTGATGTTGCGCTATGGCTCATGCACAAATGCTCAGATTGTAAATCTATCCCAATTATCAAACGTGTTAGTTTAGGGCCCGACTTAAGATAGAAGTTTGGTTTAGACTTATACTTTGGCATCAGATTAAAGAGTTCATCTCATGGAAGATACGTTTTTACTGTCGGGTTCACAGATCCATTCCACATTTGCATGTATCTATTCAGTCTACAGCAGTTTAGCTCCGCCCCTTGTTATTGTTAATAATGATTCTATCAAGACTGTTTTTGAAAGAGGCACAAGACTGTGCAGCCAATCAGAACAGACCTTATTTACATGTTTCAATCTTAAAGGCACAGCAACAAAAACACGATATTCTAAGGGACAAAGACAGGTTAGAAAATAGTAATATGAAAGTGAACTACTGCTGTTATTTTGGAGACATCAGGAAAAAGATGTAGAACTTTTAAGGTTGATTAAGAGCATAAATAAAAGTTACTTAGCTGGCAGTAACTTGGTAATAAGCAAGTGCTGATCTTGGTGTAGCTTTATTGGTATAAAGAACAGACGTAGACGACTTAAGCTCTGATAATACATCGCTCTGGATAAGAGGGCCTGCTAAATACTGTAAACGTAACATAAACATAAATGAAAATTTAAGCATAATTTTGGGGCAGCTGGTGGCCTATTGGTTAGGGCGTCTGCCTTGCGAAGGTTCGAGACTGCTTGTGGCACCACTGAGGTTCCCTTGAGAAAGGTACTGTCCCCACACTCCACTCCCTTGGTGTTGCCCGCTGCTTCACTTGGGGAATGGGTTAAATGCAGAGGAAGAATTTCACACTGTTGACGTATGACAGAATGGATATTTTACACTCTAGTGGATCATTACTGCATTTTTTTTATCCCACCTGTCGTAGTGCGGAGGACCCTTGTCGGCTCCCATCGCCCTGCCTACCCTTCTCGAACGCCCACCCAGCCGGCCCCAGGTTCGAGCAGTGCCCCTCACTGTTCCTGCGAGACGTCGCCTCCTACCCCAACGGCGTGGGCGTGGACGATCCCGCGGCGAGAGGCTGGGGCGGCGGGGAGGCCGTCAGGATCCTGGCCAGGCGCGTCACGCCGGACGGGAAGGTCCAGTACCTAGTGGAGTGGGGAAACGTGACGGTTTACTAAAAGACAGTGCGAGAAAGAAGAGAGGGCATGACCGTGAAGGAAAGGTAGCAGGAGAGCCAGTTAGAGGTAGTGAGAGAGTAGATAATACTCGAAAGTACGGAGGGACAAAGAGGAAAGCTACACTAACCCATGTGTTTAGAATGGGCTACGTATTAGCGAAGCTGACAGAGCTCTGGACTCGAGTCACAGCAAACGAAGAAAAAATATTACGCTCACACACACACACACACACACACATACACATACACACACATGAAACAAATCCAGGTTGAGCTCTAAAGCAACTTCACTCTGTGGGATTATACTGTTAGATCTCTTTTCCCCCACAGGCGTCTCCTATATTTTGAATACTGTTAGAAAACACCTTTAGAATGCCTTGAACTTTACTATCATGGTTTGTATTATACAATATAAGCTATTCATGGTAATTATATGTTGTTTATGCACTCATCGCACTCCGAGAGATAAGATTACCACAAGAGATCCATCAGCACATCAGACGGTACACCTGCAAATTGTAATTTCAACCTTCACAGGGAGGAAGGGGGCCCTCAAGATATACTGATAATCTGAGTCGTAATTAGGTTTTCCCTCTTAATATGCAAACTTTGTATGATTCATGACCTAACGAGAGGCGTTCTGATCAATTAGGAAATAGAGAAAAGTCCATTTTGCACGTCTGGGGATCATCTGATACGGAGGTGTTGGATGGTCCCTTCATTAGTCACATCATTCAAGGGCGCCTTTGAGTGGCAGCACCGATTCAGATCTCTGAGCAACATCAAAATTTAGACGCATCCCTTAAATTCCCATAATTGACTTTAACATTTAGATTTTCATGCATGGAGATGGCCGTGACCGTACGTACGGATCACAGACGATCCTAATTAGGCTCCACTGATGCACAAACTAAACAGAACCCACATTCTCGCCCACTGACGTTATTCCCAGCTCTATTAAGTTTTAGGTAAAACATTTTGAACCGTGCGTTCCTCAACTTCTCAAATCCACCATCAAGCCCATTCTGCACCGGAAAGGCAGAAAAGCTGAAGTTAAAGAGATCGGCTAGAAAATGTTTCTTCAGTTTTTAAATTAGCTCGGAGAATGTAATCACTTCAGATTTACTTTCCGCTGATTCCGCTACACTGAGCTAATCTAAAAGTTTTAGATGGACTAATTATGTGTGTGTGCAGCTAACTCAAATGGTTTAAGCAGTCTACTGTAAATCCTGTAACACCGACGCTAGGAAAAAGTGTGCAGCCGTGGAATTTCCCAACATTTTCCACCAGCGCTCCCCATAGGAACCATATTCAAGACCCAATATGAGGTCAAATAGTCTCACCAGATTTGCGAACAGGCTCTTTATCAACTTAAACTTGGGGTTAAATTTCGATAACTGATCTTATTTACCGATATTATTTAGATAAATTATATTTTATTTTTATACAGTGTTTTACTGACAGTTAGGGTTGTCCTGGTCACACTTCTTATACCCAAACAACCGAAACAAACAGTTCAATAACACTGGGCTTCTCATGCGTTTTGGATTCTTTGTGCTTTAAATATATGTTCATTTCTTCTTTTCGCATTTTATGTTGTAATCTTTATGCTCAAGGGTATATCTGATTGCTTTTTCAATTTTTGTATGTTTTCAATATTCTTACTATGATGGTGTCTTATGCGGTTACTGTGCTTTTTGGGATTTTCTGAATTTTCTTCCGTATTTAGTCACCTTATCAAGTCTCCCCCAATCAAACACTTCCACCACCATGTTTTCAAACCTCTGTTAATGTACCATCATTGACATGCTTATAAAAGTCCACTAATCACCAATTCTGTAATGGGGGGTGTGATGGGGGGCACCCTACCCACTAAACACCCAACCCACCAAACCCACCCAGGGAGTGTTGGGGCAGTTGTTGTCTCTCCAGATGACTCCAGAAGTGATCAGACTCAGATGTCCTGAAGATAGACAGTAGATTGTGACCACATAGTTCAACAGAGGTGACTCATATTGGGTACCCCGGAAGCACGGCTGTTTAAGTGCCCTACTGGAACAAATTTATCCTTTTAGTCAGTAATTCCTGGTGCTTTGTTGTCAGTATTTCCGCCGATATCGATATAGATGAAACCTCAGGTCATCAATATCGGTCGATATAATTGACCTATCTATATCTATTGCTAACCTTAGCAAATACTCACATGGTTTAAAAATGCATTTCAGACCTAATATCAACCATGAACTTCTGCATTTGCTAGCGATATCTATCGCCAACCTTGGCAAGTACTCATCTGGTTTGAAAATGCATTTCAAACCTATATGAGCCCTTAATTACTGTCTTTGTTAGTGTTGAGGTAATCATTATTAGCCTTAATTATATGTATCTTATGTTTTTTATGTATATTACATTTATAATGTATATCAAATGTATAACAAAATTACTCAAACACGTTAAGGTAATCATGGCCTTAATTTCTCTGAGTATGCTCAAAAAGCAAGTGTGCTTTGAGAAACTGCACTTTACGCAAGATCTTGTCATTATGGCATCATGAGTGGATCAATATGTGTCCATTCAAAACAGTGTTACAGGATTTTGCAGTTTCACAGTACTTAAATCATTTCAGTAATTCATTGGGTTTTTTTTTTTATGGGGTCCCAATTATGATATTTATTGAACTTTAAAGGCCTTTGGATGCAACTGTGTACATGTCCATGGATGCAATATGTCTCTGCATGAACCTTGAGAAACCACTACAGTCTTTTTACAGATTAGAGACCAGATTATTTCCCTCCGAACAGAACTCGGGTCAGTCTGAGCAGTGACTCCTCAAGCGAAAAAGCTCAACCTCATCAGTGGAAGAAACGAATGTATTGTACTTATTTTATTTTTATTAAATGCACCTGTGAAGTGTTTTTTAGACCATAGATTGATTTTTAAAAAAACAATTCAGGGTTAACTTTCAAGTGAAGATATAAAAAAAAAAAACACTAGCAGACTGTGTTCTTCTATTTTAGGTTCTTTCTTTTTCTTTTTTTTTTTGTTTGTTTGTTTTTTTTGTTGAAATGTTGTCAAGTCCAAGTTGGGTTCGATGTTATCTATGACTTTTGGTCAAATTCAGTTTCTACATTGTGTACAGTAGGTCAACACCTAAAATGTGAACAACTAATAAAAACATTGCCCATTACATCGTAGCTGGAATTTGTTGAGTAGCCTGTCTTTGACCCTCTCATTCTTACATCCAGAACATTTCTTCTTCTTTGTAGAAAACACGTCTTATTTCTGCCTCGGGGCCACTTCTTTAGTTTGTAGAGGATCTCTCCGCCTCTTTTCAGTAACCTGTTCAGGATACAGTCAACTCGTCAACACGAATTCGAGATTTGGTCAAACAAAACGCCTATAAATGTCTTTTTATATAGTGTACACCCAAAATATGCCCCCAAATATGCTCCTAAAACAATTGAATACCATTTTAAACTCATTTCCCTTAAAGAAAGTGTAAATGTAAACCCGTATCCGTACTGTAAAGTTTACACTGAACTCCCGCAGTGCTAGAATGTAAACCCCGATGTTCCCACTGTATAGACTGGACTGTAATTCATGGAAAGCCATTTTCTTTCGAATGTGCTGTCATTTTCTTTTGTCTATGCAGAGTAAATTCATTATTTAAATTATCATTTCGCTTCAAAGAAAACACTGAACCATGAACTCTGAAACGTGACTTCGTGGGGGAACACTGAAATCATCAATAGAATAATTTCCATGATTTTAATCATTTCCATGATGGCCTGGTTTGTTAAATCTAAATACATTTCAATGATCAACTGGTGAAATTAAAACAAGCCCGAGAACAAAAGCCTGGTTTTGCTGGACTGCAACCTCCTGTGTAACATTTTAGGCTTCGCCCACATGGATGTTGGAATCTTGGATGAATGAACGCGCTCTGAATGCCACACTGTTTTTTGTTGCGTTTTGTAGCTGCGCTTGATTGACACTATTGAACACCAGCCTGCAGCCCAAAGTGTATTTTCATGTTTTTACCTGTGGGGGCAGTAATGATGCTGTCCAGAGTGTTTACCCGTGGATTCTCTTTGATCTGCGCTGAAAACATGGATTCCTATTCTTTGTTAAAACTAAGTATCGACATTATTGTTTCAAAAAACTGATACGGTATCGTAGACAAGACATTGTTACCGATACTGGGTTAATCCTGGAATCATGGGACATATTCAGCCCTCCAGAACACAGTGTAATCGCAATGGCAATGTTTTCCTAACGTTCGTCCAGATTTTGGCAGAAATTGACGACAAGAATCAACAATGACATCGACAATGACACTTGCATTTCGACAGTGATGGAAATGGACTGGGAGGGACTCAGTAGACCCTGTTTAGATGTGGTAGTAACATGAATGTGGACGGAGTGACCAGTGAAGTGGACAGTGATACAGAGCGTTTTACTCCGGGCATCTTTCTGCGACTGTAATGCGTCTCCAGTGGCCACTTATGATGGACCGGATGATGGGTACCGAACATATTCATTACTCCAGTCTCTCGATTTGTTGCAAAAATCTGCCTTGTATGTCTAGAAGAATTAACTTCTCAGTCACAAAAATAAGCGCACAAATGCTTTAAATGAACTTCGCCATGCTGCTGATATTAAAGAGGGTTGGAGGTGCGAGAGACAAGGGCTTTAACCAAAATAGTATCAGGAGTAAGACACAAAATACAGCCCAGTTGTAGTGTTGGGAGGAGCTCGGTCTCGGATGAAGACGATAGATCCACATGATTTGATCTGAGAAGGTTCTTATAACAGAGTAAAAATTCCCACCAGGAACCAGCATTCTCACACACACACACACACACACACACACACAGAAATGTAGAGAAGAGAGAGTACTCACGACACCGAGGGCTGAAGGCTGACCCAGGATCAGGCATGGAACCTGAATTAAACCTAAAACTAGACAGGTCTACCTCACTGCTCACAAACAACAGAGTTGCCCTGGCCTGGATGGTCAGCACTATGTGTGATTTGTATCATTTGAACTTGCTACTCTGTATCCTCCTGAGACCCGCCCGTCCATTTACCTCCTTTATAAAGGACACTGTGTTCTCCTGTATCTTCCTTCAGTATCTGGAGTTCCCCATCAGGTCCTATAGTGTTCTGTAGAGAACGTCCTGGGTTCTCCAG
>JBBMFX010000001.1:2617063-2628539 GCA_037832545.1 Rhabdalestes septentrionalis | reverse complement strand
TCAATGTGAAGGGGATAAAGGGCTTGGAAAATAAATGGACATGGAATATGGATTTGATTTTATTATCTTTTTAAAGTATGGAGGTCTTAAGGGCAGCAGATTCCATGGCTGACCCTGTAAACAATTTCTATACAGTTTTCTGTACAGGCATTGAGTGATTGATTTTACCGCAAAAGGGCAGAACATTTGGTGACACTTTACTGGAGAGCTTCATTCACAATGCTATATGATGTCGACACAACTTATATAAACATTTATGAACTATGAGATGAGATCATATAAAAAATTTAATATTTTAACCTGCTGGTCATTGATTTATCCATATCCCTTCTGCAAGTGTTACCCAGTGCCGTTCACTGAAGATGCTGAAAGTATCTCATTGTCATTTAATAGCTGTGTTTAAATGAGGTTACTTTAAATAATTTTAACGGTTCAAGTGAAGCTTTTGTCTAGGTCACTCCCAGATGCTACTTTTATTCTATTCGAGTCCGTAGGAAGTGGACCTGCTCTTGTGTTTGAAATCGCCGCCTTGCTGAAGTTCCATTGCATTTGAACTTCAGCTCACACACTGATATGTGAACATTGTCCTGAAGGAATTTCTGGCATAGAGCAGAATTCATTGCTCAGTCAATTATGGCAAGTTGCCTGGCCCTTAAAGCATCACCCCCCACTCATCACCAGCATGTTTGACTGTTGGTTGTCGAATGCTGTGTTCGTTTTATATCAGATATAACAGCCCCCATGTCTTTCAAAAAAAGTTCTGTCAAAAAACTTTCCACACATCAGTCTATATATAACATTATTCAAAACTGCTCGGAGGCCATCAAGGTTTTTTTTTGGCAAAGATGAGATATCAAGACACTTTGCCAAATCTCTTGGCTCACAGTGGTTCACAGAGGCCTATCAACTCTCCCACACCGTTTCCATCTAGTCTCTCTCTAATACTGGAGTCACGAACATTGACCTTGTCCGGGGCAAACGAGTCCTGCCATTCTTTAAATGTTTGAGTTCTTTTATGAGTGACTTTTTATGTCCATCCACTAGTAGACATTTTTCAAATTTTTACCAGCTGGGAACAGAGAACCGGCTGCAGTGGTAGATTTAAATGTAGCCAAGTATAGCGACACATTCTCTTTTTCAGAGCTGATTCTGGACCCTCAATAAAATCATATGCCTTTAAACTTAAGTTCACTCAGAAAAGGAAAGGATGTATATAACTGCAGCTGTGATGTGAAAGGAAAACACACTGGAATCTACAATGGCAGTTTTTGAAAGCAAGTTTTACTTGGATGATTTCAGGTACATTTTCAGAGCTTGGACAAAAATTTAGTAATCCTTTTAAGTAAGCATTCTTTCTAGGAGACAAAGCAGTGTTTGCTCAGTAATTATTAACACTCAGCTTATGTTTTCTGTATCTGTGCTCATGGAAATACTGGTCTGAATCTTTTTTCAACTGGACACCAGTCAGGACACATACACATTTTTTTAAAATATTTTTTCATATTGTTAAGATCAGCAGCAACTCTTTACCTGGTATCTCTTTCTTAGTCTTCCAGTAGTGCCTGATTTAGATCAACTTTTCATCCTGCAAACCCCTCAGTGGCACACGCTAGCAAACTGACTAACTGATTTAAGAAGTGTTAATTCATTTCACAGAAAACATACACTCTTAATGATGTTGCAATATAACCAAGCCCCTACTAACTGGAACAGTGCAAAGAAACTGTAATAGGTGTGAAAATCAAGATAGATCAAGACTATTTGATAGAGTGAATTTGGCCACCCATGGAGTTCTGCCAGTTAAAAAACAACAATATATTTGGGCTAAACTGTGCAATATTTTATATGACCTTCAAATAGTTTGCAGCTCCTAATGGTCTGTCCCAGCTGACTGAGTGGGGATTGTGTATGATTGAGTGAGTTTGGGTGTTTCTTTCTGTGGGGGAGATTGATTGTCTCTCCCTCTCTCTCTCTCTCTCTCTCTCTCTCTCTCTCTCTCTCTCTCTCTCTCTCTCTCTCTCTTTCCACTCTCTTCTCTATCTGCCCTTGGAGAGTTGGAACATGCTGAACTACCCCCTCCCACGTTATATTAGCCACTTTATACTACACTTCATAATGCAGAACGTCCTGCTGCCTCTCACACTGTTTTAATCATAATTTAAACACACTCACATACAAACACACACACACTCACACACAGATTAACTTTTTTGTGTTCTTCTTGGAGGGTTTTTTGTTTATAATGCAATGTACTTAAAATGCCCCCAGTGAATTTAGATTTGTTTCACAGTGTGTGCATCTCGTCAGTCAATGTCCAACACATACATCCACAAATTGCGTAGCTTTTTTCACCATCAAGGCCTTGGGGAATGAACTAGGTGTCATAAGGCCTGGCAGAGTCAATTAGGTTCTCCTCGTCAAGCTCAGTTGGTCTTTCCATGCAGACACCACACACACATGCTCACACACACACATATACACCTACTTCCTCTCTGGTCAATGGGTAAGGCTCAGCTGCTTCTCAGGGGGCGCGTGTCACGGATGACTTACATATCCCATAATGCCATCTGGCCCTCATATCCCAGAAGACCTCTGACCAATCACAACCTGGCAGTTACCACGGTAACACCTGACTGACACCAGACGACCAGCCGTTTCCATGGTGACAAGAAGAGTCCTAGGGCCACATTTTTTTGGAGGAGGGGTGCGAGTACATGGCCGCTCAAAAGTGGCCTGTGCGTTAAAGTCTGCTGGGGATTAGAGAGAATTGAGTGTGGACGTGTATGGGGAGAGAGGGAGAGAAAGAGTCTGTATAGTGTCTGTGGAAAAGGCAGAGACAAGAAACAAGGGAACGGACTGCGGTAGACTAATCATGACTAATTGCAAACTGGGTCACAAAGTGCAATGATGATGTATGTGAGCCATTAAACCAGTTCCAAATATGTTCCAAAGTGACTGAACAATTGACCTATCCATGCTTCACGCACAAATACTTTCCTAGGTAGTGCTGGACAAACTTTGAAGGAGACTGGCAAAAAAAGAAAGGAGAAATTGCTTACAAGAGGGAACACTCTTGTAGTTGTCTATTTCCAAATAGCAAAGTGAAGCCATTGTGAAGGTGAAGCATCTTCCTGAAGTCCTAAAAATCAAGGAACCACAACGAACTGTCCCTAGACATATGTGCCATGCAAGATTTTTCTCAGATTACTGATAAGGAAGGTAAGAGAGAGGCCAGCAGTCATTCGAGCAGAGTTATAGGACAACCTGAAAGCAAAACAGGAAGCACAGATATGCACATCTAAAATCGGCACACGAGCACTTAGACAAATCGGTGTACAGTCCCAATTAAATCAAAACAAAATTCTATGGTCAGGAAAACAAAGAAGGTGGTCTTTTCAACGGGACAACGCCACTCATCCAAATTAATTTATAATGGTTTTTAAAGAGTGTTCTTGCTTGGCCTAGCCAATTATAAACATTATCTTGTAAAATTAAACACAGTTTTCCCAGAGGAACTGGACCACAATTCTGCATAAGACTAATTGCTTCTCGCAGTACATATTTTAATCAGGAGTTAAAAGATGCTATGTGCATAACGGGGAAGTAGATAGATGCACTAGAAGCAAAACAGTGTTTTGAATATTTGTTTTCTCTCAATGTACAAAGACAGTTTATTTTAATGTATCATTGCTTTTCAGAGATTTTCTACCTTTTAATTGTAAGTCATTTTATACAGATTGAAATTCACACAGCAGCTGCAAATGAAAGATCACTTTACGTAAACAGGCGAAAAGGCAAATCAAAACTGCCCTGGGACATCAGAGTTTACAGAAGACAAACTTAGGCCTGCCAGCATTGTAGAATCCTGACTGGGACCTCTAATGAAAAAAATACTAGACTGGAGATGCACGCGCTGCTGAGCACCTCATCGTTTATCTAATGTTTCCAATCAGGTTATTTGTCTGCCAGAAATGGAATAGCAGTCTGCGGAGGATTGGGCTGTCTAAGTAAAGATTGGGCAGTCTGATTTCTCTGGAGCTAAAGGAGGATTAATGATAGGTTTCATCACAGTGAACTGCACCACAACAGCCTACACACACACACACACAAACTTGTACACACCATCTAAATGTATACATACACACTACTCACTCTCTCCTGGAGGCAGGCTTAAACAGTTAAGGTAGACCAGATCATTAACCCTGCAGCGTAGTTTAATATTCCTTTATTTAGCCCATCCAGTGTATTCACGTTTTGTGCTGTGGCTCTTCAGTGAAAGTGCAATTAGAGTGGAGTGAGTCTGATAATGATCAGGTCCTCTGGGTAGAGTTTAGAGCACTCTGTACGATAATGATCTGGAATGTTCGTGGGAATAAAACCGATGGAATGTTTGAAGCCCGGCAGGGCAACCGATGGAATGAAAGACATGAAATAATGCTTTTTAAAGGACTATTCCATGGAATACAGGATGTAATTTTTTTAAATAAAACAGATTGATGCACTAGACGGTGCACATGTTGGTAAACATACTGTTCACTTTCCAGTCCATATGATCCATGTTTGAAAACTGAAAAACTGGTGGGCACGTGGTTAGGGTGTTCGCCCTGTGATCAGGAACTTGTAGGTTCAATTCCCAAGACTGCTAATCACCTCTGAGGCACCCAGTATAAGGTACTGTCCCCACACACAGCTCCCCGGGCGCTGTGTTCCTGGCTGTCCACTGCTTCGCTTGGTGAATGGGTTTAAATTCAGGGAAAGAATTTTGTGCTGTTGTGTGTTCACGTCTGACAGAATGGTCGCTTCACTTGATTTATTGTTTTTGTGATGTCACTAAAAACAATGTATTTACAAGATCAGGTTCAGTCCCGGGCTGCATTTGAACAAGGCAGCCAATCAAACAGGTCATGTCCATACATCAAATCTTAAATCAAACTACAAAAGGAGCTATTGGTGCAAAGCTTTTGGTACATAAACTCACACAAAGGTCACAAGTAAAGTTCAGTGAATAAGAAATTAAACACAAGAAAACAGAAAATGTGCTCTTTAATTTTGACTTAAATTCACCACCACAACACTGTCCAAATTCTTGGATACAAGGGAAGCCTTTTCATTCCCTTCAGCCACTGAGAGTGTTTTGTTCAGGGAGAGCAGTGGTAGGCCAGAGTGAGTGTGTCTCGGGCATTTTTAAAAGGCCTGCGGAAGGCAGAGGAGGCCTGTGAATAGATCTTTTCTCCCCTCTACATACAAAACTCTAACGGGCAGCCTTAATTATGATAACAGAATAGGAGTTTTATTTTATAATGTTCCAACTAATGGACTTAACCCAGCCTCACTCTCTCTTTATAGCTCATTTGGGCTCTCTCTTCTCTCTCTCTGTCCATTTCTCTCTCTCTCTCTCTCTCTCTCTCTCTCTCTCTCTCCCTCTCCCCCTCATTCTCTCTCTTTCTCCCTCCCTCCTTTTACCTCCTCGGGCCAAAGCTGTGTGTTTTCCTGTCACTATGCAGAAGACTCACACAGCCTCCGCTGCTTTTAATCTCTCTCTCTCTCCTAACCACCCCTCCCCCTACCCTCTCGCTATCTCTCTCACTCACTCTCTCTCTTTCACACTTTCTTCCATTCCCGTGTTTCTTCCCTCCCCCTCTTTTTTTCTATCTGATGGTGGCTCAGCTGTCTCCAGGCTCTTCTGCACCCCCCCTCTGAGACTCCCACAGCCGTGACAAACTTGGCCCCTCCCATTCAGCCATCACAGAGTCATAGTTGTGCTTCAATTGGCTGCTTAGAATGATGTCACACACGGCAGTGGATAGTGTGAAGCAGGGGTTCTTCTGTGAGACTGAAACATGGGGTTAACCACAGCACAACTGCTCCAGATAAGAGCATCCAGCTCTTGCCCTGAAATCTGACTGTTAGTAATCTTTCAGTTTCATTAACACACATTGAGTCAAATCAAAAAGCAGATTTGCAAGATTCAAGATCCTTTATTTGTCACATACAAGTATAACCTGTAGTAGGGTGCCCCTGAAATGCCAGCATATGCGTTAAAGAGAAAATTAAAGGCTAGAACTAATAAATATATTTAAATAATAAATAGATTCAAATAAATGTATATAAACAGTGTAAAGATTCAAATAAACATATATAAACAGTGTAATCTAACATTACAGTGTGTACAAATCCCTGCACCTACAATTATACCAACAGTGTCACTGTGCTGAATTCACCATCCAAATAGTATTGAATTAGTGTGTAGATTGGTGTGGTAGTGCCCGAGTGGGTTAAACACTTGGCTCTGAACCTTATGATTGAGAAGATGCAGGTTCAAACCCCATTTTCGACCATTGGATCCTTCAAATAAATTTAGGTTTTTCCCAAGGGGCTTTTCCTGTAATTAATTATTGCAAATTTCTGGGTCTTATAGAGATGCTTTTCTTTGATGAATGGGATAGAAGTAGGGTACAGCCTACAGTCAGAATTGGCCTATATACCCCTTTTGTGTACATACGAAAGATGGGCACAATCTGATTGGTATCGGTATCGGGTTCCGATATAGCCATAAATCTGATATTGGCCCTGATCTCTATACTCAAGTTTGCAGCTCCCGCAGAACTTTAACTCAACCCTGTAATGTGAGATGCGTCAGCAGCAGATGCCTGACATTTTCCAAAAACTTAACACATATACAGCAGACAACACAAAAGTGAAAGGAACATCAAAGAAGACTATTAGCTCTCCCTCAATCCCTCTTTGGGGTTCTTTAGGGGCTATTTTCTGTGTTTTGTTGGCTGTTTTGCCCTCTCCCTCTCTCTCTATCTCTCAAAACATGATGAAGCTAAAGCTGGGCATTTTGGCCGGTCCAAAATTCACGTTATTTAAAATGTAGTAGTTTTACACTTTATAGTTTTTCACACACTTTTTGCTGTTAAAACGTACACAATACTCGAACTCTTTTAAAGATTGTTGTGTGATTTTACTGCTGTTGCTGCTGCCTTTT
This sequence comes from Rhabdalestes septentrionalis, assembly GCA_037832545.1. Classification (NCBI taxonomy): domain Eukaryota; kingdom Metazoa; phylum Chordata; class Actinopteri; order Characiformes; family Alestidae; genus Rhabdalestes; species Rhabdalestes septentrionalis. The sequence continues at coordinate 2,621,548 of JBBMFX010000001.1, read as the reverse complement.
TCTGAAGTGTAAATAAATTACTTTGGAATGCCTTTAAATTCAGCGTAGTATTTTTGTCTCTGTTAATAAGTGCTTAGTTGTGTATTTATTCTGCAATTTAACCTTACTAACAAACAGCAAAATTTCAACAAAAATACTGCTAATAGTAAAGTAAAAAAGATTTATTACAACGGAATCTGAATATGGCAATGCAAATTTTCCACTAATAAAAATAATTCTTATCTTAAATCATCTTGTTTTATGAGTTTAGACAGAGGCAGGTGTCCTTAACAATTTGGCAACCATGTCTACTTGCATTTTTGTTTCTTTTCCTATAACAATAATAATATAAGATTCTGTCTTTCAGACATTATTGCAAGCTACACCCAGTATTGACAACTCTTTTATTGTTTTGTTTTGTAGTGTTCTATTCTCTTTAAGGCGTTTTTCCATATGTATACAGGAGCCATGCTGTACCTAAACCGTACTGCGGTAGCACACATGTTTTTCCAGTGTATCTCAGCCCAGCATCTGTTTTTCTCAGTCAACAGTCTGGATCTCTTCCCACGGTTTATATCCAGTCATTGTCCTCAAACCACATTCATGGCATCAAACCAGTGAAAGGTTTTCTTTCAGAACCGCTTTTGTTATTGTAGTCTTGATTGTTTGTAGTTTTGTTTTAGTTTTTTTGTTTTGTTTTCATGCGATGATAATTTGCTAGTGAATGTGTTGATAACTTTGTTAGCATTGTTGAAAACATGTCAGTCCAAACAGACAGTAGTGCTTGTACCTTTCCAGTTTTCCATTGTTGTTTTATTTGGGCACCCAAAAAATATATAATAGATTCTTTCCGTGTTGTGATGACACATATTTGTTCACAGTTCTGCACAGTTCTTTGATACTAAACTATGAAGGTCAGGTCTATTGCATCTTTACAAATAGGAAGTATCTTTGATAGCTCAGACGCTATTTGGAGGGAAAGACATGCCACTGTCCACTGGACTCTTTCTCAGGTCATTCTGGGAGATCAGCAGGCTACAGTATCAGCTGTGGCCATTGGAAGACAGTGCTGAGGGCCTGCAGAATCAGCACCACGAACAGCTCCAACCGCATCGGCCAAATGAGGCCTGAGCCAAGAGAGCCGTAGGAGATAACGTTAGCAGCCACTGCATTGCAGTGATTGGTATCTCCACTTGTCATCGACGGCTCTGGTGGTCTGTTATGTGGCCAAGGTGAGAGAGTGTGAATATGGTCAGTTGCGGCACAGATATCCAGCCCTGAGTCACCTTCTCTATTCTCTCCCTGCTGGAGTCGGATGTTACACTCTGTCTCCACTGTTAGGGAGTGAAGAAAAAGGACATTAACCTTTAAAATTAATCAGATAAAGTATGCTGTTCACCATAAACTGAGTTGATTTGGAAGTCCTGTACAAACATAGATACACTTTTTGCAGATACCCTTGCCATACATCGGAACTTTGTACTCAATCCTGTTCAGACATTTTGAGGGGAAGAGCCTCATAAGGTAAAAAGGGTTATAACTCTCTATAATCAGATCATACTATTAACAAGTATCCTTTGGACTTATTATTGAAAACTGACAGTTTCATACAGGACAAGGCTTTTTGTATTGTTTTGTGAAGATGTGACTAGTGCGTTTACATATTACTGAAAGACCACAGTTAACAAATCCTAATTTCGTGTTCCATAACCACCCACCTAGACATCTTACAGCTTCTTTTATTGCAGGTGAGTGTAAGTCGTTTTGTGACAGTAACCTTGATAAATATGGTGGAATCGGGTGCTTTAACTAGCTGGCAGGTGGCTTTTAAACAGAAACAGTAAAAATCAGTGATTCATAATTAATGAATCAAAATTTTGTTTACCATGAACATCTACTAAGCCATTTTACAGCTTGTAAAGATTTCATCAATTGTCCTGACAATGACCTCCAATATATGGAGAAATTGTGTCCAAGATCAGTCTTCCATATGTCTACTTCATGAATACCAAAAATGATGTTGACAAATTGCTTGAAGTTTTGACCTCACTAGAGTTCTTGCAGCTGAATGCAATCAAATGCTTACGGTAATCTCCTGACATCCAGTGGAAAGCCTTCCCTGAGGAGAACAGGTTTTACTGCAGCAAAGAGAGGACAAACTCTACACATAGACTTGATTTCAGAAGGAGAGCTGGCTGAGCAGCTGTCTACAAACTTTTGGACATATATTGAATAACCAAATGGAAATTAGCTCAGGCCATGTATTTCAGCCAAATAGAGTTCAGCTGTCGGAGTCTCTCCGCACTAAATGTTAATCAGCCTTGGCCAAACCTACAGGAGAATACAGCCTACTGATATGAAGGTAGTTCAAAGTGAAAGCAGTGTCTGTATTACAATTGTCCTGCTGTCTCCTGAACCCTGAGATGAGCAAAATGGCCTGCCAGCTGTGCCAGGCTGACAAATGTATTCAATTCAGAAGCAGTAAGATTATCAATAAAGCGCTGGGCCGGTAAGGTAGACTCTGGTAAAGACACTGACAGTATGTCAATGGCAGCGCTGGCGGCCGGCAAGCGGCTGACTGCTCGTCTGCTGCCATGGTGACTCATCGCTGGGCTCACACCCCAAATCACACAATCAGCGGGTGACAGAGCTGCATAATTACATGCACATATTTCAACTGAAGCCATTGAAGAGGCCCTTGTTAGGCCAGTAAGCAGTAAAGATGGCAATATTTATGCCAATCGGAAGTGTCCAATATAATTTATAAATGTGTTATTTGAACTATTAAGGTTTGTTTATTTGTTGGTTATTAATACATCCTTTAGAGGGTGGCAGTGAGTGATGTTTCTTTATTTGTTGCGTGTTAATTACACCTTTAGAGGGCAGCAGTGAGGGATGTTTCTTCATTTGTTTGTTAATAACACCTTTAGTGGGCGCTAGTGAATATTGTATCTTGATTCATTGTTTAGTCATAATACCTTTAGAGGGCAGTAATGAGTAATGCTTCTTTCACTGCACAGAGAAATGCAATTTCTTCTGTACACATGAAAAAAATCTTGGAATATTTATTTCTTGGTTGTTAATAACACCTTTAGAGGGCAGCAGTGATTTAATTATTAGTGAAAGTTTCATTCTTTCATTCCTTCCATCCCTTCAGTCTGTGAAAGAGTTTCTAACCTGTATGGTGACCAAGCTGAAGGAAGGAAAGAAGAGGGAGAATAAGTGAGATACACTAGATGGACAAAAGTATTGAGACACGTAACACACGTGAAAAGGGCAGAAAACAGAGGTGCTATCCAGCCATATTTGTTTGACCCTGAGTCAGACCCAGAGCAAGACTTGCCTTTGCCTGTAGACATTGTGCTCGAATTTCCGTGCTTGTAAAATGAGCAGATAAGATGGCGAATCTTCAACTAATCTAGTGTTAGGGTGCAACAGAGTGTGCCTTACCGCCAGTTTTCCGAGCCACTGGGCTGGGGACCACTGATGGGCTGCAAAGGTTTTTGATTGGGCCACGAATCTGAAATTGAGACAGGCCATTGTGCCGCAATTGAATATTTAAGATTATCTAACGTAAACAAGTGGGCCTTAGCAACTTGCTGTGATAGATATATGGGCCTTAATGCCTTAATGTTGAAAAGGTTAAGCCTTACCGTATACATCCACGAGATTGGTGTATTTTCACGCCAATTTTTTGCTTTGACCAATGAAGAATAAATCTGGTTTTATCTCTATATCTGAGAGAAATTTTGTGCAAAAAACGTAATGAACATATTTTGTATAGCCCATAGACATATTATAACTAAAGTGAGTGTTGCCAAATATGTCCCCTTTAATAACAAATGTAGAGAGCAGCAGTATCTAAGGTCTGTTTACTCATTATTATTAAACAATGTAATACCTTTACAAGGCAGCAGTGAATGAAATTTCTATTTGTTGTTTGTTACTAACACAGTAACAGAAGTAGTGCATCATGCTTGTTCATTTGTTATTTGTTCATAAGACATCAGCAGTGAGTTATATTTGTTTTAATTGTTATTATTAGGACCTTTTGAGCAGGAATTCTCAGCAACTGGGCCACAGACAACTGATGGCTGTGAAACCTTTTGATTGGGCCAGGAATCTAATATCAAGACAGGCCATTGGTCCACAATTGGCTAATTAATATCATCTTTTGTGGCCAAGTGGGCATAGGCAACATGCTGTGATAGATACATGTGCCTTAATGGTGAAAAGCTTGAGAATCATTGCTTTAGAGGACAGCAACTGACTATTTATTTATTTATTTGTTGTTTGTTAATAACACCTATAGAGGACCTTGAGTAATGTTTTTTTTGTTTGTTTCTTAGTTACAACTTCAGAGGGCAGCAGTGAGTGATGTTTGTTTATTTGAGCTTGAGCTGTATCTGTTGTATCAACAGCTAGTTGGGCCAGTTAATAATGTAATGCAATAGTTGTTCAATGGAAAAGGTGAAATTAAACAATACTTTATCTACTTTAAAAAAG
>JBBMFX010000001.1:2569937-2602362 GCA_037832545.1 Rhabdalestes septentrionalis | reverse complement strand
TGTGAGAGTCTGTGTGAGAGTGTGTGTGTGAGTGTGTGTGAGAGTGTGTGTGAGAGTGTGTGTGTGAGTGTGTGTTGTGAGGTGAAGAGGTGGAACTGACTGCACATGTACGTCTGACTTCCCACAAAACCCCGGTGAACAGCACAAAATTAGGAGCCAGGACTCCGTAAAACACGTGCACACAATCGAGAGAAGCAGATAGAGAATAGAGAAAAGGGAGTGAACAGAGATTAAGCAGAGAAAGAGTTCAGAGTAGAGTATTGCTGGTGAAGAGAGCCTGTGAGATTATTTCAGCCCAAATTTTTGTGCTTTCGAACGATTATGCCATTTATTTTATGACAAAGCTCCATGGTGCACCTGTACTGGTGTTCCTGTGTTCCTAGCTCACTATATGTGTACACACACACACATACACACACACACACACACACACATTTTGTGTTTATTTAATGAGCTGCCTTCCTTTCTCTTTTCAGATCTGTTTAAATACAGACTGGTCAACAGTCGTCTCATCAACAGCACCTTCCTGCATAACAAAGAGGGCTGCTTGCTAGACTTCAGTGATGAGAACAACGCCTACATGATCTACTTTGTCAGTTTTCTGGGCACGCTGGCTGTCCTGCCCGGGAACATTGTGTCTGCTCTTCTTATGGACAAGATTGGACGCCTGAGGATGCTGGGTGAGAGCGCTTGCTACCTGATAGGGACCCTTTGTGAATGCAACCAATCAATGGTCAACATTGTATGCAGTTTTGATTTAAGGGATTTTGAGTTTATGGTTGTCAAGTGCCAAATTACACTCTACTGCTTCAGCTAGAATTTGTGATGACCCAAAACCAGTCAGTTCCAAGTTGAAAGTGTAAATTATAGCTTATCAAATGGAGTAACATTACAATAGGTTGCTTGTAGTGGCAGAAGGTAAATTGCAGGTGCTATTAAGAGAACAGTGTGTAATATGAGATGTGTTAAGGTGGGGTTGTTCACGGCTGTGTACTTGGTGAGTCAGGGCGGAGAGAATTTGGCCGGCTACTAGTGATTAGGAATGAAAGAAACAGATGTTGGGTTCAGGACCGGTGACAAGACAAACCAAAAGTGTTTTGTGCAAGTTTGGCTTTGACTCTCCATTAGTATTCACATTATCATTGCTCTGCACAGTGTGCAAAGCAGGTTAAAGAAACTGCATACGCAGTGTGTATGATGCATCATTTTGTCTGATGTGTGTCTGTTTATTATGTATTATGTATATCTTGCAGTTATTGTTGTTTTGATTTAGAGTAAGCAGCACTAACATTCTCTCCTCTGCAGCTGGCTCCAGTGTGATCTCCTGTGTCAGCTGTTTCTTCCTGTCATTTGGGAACAGCGAGTCGGCCATGATTGCCCTCCTCTGTCTCTTTGGAGGCATCAGCATTGCGTCGTGGAATGCCTTGGACGTACTCACAGTAGAGCTGTACCCATCTGATAAGAGGTAGGTCCTCTGAAAAGGCCACGTGTTCACATTAAAGCACATCTATATATGTACATGTCATTTACAGTGTCATTTATGTAACATATGTACATGTCAATTATAATTTCATTCATAGATGCAAGTGGCTGAGCTGCAGAAATCAGAAATGTGTCATAGTCCATCACAAATTACATTTTTGTGCGCCTTTTTTTACCGTAAGGTTAAACATCTCAAAGTGTGAGTGAAAGCCACGTGTAATGAGGACACCAGTGTTTAACTGAGGTGCCTTTGCTGCATTGCCACCGCAGTGCCACCCCTCTCTGCAGCTCTCATGCATCGTCATTCAGTGGGGAGATATCTGAAAATTCTCTTTCAAAATGTCTGAAATCCCAGCTGGTGTGGCATTGAGTACTCGCATGATTTGTGGGAAGGCTGTGGGTGCCTGCCAGTGTTGTACATTGTGTGCCATACAGCACCCCCATGTGGTCAAACCAATGGCATTTATGTAGTATACAGTACTGTGCAAAATCTAACCATTTGGGTTTTTTTACATTTATTTAGCTTGGAATCACCTTGTTGGTGCAAAAATACGATTGTATGCTGGCCAAACTGCCCTACATTTGTTCAAATGAGTAGATTAATGCAAAAGAATTGGGAATAAATGTTTAACCGTGACAGACTACAAAGTACAAGGTCTAGATAAAGGGTTCCAGGCACAAATGGTTTCCCGGCACTCAGCATTCAGGACCACCTATATCAAATCACTGCCCTGATTATCTGGAATGATCTGCACCTGTTCCTTCACTGGTTCAGAGATACTTATGCTGAATGATTCATACATAGCTCACTGAGTGGCTTGGTAAACAAAACCATTCGTCTGAAATTGGTCAGGTTCAGGGACTGGACTGAAAATTAGAGAATTTGAAAGTCCTTCAAGAAGCTTGAAGAACTGTTCCTCTGGCTCTTTGGAAGCAAAATATGAACACTTGGAAGTGGCTCAGGACTTTTGCACAGTACTGTAATTATTTCAGAATTAAACAGTGTTTAAACACTGTTTCAGGTGACCCAGGGGTGCTCCCCTACACCAAATGTAGTCAAGATTGCTTCTTTAGTTAAGCACCGGAGCTACAAAATGAATAGTGCTAACAAACACTGAACATCGACACTCAACCTAAAACTCCTCTTTACCCACTTAAACCACATCTAGATCCTCATTAAGGTGTCTGACAACTGTTGATGTGGTTTGGAACACATTATTGCTACCTGGGAACAAGCTGTTTCAGGAGGTGACTGATCTTGGATGAGATTTGTCCATATGTGTAATGATTATTGTCATAAAACTGATTCTAAGTCGGTAGTCACACTCCTGAGATTGTTGTGGAAACAGACCCTGCTGTTTAAAAAGGGTACAGATAATGTTCAGTTACAGAGTAGTAGTGTTTGCTAGGGACATTAGCCTTGTAGCTCCATTTATAAACTAAATAAGCAAAATCTGGTCTCCAGGCTACATCTGTATTGAAGTGACTGCGTGATGTTTGATTCATCTTGACCAGACTTGCTTATATTGTTTTTGACATGGTTATAAAAATGGACAAAGCTGTTTTTGTAGCAGTTTTTTTTAATAATGTGATTTTTCCAAATGTTTATACAGTGTCTGAAGCTACTTTAGCTATTCAGTACTAACTTAACAGCCCAGGGCATTTTGTGTTTGTGATGTTTTATATGAGGATTATGCATGATGTGAACTGTTAGCTTCGATTACATGTTAGCTACATTAGCCACATGACCAAAGAAGCAATCTATTTTTATTTATTTTTGGAACAAGTGGAAATTGTGTAAATTCCTTGAAAGTTTGCATAATAAACCTGCCTTCTCATTCTCTTTCCCTCACAGAACTACGGCCTTTGGTTTTCTGAACGCCCTCTGTAAGTTAGCCGCTGTGCTGGGAATCAGCATCTTCCAGTCCTTTGTGGGCATCACCAAAGCCGTGCCCATTCTCTTCGCCTCGGGGGCTCTGGCGGCTGGCAGCTTCCTGGCACTGAAGCTTCCGGAGACGCGGGGACAGGTGCTTCAATAGTGCAGCCTCCCTGCCAGCAGGTGGCGGTGTTGAATATGAAGTGTTTACCCAAACCCCATTGAGTGAGCCATGTCGCAAGCAGCGGAGAAAAACACAAAAAATCCCTTCCTTTTTTTTGTCCTCTCATTACAGGAGATTCATTTTAGATAGTTCCTCCGTACCCCATTCATGTTCTGTGTTGAACTTATTTGAACGATTTCTGTCATTACAGCGAAGAGCGACAGTTCCTAGCGATTGTACCTGTCATTTCCTCTGGGTGACGCATCAAAACATCAATCTTGCCACAGAAAAAGCCATCCATCGTTCAAACCAGTCTTGTGCAAGTTCCCCTCATTCGATAAAATAGGGTTAAGATTCACACTGTCTTGTATTCGTACCTTCAAGTGGCACAGTCTTAAGTATACTGGGTTACAGGTCTGATCTCATCCTTATCTCCGGTGTCCTTACAGGGAAAACAGAGTTTGTGCGTACGTGTGTGTGTATGTGTGTATGTGTGCGTTTGTATACATGTCAACACGTATGGATGTGTGTGTCAAGCAACTGCCATTTTAGACACATTCCAGGTTTGTTTGTAGTTTGAGCACAAAAACCGGCCTGTGATAATTTTGACTTCTCCCTTTAATCTTAGTCTAAGCCATTCTGTTCGCCGGGAGTCATGGGTGAGAGTGATGGGTGTTGTCAGTGGGTTGATTTTCGTTCTGCACGGACAGTGTTTTGAGTGTTTTTTGCTCTAGTGTGGTGCTGGTGCTGGTCGTTGTTGTTATTTTCCGCTCACAATATCCTGAGAACTCTTCTGAAACAATGTGAAGTGTGGATGGGTGCAGTCGCTCTTTCCAGCAGTCTTAACTTTCAGATCACAGGCGTCTGTGGTAGGAAAGTCATGTCCGAGTCGCATAGCTGAAGTCACCAGTGCACTATAGGGGACCCCATGGAGAGACTGCTGGTCTTCTTCCAGAAGTGGCTCTTCTGGAAGTGTTGTGCATGTAGGCCTAATGAAGTGTAGAAATACAGAATCTGTTTAGGACAGTATACATGATCTAAGTGCTACCTGTTCTCATGTTCCACCCATGATGTAAACTATGTGATATAAATTCTAACAGCAGTTGCCCCTATGAAAATGAAATATGTTGCTATGTGTTGTCAATACACTGAAATATATAGAATGAGATTTATTGTTGAATATGATCAATATATTACCTTTTATATATGGGCATGCTGAGTCCCATTACGAACCCGGCATATTACAGGCCCTCTCAGAAATCACCATTACTCTAAATCTGCGTATGTTTGTCCGAAAATGTGACTTCCATGCAGCCCCGTCATTCCGTCCTCATGTTTTCCTTGAAGCTGCACACCTTCTTGTCAGCATCTGCTTACAATGAGAGTGCAAAAAAGAATTGTAGTGATGAAAACAAAGGCTTTTCTTCCATCTCCACAAGTCTCCATTGAAAAAACAAGAAAAAAGAATCATGAGGGACAAAAACAAAAACAAATCAAGCACAAGTTGGTTTGATGAGACTATCAAAAAACCAATAGGTTTATTTTGAAAACTATGTAAATTATGTACTGAATATAAATATACAGTTTGGTCTGTCTGTTTGAACACTCTAGCTAATATTAAATATTATAAATATATAGGGGAAAAATCTGAATAGATGAAACCTTTCTGTTTCACATGTTGAAATCTAGTACCATATTGTCTTAGATAGGTTCTACTTGATGTCTGTATATATCTATTGGTTTGAGGTACTTTTATTTTGAAAGAAGGCAAATATTCCAAGACCCGTCAGAACAAGTAAACCCAAAATGCAATCCATGCGTAACATGTCCGTCCACACTTTTCTTTTTTTTTTCAGATGAAGAGGTACCTGTAGGGGTGTGTGTATGTACGTGTGTGTGTGTGTGTGTGTGTGTGTGTGTGCTTGCACGTAAAATGTCGAGGTGTTCCACAGAATGTTTGTATTAATTTATTTATTTATATGATTATAAGAGTTTGATTTTAAAGGTTTTTTTTTTGTTTTGGATGTCTGTAAAAGCAGGTTGTGCCACATGCAGGATGAGTTTATTGCCGTATTGTTGTTGATGTGATGCTCCAGTTAAAAATTGTTTGTCTGAGTTTTTTTTTTAATTTATTTATTTATTTTAAACAGTGGTCTGGTTTAAAGAAAAAACGCTAGACATTAAAATGACCGTAAATGTTGTCAACATAAATCAATCAAATGACCATGAAATTGGGGGTGCCAGCTGAATGAACACTACTGAAAAGTGCTTAAAATATTCAAATGATTTGTTGTTTTGCTGGTTTTCAGTTGAGGTTTTATACTTGGACATAGGCCAAATGATTGGTTCCATATTATCAAACGTGCTAATGACGTATACTGACTGCCTTTCGCCAACTGTACAAAAAAAGGGGGTAAAAAAGCAAAAAGCAAACCAGATTTCCAGTCTTTGCGGATATTGCGTATCACGGTGATGATGCAGAGTCGTCACTCTTCTTTACTGCCATTTTGTAGGATAGCAGCCATATTCTCGTACTCAGAATAAAACCACATCGCAGCCGGGCTTCTCGACTTTAGCATAAAATCAACAAAGTAGTTGAAGCACAATCTGACTGTTCAGTAGACTGTAGCGGAACACCTCAAGGTGCATTCCATTCACCTAAGGGTCCCATGCAAGATATTGTAACATGTAGATGACTGCAGGTCTTTTGATGATGATATTGAAGATCATTTATAATGAAGGTTTTTTCAATTAAATGCAGTTCCCTAAACTTTCATCTACTGTTGGGTGTGTAGGGAATATTCAGGACCCTTTTGAAAGTAATGCAGCTTCGGTGTCGTGTAGTCAGGTCAGCTGAGCTTCATTGGGCTGTAGCAACAATAAGGACTAAAGCAAATCAGGCTAAATCAGGCTTTAGAGAATCTCAGTCCAAATCGCTCTAGAAACTGCCTCCAGCGAGAAACCAGAGATTAAATTAGTGACAATTTTTGGGTGTGCCGTGTCTGACACCACATATATATCTGCATCTTGTGCCCAGACTTGCTTAAAGTAGCAACGCAACTGATCTGATATGAAAAGGAAGCAGTGACAGGAATCAAATGTTAATAGGATTTAAAAATCACTAAGAGCACAAAATTCTACTTTGTTACAGTTTTAAAGAGCAACAAGCAACAAACCCGGTCTTTAGGATCTGCAGAACCCTAAATATTGGAAGTGGATTGGAAATCATATAATGAGTGAAGCAAGGCCTCAGAAATCAAAGGCATTTGCTTTCTTAGATATTTGGGCAGGGAGAAACAAGATATTGTTATATATGCATTTTCCCTGATGATGCATAAGTGTGTAGATGTGAGCAAAAGTTACAATAGACTGCTCCAAAATGGCCAGAAGACAAGAACTGTGTCTGTTAAATGGCGAATTTTGCTTATTATGAGCATGATTTATCAAAAAGTCCATTTTGATTGGTGCTCACCAAATGATGTTTAAGACAAAGTTTCAGCAGTTCTGTTTGCAAAGGTCTTTTTCGGGACTCATTACCAATATGTGTTGCATTTTAATTTATCAGTGAATCCAGTCAAAATTAAGATAATTTTGTCCAAAGGTTCCCATAAAAACTTTTATTTGGCTCCCTAAAGGACCTTTCAGCGAACTGAACCATACATGTGGAAAATGATAAGCATACAAGTGTGATGAGCCTTTTAAAGGTCAATGAACCTCCATATGCTGGATGAACCTTTAAAACTGGTATGATAGGTAACATATTTTGAAGGTTCTTCTCACTCATGCATCTTATTTACAGAAAGAGTTCTTTAGAGGTTCTAGGGCGTTGTTTGAGGACACCTTTGCGGCACGTCTTTTTTACGAGCGTTGGCTATCACTGCCAAGTTGGCCAAGCAGATTTTTAGATTTTTTTGGTTCTCACCTGCCGTTGTACAGCATGTATCTCTTGAGCATCTTGTCTCTTCCATGTTGTCCTTGGTCCGCCCATTGAACTACAGACAAGGATGTCAATATTGCTGTCGTATGCTGTGAAACCGCTGAACTACAGTAAACAACCTTGGTGATGTACATTAAAAAAAAAACATCCTGTAATTTGTGAAATTCACCTGTTTGGATTGTCGCTGATTGTTTCATTCTTGTTTTTGTTTTTTTATCTTTTTTTTGTTACTGGGTCTTTTTTGTATTTTTGAACGTGTTCACTTAGCCGCAGTCCATCGTGTGTGCAAAAAGTAATCAAGCAATAAGTGACTGACAGGTGTCCCCCCCCGCCCCCCCTACTATTGGGAAGAAGAAAGCACACTGAAATCAAACAGGCCACAGGCAATGAAATGTGTAGTGATTAAAATAAAATAAAAAAAATATATATATATATAAATATATATGTATAAATATATAGAGAGATATATAAATATCTAAAAGGCCAACGTCCATCATTCTGAAAATATCCCATAGGTCTTTTGATGCTTTTGTCATTTACAATGTATTGCCATAATTTAAATGTGACAAAGAGTTTATCACCTTATCATTGTACTGTGCTGTAGAGATCGTAGTTGTTTGTATGTAAAAGTATAAATATGTGGAACAATAAAAAAAAAACATGAAAAGGACAAAAACCGTTGAACACAAGAACTAGAGTACTATGGTATGTCGTTCATTTTGGTGATTCGTTTCTTTTTGTACCTGAGAATGACAGTGGTGTAAACGACGTTGACATCATCATTGATCGTGGAGGTTTCTATGTGACGCCAAAATGGCTCTATTCTGTATTGAGGGTCGCGAGAGACCCCTGCTGGGATTCACGCTGCACCTGTGCAGAGAGCCAATCCTGTTCCTCCATGAAGTGAAAGCCTACATATGGATAATAAACAAATGTCATGAAGATCTTTGGCTTCGTAGTTATTGATGTAACCGAAAGATTTCAATTTTTGATAAGAAGCAGCATCTCATTTCAGCTCCTTTAAAAGGCCCCCTTACAGTCCTGAATATATTTGTAGACAAATGCTACATTTTTAGCTAAACGTATCGTATAGAACACAAACACAATATAATTCTGAGCATTAAATAAAGTATTATGACCATCATTGACAGCCAAAACTCTATGCCAGCTTTTTAGTAAAAAAGTAGGCCTTCATTTTTTCTTCAGGCTTCTTGAAGCACATCCTTTGGACGTTAAGCTGTCTTTTGTTACATTTTCTCCCAAGATGATCAAACATTGCCTCAATAATGACTGATTATGGATCATTCCATCATGTTTTTAATATCAAGGTTTGCTTTCTTCTACAGCTTTGTGAAGCAGGTCCTCTTTAAATATATTCACTTTTTTATATATTTGGTGCTTACTGCGGTTGAGTGTATGAATCAAGTTGCTTTTAGTAATTTTTGTTAAAAAGGTTGCTTTGCACCTTGCTTATGGAAGCTTGGGTTTGTGTGGACCTGGTAGAGCAGATCAGGGAAGTCCTTGCGATTCCTGTTGAAGTCAACCTGAGGCAGGCCATTAACTCCTGATGGCTGCATGTTTTATTCATAACCTGAAAAGTCTCTTCTAAGATCAATAAGGGTAAATCTAGCTAGCTAACATTAATTAAAAACTACAAATTGACAGAAAGAAATGCAGTCATGTTGGGTGTCTAAAGGTTCTAATGCCACATTGGATTTAAAGAAATGTAATAAAAGTTGCTGCCAAAAATAACTACATAGAGTTCATATAAGTAACATCATGACTTTTTCCAGGAACATTTTCCAGTATTCTAGTATGGGATCAGAGCATTCCTTGCAGTATACTGTATATACTCAAAGTAATGTACTGTGTATAAATAATATTTAGTGTACTGCATATGCCTATAATGTAATATACCATATATAACCAATATGTAATACACTGCACATACCCAGAATATAAAATACAGAATATACCCATAATGTAATATACTGCATAAACACCTAATGTGGCCTAATCAGAAGAATGTGGGTTAGAATCCCAGCACTGTTAAGAGTTTTCACTGAGGTTCCTTTCACTGAGTTTATATATATACATAAAACGAGATAGAGAGAGAGAGAGAGAGAGAGATCAATTATTGTTTAGATCAATTAATGTTTAGGTCAATAACTATTTATATCAGTAACTGTTTTAATTAATAACTATTTAGATCAATAATTGTTTTAGATCAATGATTATTTAGATTAGTAATGGTTTAAATCACTAGCTGTTTTTATCAGTAACTGCCTAGTTCAATAAATGTTAATATCAATAAATGTTTAGATTAATAACAGTTTAGATGAAAAATTTAAGATTAATAGCTGTTTATAACATTAATCCTGATCAGCCCTGAGTCAGGTGTAAGTGCTCTTTTTGGCCGGCAGGGGCAGTGCACTTCCTTCACAGGACCACAGACACACAGAAGACCAGCAGAAGCACTGTGGTGTCCTGGAGTGTTTGAGGTGAGGTGACACACGTTACAATAAAAACTGCATTCAAGCTCATTTTCTTTTAAATTGAGGACTGAGGTTTAAATGTCGAATTTGTCAGCAGTCACTCGCTGACCTTACATTAGAGAAATTGAGTATTTGTTATAGAAATGTCAGAAATGTAGCTTGAGTGCTAACGGATAGCATAATGTAAACATTTAAACAGTTGCAGTTGAGTAATGAAGGACAATAGTCCTCTTTGGATCTTGTAGTAAAAGACTGTTTCGAACTGTATAGCCTGTGGTGGAGCTCCTGTTCGAAGGGAGCGTATGGGTTTGTTTGCCAAGTTTATACACAGTGACACAACAGTTACACAACTACTGTACACTATTCATATAATTGATTGTGGAGTTGGTCCCTCTTTGTAGCTATAACACATTCCACGCTTCTTCAGAGGTAGTCTACAGAGTTTTTGAGTTTCTGTGGGAATTTGTCGCCATTTATTCTGTAGAGCATTTTGAGGTCAGGCACTGATATTGGATGAAAAGGCCTGGCTCACTGTCTCCGTTCCAGTTCATTCCAAAAGTGCGGATGAGGTTGAGGTCAGGGCTCAGATTTGACATGTTGTTGTGTACGATCTGGTTGGTCTTAATGAATCACAAACAACATTACCCAGTTGAATTATAATTTTATTGGTTTGCATTTTAATTCACTGAACTAGTACACACCAAAAACATTAAGATGAAGTGCAAAATATTGAAATTTTGTGGGAGGAAAACCACTGTGCATATTAACTGTTCTAATAAAGAAAATAAAACAGTCAATATGATGTTAATAAACTGTAAGCATTGTTTAATCCAACTCAAATATTAATTGCACATGTCCACTATACAAGTGCTTATCAAAGTGTGGGGCGCAAAGTCATGAGTGGTGGGGTGCAAGAGACGTGGGAGAAAGTCATACAGAACTAATGTTTCATTTTCATGGCAGAGTATAGAATTCGGTTACGTTTGCAACTGACATATGCTCTTTTGTTTGGATATTTCACATATTGATAAAGTATATATTTTTTCTGCAATATTCTAAGGTCTCAATTTTTTTGTCCATACTGGGACAAAAAATTATATTTGTAGGAAATCCCAAAACATCTTGTTTTATTCTGCAGATTCTCCCTTCAGGAATCGATTTGTATATAATGAAAAGAACTATCAGGATATATTGATATATCGGGTTTTTTTGCACAGCCCTAGTCTTGAACCACACATCATTTCATGTTTTGCCTCCAACGAGCCAGACCTTTAGGTTTGTCTTGATGTGGTCTGGAGAAACAGTTCCCCAAGGCTTACTGAAGGATTAATTTTCTGGCCAGTCTCTGAACCTGTCCAGAGGAATGTTTTTTGTTAGTTAAGCCACATGGTGACCTACGTATGGATCAATCGAGCATAACAAAAGACATCGAACTTCAGTGAACCAGTGAAGAAGCAGGTACAGATGATTCCAGTTGATTAGGTGGTGATCAGTATACTGGTGGTGCTGAATGCTGAGTAGTTGGAACTCCTTTGTCTAGTCACTTTGTATCTTTTGGCGCTTTGCATTCATATTGCATTCAATATGCCGAAGATAAGACAGATTGACAGGCAAATTTTTTTTTTTTTTTAATTACCTTGGTTGGTTCAGGACAAAACATATACACACCAATCTGTCACAATCAGTCAGAGCTGTTTTAGCCTTTCTTCTTTATTGGTAAACCAATATAGCCATCTCATATTTTTGGAAAATGGTCATGCATTTTAAGGTATTTTTGAGCATTTTCAAAAATATGATGGAGAGTGTGAAGGTGAAACACAATTCTGTATACGTTCAGTGAGGCTTAATTTAGTTTGTCTACTAAATAAACTAATTTCTCAATTACAGTTTCAGTATTTGTGTTATTGTTATTGATATTGGTTCGTTTTTCTGCTTTGAAGCTCCATCAGCCTACTGGGTGCACTAATTGGTAGCTTTAACAAATTTTCACACCATAAAGAATGTTTTATTCATCCTCACAGGACTTCTTTGGGTGCCACCTGACCTTCTGATGCTGTCCAGCGTTCGTTCTTCTCTCACATTTGCCTTTTCCAGACAGTTTTCCCGTTTTCAACCAAGGATGGGCCCCGGCACTAATCGGCCAGTGGAGACGGCCATTAGGACAAAACTGACAGAGACTTTTCTGCCGGAGCACCTGGAAGTGCTGAACGAGAGCCACATGCATGCCGTCCCTCCAGGCTCTGAGTCACATTTCAGGGTGCTGGTGGTCAGCCCCCGGTTTGAGAGTCTCTCTCTGCTGCAGCGCCACCGCCTGGTCAATGAGGCTCTGCAAGAGGAGCTGAGCACCAGTGTCCACGCCCTCTCCATCCAGGCCAAGACACCCCAGCAGTGGAGCAAAGACCCCAGCCTGGCCAAGAGCCCCCCTTGCCTTGGAGGTTCCAAACACGACAACACGGTGGCAGAAAAACTGAAGACTGGATCGAACTGATCCGAGGAATCTTTTCCAAAGAGCAAAAATGTAACTGTTTAATGCCCTGACATCTGATTAACATAGTAGGGTTTTTTGTACAATTCATAGCAGTTGCTTAATAGTAAGTTTTAGAGAATTCATTAAAATTACACAAATTTCCACAAAATGTTATTTTTCCGCCCAGATGTGTATCAGCCAGGTAATTATTGGAGTCCAGATTTAGCTTCTTTTGAAGTGGAGCCTCAAGACTGACATTGCTAACAAACAAGACAAGAGTCACTCAAATCCTTTCCATAAATGCATTCAATAAAGTTTTCTCAACTTGTGGCTGCTGGTATCCTGGTTTGGGAGGTGCCTTTGCGATCAGTAGGTTGTGAGTTTAAATCCCAGGACTGCCAGTGTCACCACTGAACTGCACATGATCAAAGTATCATCCCCAAACACTGATCCACTGGTGCTGCATTGCTGGCTGCCCACTGCTTCGCTTGGTGAATGCAGAGAATGAATTTCACACTGGTTACACTGTGTGTTTTCACGCATGGCAATAGGTGCCACTTCCACTGCATTAGAAGCTTAATTAAGGCGGGTTAGCCGTGATGTGGTTTAAAGTACAGTATGACTTTTGAGAAACAAAAACTGAAAGTGGGTTTTCAAATATTTTGGGGCTGTATTTGTGGATAATTTTGGCTGACTATTGACTTCCAGTGTTAGCTACATTCACCACATGGCTCCAGAGCTAAAGAAGCAGAATTTGGACACCAACATGTCTTGGCTGACTAACAAGTGAAACTGTTACTTTTAGATACAATACTTTTTAGATACAATAAGGGGATTTAACCAATAGTGTCCAGTCTGTCAGGGCTGATGTACAAATTGGAGCTCATTGTTTGCATTTGATTGTCCCATTGGTCTTGAAACAGCTGGTCGGGTGAATTGCTGCGGTGTTAGAATGCAGCCACTTTAAACCCTTGTGGGTAAGGTTGGACACACCATAATTCTTTGCTCAAAAGTGTCTCTTGATGAGTAGGTTCAGGTATCAAGGGTTCTCCTACTGTTATCTGTTGGCGGTGTGGTTGTTTTGGGTGTGCCTCAGGTGTTGCAGGGTCCCCCGGAGAGGGGCCGCCAGCTGTCTGTAGCTTTTAGCTTGATTAATTCAGTGTTATTGGCTCAGTTCATGGGTGACAGCACACATTACTCTGTCTATAGAGCTCTAAACCCCACTGAAATGTAAAGCAGGTTTTTGTTTTTTTTTGTAATCTGGAAAATTTGACAGTGCGGTCACTGCAGATTGGACAGCTGAGCTCACATCAGCAGCATCTGCATTTTGTGTGATTTCTCACATTCGTCACACATATTTCTCCACCCTCTGTGTGTGTGTGTGTGTGTGTGTGTGTGTGTGTGTGTGTGTGTTTGTGTGTGTGTGGAGGTTTATGGGGTCATTCTGACATTCACAGCAAGTGGTTAAAATACTTGTTTGGTTAAATTTAATTTAGTTTATTCCAATAAAATGAATTTCCTCTTCTTTATTAAATTATTTATAGAGATTGTTTTTTTCATGTTGTTTTATCAATGTATCTGATTGTATAGGAGGAGAAAAATGTTAATTAGTTAATAGAATAAGTCTAGTTTTGGACCATTACTATTGGTCCATTGATCATGAAACTATGGCTCATTGTTGACTATGGGTGGTATTTTACAATGAAATTAATGAACAAGTGAAAGCTGAAGATGCAAAGTTCTGTTCCGACAGCTGTAATGCGCATTAAGGTGTTTTTTTGCCAAAGCCTTCTGTGACTGTGCTTTATTCTGTTAAATATGAATAAAGATGCTCTGACTGACTTGCCATCTAGTCAACTGCCAGTGTCAATTATGTAATCATTGAGTTTTATAAAATGATTAAGCATGAATCATTGTTTAAACCTTCAGTGCCATTGAAGCTCTTTAGTAATGCATAAAAATCAAAATTTCCCTCACTTTTAATATGGTATTTAAACTCTGTTAAACTCGCTTAAAGTTTCAAGACATGCTTGTCACTTAATGAAAACCATTAAAAAAACATATCTATACATCCAGCCTACAGTAGTTGTCCATTCATGCCGTAGTTGTAAGGAGTGGTTCAACCTGCTTAATTGTAAGGGATAAAAAGCTGTCAGTAATTGGTCATTTAAAAATGAAATAGAATTGTTTACAATTGTGGATGTATGGTTGGACCATCTTAAAGGTAGAACCCAGGAAACTATATAAAATATGATAAGTCAAATCTAGAAAAAGGGGCCTTTAAGCCATTTTGCTTTAGATAGAATATATCTATTTTAAAGAACTGAAGTAATTCTAAAATACCACAAGTAGGTGTAGTTGTTGGTGTTTTAAATAGTAATGGGTTTTCAAATGTGTATATGTAATTGATGAATTGCACTTTATGCACCATATAACATTCTTGTATTAAAATACAGCCTTTTTTGCTGGGTGTTGGGCTGAGCAGGGATGGAGGCCAGAAGGACAGTGAATGACTTCAACAGTGGCCATTTTCACCACCAGGGGGCAACATATGTTAACACTAACAGAACCCAGAGCTGTAAAAGAAGGAAGACTAGCTGCAGGTTTTTTGCCAGATTTCTGTACATAAACGTCATCACTGCAGTATCTGCCTTGATATGAAGTTGTGTGGCCAGTCTGTACTAAAGTCAGCGGGTTTTAGCAGGAGCGTTTCTAAGTGCATGAAGTATGAAGCCTAACAGAATTGGCTTTGTTTTTACCTAGAGCCATGAGGCAAAGTTTTAATGTGAAAGCAGTTCACTGGTATTGTGCAAAATACTGTCCCAAGAGCAAACGCATGAAGAACAGCACTGTCTGATATCCAGTGTACAGAACAAACTGGTGCTTTATGGAGACTTTATAGAGACTTTATGGAGACTGGCCATTATTTGACCTCCATTTGTCTCCTTGACAGAGAGAGATCACGCCACTATGAATACTTGAGTCAGCTGTGACAGTTTGCAGAAGTGGGCACTGTTCGTTAATGAAATACACACAATAGTATTATGACATGTTAAGAATGACTAATATTGAGTAGTATATTACAATACTTTTAAGATGTGCTTGTGTCTTCTGATTAAAGTTATAAAATTAGAAATCAAGTTTTAATTTGTTGATAACTATTCATGATATACTTTCTAAGAATGAATGCATGAATTAATAATGCATTACAACATAATGGGCATAACACTGGTGGGCTTTTTGAGGTTTCTGGACTTTACTAATCAGCTAACCTGAATGCTATGTACTGAAAGACACACACACACACACACACACACACACACACACACACACAAACACTTAACCTGAAGAATACAATCCAGAAATTCCTCTTAACCACAGAATGTTTTAGTTCAGCCGTGGGGTCCTTGTGAAACAGGTCAGCCCGTCACTGATATTGTTGCTGGGTTTGGCCAAAAAGACATTTTTGTGACCATTTTACAGCCCTGCCCATTAGAGAGAACCCGAGGGCACACCCGACACAAGTTAAAGCAGAGACCGCTATATGCTAAAACATGACCGCCCTCCTCAAAGCCTGATTTGTGTGTTTTGGTTCCAGGTGCCCCTGCGGCCTGAAAGGTCCATCTGGGTGACAGAAGCCAGAGCAGGAGGCATATCCTGCACAGGTGAGATCGTATGGCCCAGCACTTTCTTCTTTTTACCCCCCGAAATTCTGCTTTCCCGTCAGCCTGGAGTAAGATATATACATCAGTTATATATCAGTTAGAGTGATCGAATAATTATGCAGTTTATGGACAAAAGTTTTGGGACACAGCTTTTTTTTTTATGGTTTGGGCTAGGCCCCTCCCTTCCATCCTAATCGTAATGTTTCAGTTTACCAAGACATTTTGGACAATGACATGCTTTCATCTGAAGGTCCTTTTTTTATGACATACTGGAACGAAGATTGTGAGCCAGGCTTTCTTGACCTCATAAATGCTCTACAGAATGAATGAGCATGAAACTCTTATGGAAAGCCTTCCAAGAAGAATGGAAGATATCATTGCTGCAAAAGGGGAACAACTCCATATTGTCTATGGATTTGTATGTAATGTCATTAAAATCCTTATTGGTTTAGTGGTCAGACATTCCTGTGTCCATACAGTGTTTGTACACTCAGAGAAGAGTTAAAAGCAGTGTTCATATCCATGATTGGTGGTCCAGGACAGCATCAATAAACAGATCTGTAAGTTCGTGATCCCATCCAAATGTTGCATTTTCAATTAAGATATATGTGGTCATATGAATCAGGGGATGCTTATGCTGACCACCTTCAACCCAGCTTGGTGTTACACACAAAGCAAGTCAAATTACAACACAAAGCATTTTTCATGACAGGAGCATTTGAGTAAATCACCAATAATGCTAAATAATTACTCATCATTAAGTTATAGTTATTTAACATGCCATTATCAGGAGCAGACATTATTTTTAGGGTTTACACTGTAAATGATTAGTAGTAATTTAACTAACAGGATGATGAAATGTGGAAAATTCCAAAAAATAGGTCTTGCATATGTTAGACATTCTAAAGTATTAAATGTTCACTAATATGTGAGTTACCCAAAACTAAACAATTGCATTTATTGCATGATTAGACACCGTTTACAAGCCAGTGGCAGTGGTGTGATTGGGTCTGCCCACTTTTGTCACTGGCATTTCCACAAAAGATTTCTTAAACCAATAAACAAAAACTACAAATTTAATTTAATATCCAAATATATTACTTATTTGAAACCGTATTTTTTTAGTACCATAAAGAGATGGTTGGACCATAAAGAGATGGTTGGACCATAAAGAGATGGTTTGGTGGTACTTGACTGACTGGCCCACACAGAACACAGACCTCAACCCCAATTAACAGTTTTGGGGTGATCTGGAATGGAGATTGCAAGCCAGGCCTTCTTGTCCATCATCAGTGCCTGCCCTTATACTCTACAGAATCAAATGGGCGACATTCCCACAGAAACGCTCCAAGATCTTGTGGAAAGCATTCCAAGCAGAGTGGAAGCTGTTGTAGCTGCAAAGTTGGGACCAACTTTGAATGCAGTCTCAAGTCACAGTTGGTGTAATGGTGAGACATCCCAATAGATTTGCCCGATATTTTTGTCCATACGGGAACGTTAATTTGGCTTTAGGTTATGAATTCATAGGTCTCTTCCCATTCAAGAAGGCAGGAGCCTGGTTATCCATGACAGGAAATCGCTGTCTCAGGGTAGTGCCAAGATGGCCATTGAGTGAACAGACTGTCCTGTTAGAACTTAGACTACTTCCTTCTGGATCCATTCAGGTGGGGTTATCGTTTATTGTTTGTTATGTTTTTCCCGCTCTGCTGTGGGGCAGTTATGATGGATCTGCGTGGCACCCGGGTCGTGGTGGGATGTCCCAGTATGGGTGCATCTCGGTGGGAACCCGTGTGGCTGTGCGTCAGAGCAGGGAGAGCGATGGTGCCAGGGCCTTCTGGGATCCAGCCTGGCGCGGGTTTCCCGTGAGCACCCTGATTTACAGGCCTGCTGCTGGACCTGGCCTGCTCTAGCACTGCTGACCCCTCCAGGCTCAGGGGTCAAGAGGTTACAAATGGGGAGTGAGGGGGAGAGAGCCAAATGGTCGTCTGAAAAAAGCCCCTCCGGGCCGTTTCCATGGAAGTGACGTCTGCGACTTTCTTCCGTCACATGTGCTGTTTGCGCACCAGGGTCGGTCGGGTGATAGCTTTAACATTTGCTGCAATCATAAACGTCAATGGCCGTGATTGTGCCGGCTAAACGCAAAAGCAGTCGGCTCTGGTGGGCAGCAAATGGCCTCTCCGCTGTTTTCAGAGGAGCAGTCTGTATCATCCTGCTGCGTTCAGGTGAAATGTGTGTGTTTGTTCACGTGTTACTGAACAAACCATTGTGTTGTGCAGACAATAACAGAGATTCGCCACATGGAGAATTTACAGGAGGAGGATATTCATTTGCCTGAACGTTTATCTGCTTTGTCGTGTCATTAGCAAAGAAAACAATTAGATTTCAGGTGGTAATAACAGCTCATTAAGCCCCTTTGACTGGAAGGATTTTTTTGGTCCGGTGGTCCGGCCTAACGAACGAGGCCAGTGAATAAGAAGCTGTGAAGAGGAAGACAAAGGCAAAAAGGGGGAAGACAATATCCTTGTGTGAGAGAATTAGTTACACTCAGTAGTCCAAGTATTCAAAGCAGAGAGGGGATCAGCGAGGATTAGAGCAAAGTCCGCACAGGTGGGTGATGGGGGAGTCACATGTCAGGACATTACCTTGTTTTGGATACAGCAGGTCAGACTGGGTGATGTGTAAGACTTGGTAATTGCAGGGATGACTGTCCGCGAGCACTTTCGTTAGGAGGCTACTTGTATTTATTTTAAGAATAGTGTTGGCTTACAGGGTCACCTGCTTAAACTGGTATCTTCTCTTTGATGGATCTCCATTATGGATTTACAGGTTCAGTTCAATTTCACTTAATTTCAGTTTTATTTAATTACAATAAATTTGATTCCCCCAGGTCAATGTCTCCTCAATGATGCTAAGTGGTCCATTTGTGTACCTTAAATGAGCAATAAATTCACAGGAGCATGTTTGTGCCTTTGCGCAGTTGTAGTGCATTTTAAACGCAGTTTAGAAATAAGTAACTGCAATGGACTAAAATCCAATTTGGTCTCTAACTAACGTTATTGAAGGGTATCAGTGTGAGCATTTGCACAATGTCACTGTTGGCAAATGTTTTGTTCTAAGAAGGTTTAGCGCCTTTTACAGACAGATTTCAGGCCCACAAGCTATCTTGGCTGATCAAATATTGTTGTATTTAGTGTTGCTTTCTCTCTGCAGAAGGTTCTTCGTCTGTATCTCTCCAGATTTATCTGACCACAAGGGCGCAGTTGGCCCAGGCCAGAGGTCAGGCCCGAAAAACAGACCAAATACCGAATCTTAATCTCATGTAGGGCAGATGCGTGCTGCTTTGAAAAGGTTCCTAAGCGCCTCACTCTGACCCGGACAAAAGCACGACCTATTGTTGCCGTGTCAGTTTGTGTGATATATTCTATCCTATGCGCGCGGGAACAAAAACGGATTCGTGATTGCACGAGCGCCACTACCCTCCCATGCTGTGGCCACTGGAGACGGTGCGGACACCAGGCCATTTGACCTCGGACTCTTCTGGCCTTTGTTCCAGCTGCCCCCTTGTTTTCTGCCTGGCTCTGAAGCCGGCGGTGCTCTGTGCTCTATCAAAATAAAGAGTCGGGGGCCCTCCAGTTTATTTTCATTAGGTCTTTGCAATGAGGCCTTGGAGAGAAAAAGGGCTAAAGGAAAGAAAGTCTTAATACGCTGATTAAGAGGCAAATACAACATTTGAGGAGCAGAGAGGAAAGGTCATCCGAGGGTTTACTGCGCCTCCACACTCTTCTTAGCAGAATTAACGACCGGGCGTGCCGGTCAGACAGTCCAACTCCAAAAGCGTGCTGGCAAATTTAGTACTGGGCTCACGAGCTTCGGACCTTTAGAGCACTTGCAAGCATTCAGATTTACACGATTGTCCTTTTCACCCCAATGCTGCCAGTCGGACAAGACATGTTTGGTGTATGAAGTTCCCGAATTGTGCACCAAAGCTTGAAATATTTACCCCGTTTCACTAGAAGAATCCAAATTCAACTATTTAATTTGGGTTCAGAAGTCATTTCCAACTTGAGTTGGGCCCAACTGAAGTCTGGGTTCTCAGGGCCCACTTCCCGCTATTAACAGGTTTCCCTCCACATTGCCCCCGGCGTAATATTACAGTTCTATGAGGACCGCAGTCCTAGGACTGCATTAGTTCTGCCAAATAAAATTGTACATAAACTTTAAACATCTTTGTAAAGATATCACAATCAGAACAAACCAGAACAAAACCTTTAATCTTCAATTTTGTTTTTTAAAAGTGTTTTTCATTAGATGATTACAGTGCTGGATTTTATGCTGTGTAAGGAATTAATTTGGGGCAGCTGGTGGTCTGGTGGTTAGAGAGTTGCGCCTGTGATCGCAGAGGAACTGGGTTCGAATCCCAGGAATGTCAATGACTCCACTGAGGTACCATGGAGCAAGATCCCGTCCCCACACTCTGCTCCCTGGGGGCCATTGTGGGCTGCCCACTGCTTCACTCAGAGGAATGGATTAAGTGAAGAATAATGTAAAGTTTAAAAAACAAACATGAATGCAACATCAACTGCCACCTTCACTAAGGTCTGTGTTAAACCTGTGAGCATCTTCCAGCCCCTTAAAACAGCAATCTCAAAGGTTTTCCTCTGTAATATACAACCTCCCTTTAAATTTTTAATGAGGGGGATTCCCAGGCAGCTGTGTGTGGCTGGCCGGCCACTGTCCGATCGATAATAAGAGAGTGACCACAAGGCACAAACATATACGCGGCCTTTAAATGAATATGAGTTTTCTTACATTTTTTTCTTTTTTTCATCACTGCTATGATCTCTTCTCTGTCCAGTTTCTCTTTTTGTCTCTTTCAGTCCATGTTCGTCCCTCCCCCTACCCCTCTTATTCTCCTCACCTCTCCAAACACACACAATACTACCCTCTCTATCGCTTTCATTTTGTTCTCTTCTTCTCCATCTTTCTCATTCCTCTCTCTTTCACTCCCTCTCAGTCTCTTGTCCTCTGATAATGCAGAGAGAAGTTTTTTAGGTGTTCTCATCACTGCTACACTCACTTCTCTGTCCAGTTTCTCTTTTTTCTTTCTCATCAGTTAATGTGTTTCTCACCTTCTTTCTCTCCCCCTCTATTTCCTTCCCCCTCACTTCTTCATTCGCGCTGTTTTATTTGATCTTCTCTCTGTGACATGATCTTTACCTTTATCTCTCTCACTTAAATCTCTCCCTTCCTCTCTCTCTACATATCTCTCAATCTCTATCTCTTTCATTTCCTATTCACTACCCCTCTTTCTCTCGGTCTGTCTCTCTCAGTCTCTCTCTGTCTTTCTCTCTCAGTCTCTCTTTTTTTTCTGTATATTTCTTTCTCTCTCTGTCTTTCTCTCTTAGTCTCTCTCTTTTTCTCTTTCTCTCTCTTTCTCTCTCTCCCTCTCTCTGTCTCTGTCTGTCTCTCTCTCTCTCGCTCATCCTCTAATAATGCAGAGAGAAGATCATTTGTTTTCAGCTCTCAGGTGTTCAAAGTTCTCCTCCTCTGTCTGATCAGTCCTCACAGTGTGAGAAAGTCCAGTGTAAACTTCCTGTCCCTTCACTCTGAGGTAACCGTGCACCTCTCTGTTACGCTCTGCCGCTCCGCCGCTTCACCTGACCGCCCTGTCTCCATTCACGGTCCTGTTCATACCTGGCTAGGGTCAAACTGCCACTGTCTACTAAACACACCAACAAGCTTTCTCAGAGGATCTCACGCACCGCCTGCACACACACATACACACACCCCGCCCCGTTCACTTCCTCACACACACCTCCCTGCACTCACGTCCTCTTTGTTTGGGCTCGTTTGACCAGAAAATGTCACGTATCTTGCAGGAATGGACCGTTGCCAGTCTGCGCTCTTCCCTCTGGTCATGTTTCTGAGACTTCCCGACTCAAACAGCTCTGAGGGAAGAGGGGTGTGCAGTAATAGTAGTAGGATAACAGTTCCATGACTAAAAAGAATAAAAGAATTGACCTGTAATTAGTGCATTATTAACTACTTCTGAAATCGAATTGGCTGAGCCCGGTTCTAAGCCAAATATGCAATATACACACAAGACCACACACACTGACGGAATTCTGCATTAATGCAATTAAGAACCATTATGTAGCACTGTTAATGAAGTGTATTGCATGATCATGTTTTGGATTACTATTATTAAAATGTTTATTATTTGTATATTGGTGTATTTTATCATATTGCATTTTGTCATCGTTTTATAGAAGCAATAAGTGTGTGTTTCTGTGCATTACTTTACATTTTACCGTAGTCAAAGAGCTGTAGCAACACCCTACATCGTGCCTAGTCAAGCCAAGTCAAGTTTATTTATGTTACCACACAATAGTTATTTTAATTTGTTTTATGAAACTAGCATTGAATGTTAATGAAATTGAATAAAACAGAAGAAAATAATTGAAGAAATAAAAGAATGCATAGAAAATCACTAAAAGAACATTTTAAGTGCAGTAGAAGTGCTTGTATTCACTGAAGGAGGAAAGGAACATTCGTGTTTTAGCAGCTTTTTAAAGATATAGTTGGTGTAGATCTGATATTAATGGGCTGTTGGCTTACCGGCATAGTCCTATCAGCATAGAAACCATGTTCAGTTTCAGGTTGTTTCACTCCTCTTTCAGTTCTAAGAGACCTACCAGGATTAAATCACACATATCAGAGATGTATTTGCGACCCAAACCATTACAGAGTGAGTAATGATTTGAAATCAATTTTGTTTTGGACTGGGAGTCACTGCAAGAACCCGAGAATCGGAGTGATGTGATTTCTTTCCTTGGTTTTGGTTAGAACTCTGGCAGCAGCATTTTGAATGAGCTGGAGCTGCCTAACAGAATCCCAGTGTCTCTTCACAATTATAACACGACTGTAATGCACGGGCTCTTGTTCTGCCTGCTGCTTTATTCTCATCTGAAGATTTCCTCCCAGTTCTGTAATATCTGTAATCAATCATATGTAAATATACTGTTCTCACTAAATGCTTGTTAGAACGTTTATTGCATATTAGCCCTTTTCTGCAGGCCTGCCATTCCACTAGCAGAATGTAAATCAAGTTGTTTTGATATTTCTAGTACTAAAAACAAACGAAACATTTATTTTATATTGTACTTAACACTTATTTAAAATATTTTTAAGTCTAAGGACCCCAAAATAATCTGAAGTACATTTTTTGGTTACTGTGAATAAATAAACGTTTGTACTTGGTCATCTAGTGAAAAGGGATAAAGACGTAATACACCACTATTGTAGTTACTGTGGTTGTTACAGGCAATTCTCACTGCTTTAGTGCATCTATCGCATTTATTACAACCCAGACAAATGCCACAGCTCCCATGATTTAAAGCTTAATTCAATCATCTTTCGCTCTGGAAATAAACACAGGAATTGTATGATGCATCTTATTTCACGGAGAGTAGCTCAGTAATGGTCAAAATATTTCTGCTGGCTTCAAACTTCTTTCTGTTATAACAGGACCATTCTAGTAGATGCCGTACTTCTAGATCTGGTTGAATGTTCCTACAATGAGGAAAGGAAGTTAGTTATTATTGTTACTTTTGCCATTAACATCCAATATTGACAGATTCAGAATCAGAAAACTTTATTGATCCCAGAGGAAATTTGCGTATGTAATGTCTATACAGACACAAAAACAAGAACAAAATTGAATATAAATTCTACATAAAAAACCTTAACATGAAATATACTATGATATATACACAAAAGTGGGTATAAATCCTATAGATTATTAATTTGCAGTAAAGGGAATTACTAATAAGTGTCATTATAGGTATTTTTCCATAATCAAATATTTTTCCATGTGCCTTTTTAAACTAACAGCAATAACTTTAATCAAATTTAAATTATAATGAAATATCAATATTTCATAATAAACTGAATGTGCAGAAGCATCACTTTCTACTGAATGTATCTGTTGCAAGTGAGGAAAAAAAATCATAAAATGTAAGAGGAAGGAATACTCAATGGAAGGCTTAAGAGGGCAAAAAAGTTTCTTATTTTTGGAATAATTTGTCTGAACTAAAAAAGCAGAGGGCCTTTACACGCATATAAAAGACTGTTTCAAATTCAGCCTGATCAAAAGCTTCAGTGTTTAGTAACCGGACTCATAAGCAAGTGCACAGCAGTGGAGTTGTTTTGTGCCCCTTTGCTATAATGTGGATGCTGTGAAGTGGCACTGAGTAACATGAGGCAGCTGTGGGTGCGCTGCCGAATGACATCTTTCTGCTTTAAGTGCTTTGCTCCAGCGGCCAAGTAGGTCAAGAGAATCGACACAAGGTGAGGAGACCCACAAGAGCATGAGGAGAAGGTCAATCGTAAAATCCCCCCATTTACCAACTGCAACACCCCCCTCTTCAGTGCAGGACACTCGCTCCCTTTCCCACTCTGGCTTGGCTCATCCTGCTAACTGTGATCCTTTCGGAGCCCCTCGGGCCAAAACTGCTAACCCCCAACACCCCCTGCCCCGTGGTGGCATCACCAACATCAACCAGCCACATCTTTATGCCTGACCTGCTCTATGTAACATAGAGGGGCATCCAAATCAATTTTCAAACTGATGAATGTGTTATTCAATAATTGTATATATTATATATTATATAGAAATAATATAGATTCTTGGAAGAAATACTACAAACCAGTTTCATTCAATATATTTTAAGCTGCGAACAAATTACATCAGTTTGCTCTAATTACTGGTTTATAATGATTTCCTTTTATTTGCCTTACGATTTGACTGTCAAATGTTTCAAATTTGAAGCATTTGGAATGTATCTTTACTCTTAATGTGATGCAGATTTCTCTGTCATTTTCACCGTTTATGGATTTGCAACAGAAGCTTTTAAATTGAAGATAAAATTCAGCTTCTAGACTTTTAAACATTAATTCCACACTTTTAAACCATAAGGAGACCCACATGGCCTGAGCTGGTGGGGGGTGCGCCCTTGTTCAGCCCGAAGGAGGAGGCTGGAAGCTTTGACCTCAAATGCAAGATGTCAACTGTGTTTGTTTAATTGCTTCAGTGAGCTCAGGTTTTTTCAGAAAGCGCTAAGTGAGGCTTTTCACAGTGCTAATAATGAGTATGTGCAAAACTTTTGACGCAATCTCAATTAAACAGAGTAAGAGAGGACTTGAGGGGCAATGAAAAGAAATGTTCAGTCGTATTTTCAATGTATGTTTAAAAAAAAGCATTCTGTAATGGTCTGCAATCATGTGCACAGGAACTGTTATATTTTGTGTTTACCTTTACGAGATTTGCCAGATGCTCTTATCCAGAGCGACGTACATCAGTGCTTAAGTAGTCTACGTCTGTTCTTCATATGCGTAAAGCTATCCTAAATCATCTCCTGCTTTAACTTAAAACTTACAAACCATAACAAACCCTGTCAAAAGAAAAAGTCACAGGTCAATACACAAGTAAGGACAAAAAGTTAGGAGGGTAAGAGTTTTATAATATAAAAAGGTTATATATTTAAAAAATCATTCGTTTTTCCCACCCAAAGGGAAGCATGTGAGACACTGAGTGCAGGTGCACCACCCCTGGGAAAACAATCTGCTGTCGTTACTCAAATGTGTGTACCAGGGTATATTGCAAAATCAACCTCTGCATGAGTGTCGCATTCACATACACACAGATTGCCATGGTCACTGATGCACCCCATACCATTTTTGCACATTTCATTGATAAGTCTGGAAAGTCTTTTTTCATCTTTGACACATCAATTCCGAGTTTACACTAAAAAAAGCTGAAATGTGGACTCATCAGACCACAGAACACATTTCATTCATTGTCCTTTGGTCGCAAAACTTGTTGCATTACTGCCCAAAATTGATCTGTCCTCCTCTTTGCCTTATACAGTTTCAGGGAGCAGTCTTTGATGCAGAAGTGGACTGTTTTCAGCAACAATTATTTCCCAAAGTACTCCTGAGCCCATGCAGCTATAGCCATCACAGTAGCATGCTGGTTTCTAACGCAATACTGCCTAAGGGTTCTAATGTCATGCACATTTAGCTGTGGTTTCCACCTTTGGCCTTTATTCACAGAGATTTCTCCTGACTGCTTTAATTTTTTTCTTTTTTATATCTTAGTATCTTTAGATGGCGACCAACCTCAATTCTTTGCTATTTTGTGCTGCTAAACATCGTTTTTGAATTGATTCTCTTGCAAAGTTCAGCACATAGCGGTGAGCCCCAACCCATATTTGAATGCAAAGTCTAAGCCTTTGGTGAATGCTCCTTTTATACGTACACTTGTTATCAGTTAGCATGCTAACTTAGCCAACTATTTCAAAATTTGTTTGTTAATGTTTACCAAATAGAATTAAGTTTGTCAGTGAAAACACTGAACATCTGTTCTTTGTCTGCTAAACAAAGATTCATGGTACAGAGTTTTTATTGCTTTTTTAGAAAGTATTTCCAATAGAGTTTGCATAAATAATTGTTAGCTGCAGCTTTATTTTTGTTATAATAACTGCAAAAACATTTCTTGAAGTGCCAAAACATATGCACAGCATTTCCTTTAGAGCAACATTACTTTGCATGACAGTCGCTCTGCTAGACGGTTAAAAGACTTAAACAAACGCCCCCAATGGGTAGAAAAATTCAGGAAGTGACGACAAAGTCATTTACTGTAAACACGCTGTCAATTTAGACAGTGTGAGCATGAGACGGCATTTTTTTTCTCTTTCTGTCTGTTAAATTAAGGAATGGAGAGAGGGAGTCAGAGGAAGATGGTGGGTAGGTCCTGCTCCTCCTTTAACTGGGGAGAAAGAGGATGAAACCTGTCATTAGGAAGGTTAAATGAAGAAAGCCCTCAGTGGGGTGGCCATTGTCCCTGGCCAGCAAGGAGGACCCTCTTTTTAGTGCCTTAAATAACAAGGCCTGCTGCATTGTCCCGGCCTGAAAGGGAAGGGGGGGCATAGCTGAAGCAGAGCTCAGCGGAGAAGCTTGGTGGGGATGGGCCCTCAGCAGGGGGGGCGCCAGGAACCTTTTGGGGTTTTATTTTATTTTATTTTCACCTCTTGTTGTTCTTTCTTTCTTGACAGCTCATCCAGAACCATTTCTGAGACTGCACCATCCTGGGTGGTGGGGGGGGGGGGATCAGCTCTCTTTGCTTAAAAATGCTTTTCGCAGTGAATGCATAGTTCCACTTTCTAAGCCTCTCCTCCCGGGCAAAAAGCTCAGGACTTCAGCCCATCCTATTGTTTAAGGATAAAGTGGTAAATGTAAGAAGATAGGGGTTTGTTCATTTTCAGAATAAACTAAATGAAGAAAGGGATTCCCATTATGAAATGGACCTAAATTACTCGTTTTCATAAAAAATAAAAAAAGGAAAATACTAACTACAGCCTGTTCAACAGATGTGATCTTCCTTTTCTGAAGCTTTGAGTTTCTCACTTTGATCTTTGATTAATTAGTTGACTTACTTTCACTCAGTGACTGCTGATAAGGCTGTGATGTTCTCCAGCCCAGGTTTCGGGGGGGTGGGGGGTGTTGGTGGGTGGCTGAGTGGGTCATACACACTCAAACAGCCGTTAAGCATTAATAACTACAGTGCTCTGAAGAAGGATTTGTTCCCTTCCTCATTTCTTTTGCGTGTTTATCACATTTTAAAGTTTCAGATTATCAAACACATTTAAATATTAGATGGCGAAAACCCAAGTAAACACAAAAAGCTGTTTTAAGGTGATGATTTTATTTATTATCGAAAAAACTACCCAAACCTACATGCCCCTATGTCAAGAAATAACAATTAAACGTTTGCGATAACTGGGAATGAGTGTTTCACATCTCTGTAGAGGAATTTTGGCTCACTCTTCTTTGCAGTATTGTTTTAATTCAGCCATATTGGACGGCATGAACCGCCTTTTTAAGGTCATGCCACAGCATCTCCATTGGATTTAAATCTGGAATTTGACTAGGCCACTCAAAAATCTTCATTTTGTTTTCAGAGGACTTGCTGCTGAGTTTTGGATCATTGTCCTGCTCCAGAACCCGAATGCGCTCCAGCTTTATGTCAAAAACTGATGACCACACATTCTCTTTCAGGATTTTTTGGTAGAGCACAGTATTCATGGTTTCATGAACACTGACCTAAACTATAAAAAGTGAGGCCTACAGTTCTTTAGATGTGGTTCAGGGTTCTTTTGTGACCTCTTGGATGTGTTTTCGCTTCACTCTTGGGGTCATTTTTGTAGGCTGGCCATTCCTAGACAGGTTCACAACTGTTCCAAGTTTTCTCTATTTGTGAATAAAGGCCCTCACTGTGGTTCGCTGGAGACCCAAAGCTGTAGAAATGACTCTGCAACCTTTTACAGACCAATAGATTTCAATTACTTTTTTTCTCTTCTGTTCCCGAATTTCTTTACATTGTGGCATGTCTTTGTTTTTTGGGATCCTTTAGCCTATTTTTAAGCGATCTCTTGATTTAAAAGGTCTGGCAGTAATCAGGTCTGGATGTGGCTAGTGAAATTGCACTCAGCTTTCCAAACAATTTGATTAAACAAAGTAACTTCATGATTTTACAAGGGGCGAGATGGGGGTATGCGAATTACTTTTTCGCATATGGCCATGTAGCTTTGAGGTTTAAAAAATAAATAAAATTACCTAAAAACTGCATTTTGTGTTTACTTGTGTCGTCTTATATTTATATTTGTTTCATAATCTGAAACATTCATGCAAAAAATAAGAAAACAAGTACCGATATTACCCCTTTTTAGACTGTACTGTAGGTGCGTTTTCTTTGGGATTCACTGTCGATGTCTTTGTCTGTAGCATGTAAACACAGTAATAAATTAATTGACAGTAATAAAAATACAGGGCTTTAAGAAGAACAAGATGAAAAACATGAGAACACCTGAGACACTCCACGGGGATATATAAATTGCAATATATATTGTCACGTAAAAAGCAACTAAAAAAACCTGTGGGGTCTGTGAATAACTACTAGTTGGGTTCTAAGGAAAATGGCCTGATTGAATGACTGAATGACTGAACCACAAATTTGTGGGAGTTTACTGTATATACTTTATCTACAGATCATTTAATGTTTAGCAAATACCTCAGCAAAATCAGCCGTCTAGTTAGAAAATTAACAAATGCCACAAAGTCCGCTGGATTATCCACTGAGATCTCAGATAACATTACAATAATCCCATCATTTTAAAGGAAAACATTTTCAGGTTTATATGACAGGATGTGGTTGTGCCAAAGTGGAGCTAAGCCTTCATTCAAGTTACAAAATTGGTTGGATACATTTGGTCCCAAAATGACTAAATATGTTGGTTTTAATCCATTTCACATTTTTATGATTAAAATTTGAGAAACGAAAATTTTGGTACCAATATCTGAAAAAAGGATTAATGGGACCAAATTTGGCTTTTCTGCTTGTAATGTTTTGCATTAAAGTGCCTAATTGTGGCATTTTGATCATATTTTTTGTTCAAACATTTGTGAAATGGTATTAAACAGTTATTTATGATTACTTGTCAAAATTCCAACCACAGATTAACAGGCTGTTTTTGAATTGTGCTTTAAGGCTGATGTATACTATTGACACACAAACTTTAGATGGGTGGAGCTAAACTGTGGTACGTTGTGGATATATGTAAATGTTTTGGGTATTTGTGAGATTACAGTAACACGCAATTTAAAAAAGGCTGTATTTGCAGCTTATCAACCATATATGGACTGGACAGATCAGGAACTTAATGTACTGTATTGAGGAGAATTTGCTTTTCCATTAAACGGGTCAGTATAATAGTGCCAGAAAAATCCAATGATTTTTGAGCATGCTTTGTTTTACATTTGTTGCCTCCTTAACATTGCTACTTTGAACTCCTTAACACTGCAACTTTCACTACTGTATGCTGGAAATTCAGCTTCAGTGAGATGTCATGCTACTTAATGCTTTTACTCTTTGAAGTTCCTCTGTATTACATTAACACGCTCAACTTGAGTGTAATGTTTCATCAAAAGGAGATGCTGAGGTCAAGATGAGGTCTCCTAATCTGTCTCTCACTATCTCGCAGTGGTTTGTGAGAACTTAACACTCTCCAGCCCTAACTGAATACCCCATAAACCTATCTGGCCAATTAGTGACTCCATTAGAAGTCTTTTGCTGAGTGCCAGAGCACTGATGACTTTAGGAGCACAATAAAAGGCGAGGCTGAGTCAGAGTCCCAACAACCCAGCACCAGTGTTCTCATGTTGAAGGAGGAGCTTTGGTAATCAAACCCCTCTTTTAAGTTTGAGCTATGAATGAAGGCAAAGCTGAGCCTTGTGCTCCATCAGCACTTATCAGTAATAGCAAACTTTGGTTAATGAATGACTAGATGACAAATTGAGGACTAGGTAAGTGTTAGGCCTCTACAAACCTGATTAATGTGTATGAGGAGAGAAAAAATCCACCAAACAACTCTACTTGTGATATAACTTCCTGATAAGAAATTCCCTAACATTTTTCTCTTTTTGTTAGACATTTCATTCACATGCACTTGTACTAGGCACCGAAATGTAGTTCTTTAACCCTTAGAAGTCAGTGAAGATTGTAACCTTATGTTTTGTAAGAGGAGATATTTTATGTTGATTTCACATATTTACTTGACATGCTTGACAGAGTCACTTTTGTGTCCATTAGAATGAATGATCCTAAACCAAACCAGTCAACAGAGATAGTAAAATGTCCGGAGAGCAGTGTGTGTACCTCATACAAGGGAACCACAGAGGTGCCATTAGTATTTCTGGGATTCAAACCCACAATCTTTAGTTTGCGGGTTTCACTCCCTAACAACTAGGCCACCAGCTTTCGCTTAGTATATACAGTGTTCCCCCACTAATTAATAGTTCAATGTTTGTGGCCTCGTTTGTGGGCCCCTTCGCAAAATCACAGAAACCGCAAGTATCCAACCCAATTGTTTTTGCTTTTTTTGTGGCAATATGTAATTTTTCATGCATTTAGTGCTAGTACACTACATTACAGTATATATAGGCGTAACATTGGTATTTACATCATTTGAATTGGGATATAATTGCCCTTTTAGCTAGCTTGAAATAATTTTATAAGCACTTTAAAAATTCCCTTTTTTGTACATTCTAAATTAAAGGGTGTGATAATCAGGTTTACAACTGATATGGCTGACATACTGCATTAGAATATTGCTGATGGGCCAGGGTGCGGAAAACTAGATTAAAGTATATTTGGCTTGATTTTAGACAATATAGAAATACATTTGCGAAATGCTAGTGCTGATATTTGTTTGTCCAGGATTTTGGAAAGCCTCAATGTCCAAAATAAATAATGGAAGATAATCAAATCATTGTCTGCAAGCAGTAATTTGACTAGTCTTCCAACTACAATACTTGTTGATCGTCTCATCGTGACTGACAGGACAGCAATGTTAAATGATTCTAATAGACATTGAAAACTCAACTACAGTAGCCACATTTATCATCAGATTAGTGATAATATACAAGTTTTTCATTTTAGTTATTTTACCACAAAAGACGGTGAATAGACCCTAAAAGAACGAAACACTTGAAAACCAGTTGGACAAGATAACTTAGAGCCTGGCTTCTATAATTGGCATCTGTAATCATAGCAGGACCATTGTGCCACATTTGTCATTGCACAACTACTTCTGCCATAAAGGACTTAACAAAAGCTCTTGATGACAAGCAGCATTGTGATTCTTTGACTTTTCGAAAGCCTTTGACATTGTTTATCACCAGATTTTAATTGATCATCTTATAGTTATTAGGTTTATCTCACAGATAGAACCCAGGCGGTTCAGAGAGGTGGCTCTACCTTACTGCAGGTTCATAAGGGGGTTCCTCAAGGTTCAATTATCGGTCCATTATTGTTTACAATATATATATATATATATATACTTGTTTAAATGTAGAGAAAATAAAACTCATATTTTCCACTTCAACAAAAGATCAACACTGAGAAAGTTTTGATGGAAACAGAGTTTATAATTACTTTTGAATATCTAGGATTTTCAACAGATGACCAATTGTCTTGTAAGGGGCACATGCAGTATGTAGTAAAAACGTTGTATTAAGATTTTAGTATAGAAATAAGTCTTGCATATTCTTTTAATGCAAAACAGAACTGGTACAATTTTTTACCCTGTTATTGGTTATGAAGATATATTATATATTAATGCATCTGCTCAATACCTTTGAATGTTGGACAGTGTGTAAGGAGCACTGAGGTTTATTACAAACTGCGGTTTTCACATACATTGTGTGCTCTATACTTAAGTGAA
>JBBMFX010000001.1:2551228-2569837 GCA_037832545.1 Rhabdalestes septentrionalis | reverse complement strand
CCATTCTGAAAAATTCCTTCTTATTTATCTTGCCATTTTGAATGGGCATTTGGAATTGGTTGTTCCAAAAGTAAAAACTGAACTGAGACAGAGATCTTTTAGGTTTGCCGCACCTGATTCTCGGAACAATTTTTGTTCAGAAATTAATTTGCAAAACATAGTATCCCTCAGGTGAAAACATTGGAGACATTGCAGGTGTTTTATACGAGTACGCTTTATTTTAATTTGTTTTGTTCTATTGTTGGAATGTAACTCTGTTGCTACTATTTTGGACAGGACTGCTTTAAAAATGAGATCTGTGATCTTAACTGAACAAATCAGGTTAAATAAAGATTAATAATAATGAATGAATTTGATTTATTATTATTAAGTATTTTTTAGTTATTAGTATTTTTCCTGAAAATATTTGGGTAACCGTTGCCTTCAAGTGTCTGTTAGCAATTGTATTTCTGCAGCTCCAGTTTCAAACTAAAGAGGAAATATTTGTACTCCTAATATTTCCTGACTTGATTGTCTAAATCCAAGGTAAAGGACATGCTGTATATTTAATGCAGTAAAAAAATATTGCTTTAAAGTAAAATAAACATGTATAAATACATATAAACACAGACAAATTTTTGAACACACCTTCTCATTCAACGATTTCTTTTGTTTTTATTATTGCTTACATTGTAGATTAATATTGAAAACCTCACCTATTGCTCTGATGACATCTTTGCACACGCTTGGCATCTTTTCAATCAGATTCATGAGGAATCAACCTGGAATGATATTTAATTAACAGGCGTTCTTCATCAAGTGTTTATTATAAGAATTTCTTGCCTTTTTAATGTGTTTGGGACCATCAATTGTGATGGTCGTGTTGGTACCAAGTTATAGATCCTTTTGCACTATGGTTCTACTCCACATTATGTCAAGAACCACTTAACTAAATAAAAATAAACAACAGTACATCATTACCTTATTACAAAACATATTCTCTTTTTTGGTTTACTTTTTTATGTGTTCCTATATAGATCCTATATCTTTCACATAGGCCATATTTTTGTTATGTAATGTAGAAGACTGTGGAACTTATTTCCACTTATTTCCACAAAACAACAAAACATGACCTCTGACCAAGGAGTCAGCAAAGACTGTATGTACCATCGACTTAAGAAAAAGACCCCTGAAGAACATTTTGTATCAGGGTGTATATTGGCCACCCAAAGGTGTGTATTGGAGGAGCTGAATCTGATAGCCTGAAGTAGTTTTCAGTCCTGTGTTTAGAAGAGCAAATAGTAAAGTCTTTAAAGTGCACCGTTCTACACCGGCTGTGAGAGGAGGGCAGGAGGGGGGAGTCTAATCACTTTCCCTGCTGCCTCCTCACACAAGCTAGAGTGAAAGATCACAGTGCTAGCAGCAGGGCTAGCTAACGCAGCCCACTACTCCGCCCACTCCCATTCAGCAGCTCCTAGGGTGGCTGTTTCGGGCCGCCACACCATTGATGCCGTGATGGATGGCTTCATAAAGCTGCCCTTCTCCCTACTCCCTCCCCAGGGCTGGATGTCTTGTGAAGGAATGCCACTGAGCTTTCCCTGCAGGCGGGGGGACAGATGCGGAGGCTGGTCCTTTACCCAGATCTTTCCCAGGAATCCCCAGGGACTGTGTTAGGACAGAAACTGATGTTCCTATTGTAATAGGGGAAGGTGGGGGTCCCGCAATAGGATCCCACCCTCCGGTATATCACATTAATTTCACAATAACTCTGCAACAGGTAGCAAAAAAAAAAGATGTATGGATGTTTGTGTGGAAACTCGCGTCATGTTTTCAGGGAATGACCAGAACAACCAGTTTGCAGGTTATTTCTCGACATGTCCCCGGGCCAGCCGGGGTGGTGGCACACCGTGGTTCTTCTCTCAGAGACTCTATTCAAGCCACAGCTCCGCAAGCGCAGGCGTAGAAATTGGTTCCATTCAATCCGACACGGTCAGGGTTTTAGGAAAGAGGATCAGGAGGCTTTTCCTTCATTGATTTGCCACAGTTAAAGATCCACCGCACTGGGGTACCTGGCTTGAAGGGATAGCCCTAAATAACAGCATAAGTCAAACCACATGGTGGTCCCTGGAGGTTTGCCAGCTTTATTTGGAACCCCACTGGTCCCATACTCCCAATAATTTCTTGTTCTGAAAAAATCCCGAAAGACATCACCGGAAGATAATGCCACCCGTCGGTGTCATGACGCGTCTTTGGGAGATACTGGAAAACAATTTCAATTGAGACAATTCAAAGCCACCAAAAGGCCACAAAAAGAAAGAAAGAAAAGGCCACTGGGATGCCATGACGCAATATATCAAGTGGCTCGATACTTCCT
The DNA here is from genome assembly GCA_037832545.1 of Rhabdalestes septentrionalis. NCBI lineage: Eukaryota > Metazoa > Chordata > Actinopteri > Characiformes > Alestidae > Rhabdalestes > Rhabdalestes septentrionalis. Next base: position 2,567,484 of record JBBMFX010000001.1, on the reverse strand, counting down.
CAACAGTCAGGGTGTTGTGAAGCGCATGGATGGAATTAAAAAACGCAACACACTGTGGTTAAGCAGGAACGGCTCCCAGCCTGTACAACAGGCCCTTTCAGGCTACTGGAACACAGATGACATTGTAATCGCTCGATCGAAGACAAAAATGACAGAGTGGCCACATGCACCAGTAATAGCGGACTGCTTCATAAAGCGTTTTTTAGCAGGCTTTTAAGTCGCAATGGGCTGTGGGCAGCTGAATAGGAGAAGAGGAGGACAATGCTTTTAAAGTGTTCCCTTGATGTCACACACTATTACCCAGATATTATGAGTAATTACGTTAGCGTCTCACAGGAACCGGGGTGTACATGCGTAGAAGCCAGTCCAGAGATGTTTTTTTGTGGGTGTGTTTGTGTGTGTGTGTGTGTGTGTCTGTGTGTGTGTGTGTGTGGGAGGGAGGGTTTGCAAGAACAGGAGATTTTTTGTGTTAGAGAAAGAGAGGCTTGGACACTTCATCTTCTCTTCTCTGTGCTGCCAAAAAGGCCAGAGGTCAAATGTCAGGGCGATTGAAGAATTCCGAGCTGCATGCCGACAGATCGGGTTTCGGGGCTGGGGGAGGGGAGGGATCTGCCCTAAAGGGAAAGGTGCCTGTGTATGTGTGAGCTTGTCCCAACAGCTTTTTTGTTGAAGACATCTCCTAGTTGCCATTTTGCTCTGTAGGCTTCTGAGGTTTTGCGCCTGTTTTCTCGAGCCACATTGGTTTCAGCAGGCCCCACAACCACGTGGCCCACGGATTTGCATTTCAGTGCCTAATAGTAAAATTTGGAGGTCATAATGAAGGTTTAAAAGATTTTTTTAGGATTAGCCAGGTCACATGTATGTTGAAAGCTGGCTGCTGAATTGCCTGGCTTGTTTTAACATCTTAGAATTAGAACAGACCTTTTCAAAAATAGACAAGGTTGATGGAAGCCCTCTTCAGAGGAGCCCTTCTGCATTTTCCGCATTATGGGTTTAACTATTTATTGTGTTTTCCTATTGTGTTTTTTTATTGTGTTTCCTCCTGCTCTTTACACCGCGTTTCCCCAAGATGAACAACCTGGCTGATTACATTTTTTAAAAATAAGATTACAAAGTAAATAATGGTGGTTTGCTGTGAGCCAGGGCTGTTCAAAGTGGCGACGAATGGAACTAGACATCTGAATGCCTTTTAAAGCTCCCTCACAGAAAGTTATTTGTAAGACACGTGTAAGACATAGTGGTTTCGGCTGATAAATAAAATGACTATATTTGCATTGTAGACGTGGCGCACCCTGGTGTTCCACTCACCTTCTGTAAAGAAAATGTGATTTATGGAGAAATGTAATGGAATTCCCCTTTAATAGATTGGGCTAATGTATTTTACTGTAAGGAATTTTGGAAACAACAAGAAGTTATGCAATCGTAAAAATATAGATAATTAGCTGTAATTAGCTTTACATAGTAATTTCTTGTCATTAACTTACGATGAATAGATGATTGTTCAGCGAGATGTGGTCATCACTGGATGCTAACTTTATTTAGGCATTTTCATAATGTCTGTTTTTTTTAGAGATCCTTACAAATTGGTTGAAGCCTATGATGTATCACATAATAATGATTACATGCAGTTATATGCCAAAATTACAGTTATATAGGTACAGTTGTACTCAAAAGTTGATTAAACCTGGTCAAATGACTTTTTAAGTGAACTAAATAATCAAATCACCAAACACACACCCACACACAGTCTCACAGAACTGTATATATATGTATAAATAATGGTAAATTAAGGTTTTATGTAATCATTAGAACTGCCATATTAAAATCAGATTGTATCCCATTAGTTAGATAAAACAGCTGTTTCCATTCAATTCTGTGTAGCGTAATAGTGCTGATGGAACTAAATCGGACGACATGTAGCTCTAGTTTGTACTGGGAAAGTTGTTTGCCCCCTCTTGGTGCTGCAAAGAAATACGGTTCTAATGTCCTGAAGGTTCTAATGCCAACTGCATTCACTGTATTGTTTAAGCTTGTGTAGTGATAAAAATGTAAACTGTACAATGGCAGGAAAAATCTAATGTCAGCTCACAAAGAATTTATATAAAATCACAATTTGTAACGGGTTACATTTTGCAAACTTTTTTTTACAGTGTTTATGTAATAACCTTTATTTTTGTGTCATAACCTTTGCTAAATTTTTCATAACATGGACAAGTTCTCCATGTAGCATCTATATTTACAAGAGATTTATTTTATAACCACAACATAAAAACATCTCTTTTGGTTTGTGGCACCAAAGCACTTTGTTTAACCACTATTCTGTCAGCTTTTATTACACTTAACTTCTATATTAGCTTATTTGCTCTGAGTTATCCACAAAAACAGACATTGCACAACTCAGTTGGGGAAAAGGGCATTATTGCATACTGACCACACAAAGGTCATTCTCCCACAAATCATCTACAAATCCCTCCCTTTTCCTCCGCATTCAGACCTGACTCACTCCTCACCCACTGAAAGCACTATCACACCCCCCCACACACAGATACATACTGCCAGAGTGCAGAATATAATGAGCCATTTTACAGTGTCATTTTTTTATCCGCTTTCATTGGCCCTCTTTACATGGCTATGGGTCGTTAAAGACCCAAACAAACTTTTGGCAAATCAGATTGGGGTCCCAGTTCTTTGGCCCACCACCAAAAACCCCACAAGCTTTGAGCCCCACCATGTTTGGGCCCAGCTTTCTAACTAATGGGGCACTTTGAGAAAGTGTAAGGCTTTGATGCTGTTCTTTTTAACAACATGTTCTTTTGGTGATTGGGGTGAGAATTGGACCACAGGGTTCCAGGGGAAAATGTAAACCTCGGATTAGCTGGACTAATGGCCCCTGGCTTGTCAGTGATGTTAATTAGCGTTAATTGGGATCCCCATCTCTGTATATTTCATGGTGTTTTTTGGGGAGGAGGCCTGGGGAGACCCGAACAGGGTGGAGTTTTCAAAGTGGTCACCCCGCTTAACACTAGGCTGGTAGCAGCTCGTCCTCTGAGTGCGTCCCTCTGTTTCGCCCTTCTCTCGTTGTCAGAGCTAATTTGCTTTCGCTGCACTGATTCCCATTCAACAGGCTTGATCTTCACTGCCATTTAAGGGGTCAGTGTTTTGTTTTCTTTTTGCCGTTGTTTAGGGCCCACGTCCCCCCTGGCTTGTCCTACACATCACTCGTGTTTGTTTCCCTTTCAGCTGGGATGGGATTTTGGAAGACTCCTGCAATATTTGCCCAAAGTCTTGTGCTCTTTAATCCAATGCTGTTTTGGTTTGGTTAACCCATCCTTTGTGTCAGAGGTCTGTCCCACTTTGATGCCCATTTGGGGGAGTAACGTGACGCTGAAGCTCCTTCACAACTACTTTTATTTTTTTTGCATAGTGAGTTCTAAATCAAGAAAGCAGTACCCAAGTGTGGTTGTTTTCATAAGTGGCTGCAGGCCGTATCTGCTGGGCTGCCATTGCTCATCGGGCTGGACAGGGGCTGCTTAGTGGGAAAGAGGCCCTGGTTTGGTGGATTTTCTCTGGTCAACACCTGGTATCACTTTATTAACCCTCGTCCGTCGCGACCCCTGAACGCTCAGGAACAGCGGAGCCATTGGGGTGGCCCCCACGGACGTCAGGGGCTGCCTTTGAAGGGGGAAATGATGCCCCACATTAGAGCCGCAATGATGACTTTACCAGTACCGTGACCCTTTTGACCCCGTACCACACCCCCCCCACACAGCTGCTGGCCCCCACCGGCCTCCAGTGAGCTGCAGTAGGAGAGAGAGGGAGAGAGACAGAAAGAGAGCAAGGAGGAGAACGGGGAGAACGGTAAAAGGTCAACTGGTAGTCAGAAGATTTTTATTGGGATTGAGAGGGAGAGGGAACGATGCAGGGAGAATGCGCTAAAGACCACCGTCTGAGATTTTAACTGCAGGGAATTTAGTCCCCCCCTCCCAAGGCAAGTTAAGTTCAGTTTGACTGAAGTAAGAACAGAAATCTGTGGTCTCATAAGCTGTCTTTGGTGTGATGTACAGCAACAGTCAAAAAATGCAACGTTTTTGGTCATTTTACAACAATTTAATTATAGAAGCACCATCTGAGAAGAGAAAAAATAATAATCTTGCGAGGAAGCCCACATTTATAACACCTGGATGCGCTGAGCTTGACCCAGACACAAAGCTGCAGCTGCACCACTGGTCTCTTCCAAAAATACGTATTAAAAAGCATTCCTCAAAGTTGTATTTGTGTTCTCCTTCATTTCCTCTTGCAGGACTTCTTATCTTTTGGTGGACATGGAGATGACACAGACAAAGCCTCACTCCATAAAAAATATCGCTTCTACGTGTTAGCACTGCTCCAACCCTCGCTGCGTGGGCGACAGGGGCGCTTCCATGGGTCGCTGCCTCTGCAGGGAAAACCAACGAGAAAACACAAGGTTATCAGCAGACGTGACCCTCGGTGTCATGCCTGTTCCACTGCTGCTGTAACGTGCAGTCACAAGGCTTCCCCCTCGGGCTGACCTGTTGGAGAAATTTACGGACCGATCGCATGACTTAAATCTTTCGGTAAAAATGCCCATAAACATTGCATTATAGTGATGGAAGCGTTGGGGGTGGAATGGAGGGGGGTGGGGGGTTAGTTAGGGAGGGACAAAGCAAATCTGTTACAGCCCAGTATTCTTAAGCTCATTGGTCACAGTCTCCTTTTCTGATGATTTATCATTTTGTGTTTTCCTTCTTGTGGTCTGCCTGCGGTTTCTGAAACTGCATTTATGTATAAGCTAGGGTGAAATCGTACCAAGTGTTTTTGAGGAAATCCTTGCTATCATAATAAAATGTTGAGAATATCTTTGAAATGGCAAATTTATGAGAGAAAAAACGATCTTCACTTTAATGTAAATAATGAGAGTTATTCTGGACCATTTCTAATGGTCAATGTTTCAAGAAATGTACAAACAATGTAAAGAGCAGCTGTTAGTTTCTAGTGGTTGATATGATTGCCATTAATGATATGTTGCATGAAATTCTTTTTGAGGTATGGGTTGTGCCACAAATAAGTGCTTATGATGCAACATTAAAACAGTAGAAGACGTGCTAATTTGTTGAATTAGGAATGTCTGTCATGTTTTAATGAAAGTCCCTTGATCACATCCCAGTGTGTAGTCAACTGCTTTCTATTGAAGTTAGTTTTTCGAGGCAGGGGACATAGCAGTACAGTGGTCATGGGGACTGGATTACTAGCTAACTAGTAGCATAAAAGACTCCTTACATCTATCAGTGGTCTTGTGTCAGTTGAGGCATAATTTTCTTGAGGTCAGTTCAGTTTCAGACAGTTTCAGGTTTTTGACATCCATCGTGGGCTCATACCATGAGGGTGTGGTTCAGACAGTTGGTCGGCTTGTTTTGACCAAGCTTTTAGTCCCAGTTAAAGTAATAGATGTATCGATGGTATATATGACATAAATACAGTGAGAAATCTGGACAGGAAGCCATTTTTAGCGCTTCATTTTTAGCTAGGCTGTATAAAACTGATAGACACACATCTATATTGTTCTTTTTTGTACTATTTTGAACAACAGAAATATTTCACTTTCACTTCATTTGTGTAACATATTGATTTTATTGAAAGTGAAGTGTCATTCCAGAATTATACAATAATTTTAACCCACAAAAATAGGTTTACCTGAACATCTAAAATGTTTTAACATATACAGTGTACCCTCACAGAGTCGCAGTTCAGAGTTCGGGGCCTCAGTTGTTCGCAGAATTGTTCTTAGAATCAAAATAGTAAATGAATCCCCCGTAATATAAAATATATAATTTTCCATACATTTTTGTGATAAATTATTTAGGCTGTTTATCATTTTCCATGCATTTTAGTGATAAATAATTAGGAAAAATAAAATTCACTTATTTCGTTACATAAATAGTCATGTAAATTCAGCTAAAATATATAATTTTTTAGTACTGTCAAGCGAGCAAACTGCAGCTGTGTACTGGCTACTTTCCTGTGACACATTTCTGGCAGATGCAGTCCACCATTCCCTCATCAGAACATTTTTCCACGTGTTCTTGAGTGTTTTGCCGAGTGTTTTCTTGTTTTTTGTTTTGTTCATCCTAAAGCTCTGTATTTTTTAAATACTAAATTAAATTATTTCTGTATTTACCTGCTTATACCAAAGAAAACAGGGTTGCATTAATTAAAGTACAGTATATATTAGTGTAACATCTGTATATTACATTCTAGTGCCTCAGGAGACAGCAGTTCAGTGTAAACTGAATACTGGTTTACCTTTACAATTCTATAAGAATAAAGGTTGGAAAGTGTGGAAAAGTGTGAGCATATTAGAGGGCACATTTTTTGGTTTACATAATAAAAATCGCCATTTTTACACATTTTTATAATACCTATTATATGTAATACCTGTTATATACAAGGAAGCTTTAGAGTGAAATAGAAAGATGATGCACACACATTATTGTTCTGTTCAGAACTTTTATCAATGGAGAATGTACATTTTGTCTCCTAATGGTTTCAGTGGACAAAACAAATACAACGTACAACATCTGCATATCTCTCTCTCTGTGTCTATTCTTTTTTCTCTTTTTCTCTGTCTCTCTCGCTTAGCAGTCTTTGTAGGCATCTTTTTATGGAGCTAACATTCCTGTGCCGGCTGAAACAGAAGCTCTTGTTTAGGAGCCACCCTCCCCATCCTAAGCTCCTTTTTATCATCTTCCTAGTTTTGGAGCCTGGGAGCAAAGGTCAAGACCCCCTCCAGCTTCAGAGACATGTCAGGTCATGCTAGCCACATGCTGTACAGCTCCCTGTTTAGCTCTCAAAACCGCCTGACTCCACACCTACCCAGAGCTGTCAATGTGCGCATTTATGCCAGCACATGTTACAAGCACTTTGGAGCCAGCCGAACTTATCTTTGACTGTTTAAGTTGCCAATCGCAATGTTATGAATTATGAAGTTCTCTGTTTCATTCATAATGGCTGGCAGTGCAAGAATACCCTCCAAACCTGTACGTGGTTGTAACAGTACCTTATGTATCAAAATGGAGACTTTTTAAAGAAGAAAACACTCTTAATTTAATGAATACTTTAAATAGGGTGTTACCAAGCGTCCTTTGATTGATGTCACATAATTTTGGATCCATAAGGAAGCATGAAAGGAAGTGTGTGTGTGTGTGTGTGTGTGTGTGTGTACAGAACTATTTAAACATCTAAAAAATCTTCTGATAAATTGGTTCTTCATTTAAGAGCTCATCCAAGGATCTTTACATTATGTGAGATATCATAACAGGTCTTTGTCCTCCCACATCTCATTTACAAACATGGTTCTCTTGGAAATGGTTCATCTAAGGCATCCGAGCCAGACTATTTTTAAAAATTGTATTTTATAAATTGTCGTATTAAATCAAATGCAAATTGAAGTGCATGTTTATTTAAAAAATGCGCATAAGTCGTCCTATTTACTTTAGATATGTAATGCATAAGATTTGTGTTCATATTTTGATGATCTATTGAATATGGAACTGATTGCTCTTTTGGTCTGATCGGTTAATCTGTGTTCAGGTTAAAAACGATCTAACCTCAAAAAATTGAACATTGTGTACTTATGTGTGGTTCACACAGTGACCTCATGTCTTACAGTATCATGATGTAGTTGTGCTATGTCACCTGCCTCTTCTTTAATGTAATAAACTTTTATTTCAAGTCATTCTGGATGATTTCTATTCATTTAGAGGTTTAAACTATGTGAAACATAGACGATGTTTTGAAACGGTACATTATAAAGAATTTCAATGATGATACAAAATCAAGTTATATTTTACCAACTACATTAGATCCTTATCAATTTAAGAGTTCACCAAAGAATCTTTAAAATGTGTGCAACTCTAACAAGCTTCCTCATCCTCATCCACCTTATTTATAAACGTGGTTCCTCAAAGAACCCTCCCTCGAAAGGTTCCATAGGGAAGGTTTAAACAATGTGAAGGACAGACGATAGTTTGAATAGGTGCATTTTAAAAGAAACTGAATGATGACACAAAGTTATAGTTCATATTCTCAAATATATATATTTATATTTCATTTTTTGTTAGTTATATGTTATACTTTCATGCTTTTGCTAACACTTTGATTGTCTCATTCATGTCTTTAACTACTATTCAATTAAATGTAACCAAATTCTGATGATTTTAACCATAAACTTCAACTTAACCCTAACCTTCACTTGAAACCAAAATCTAAATCTAATCCTAAACCTGACACTAACCCTACCGGATACTTGATGGCGATATCTGTAGATAATCTATAGGGAAACTCTCAAAAGTGTCGTAAAGCTTTCCACTTTTGACCTAATGGAGTTGGGAACTGCAGTTTCAGAATGTGGTTCAAATTCACCAGTTTCAGGATGTTCCTTTAGCCCTTTCAGAGATAGTTCCAGGGATCCCATCAAGCTGTGTGGGTCTACAGGCCTTTTCTAGCTGAATCAGCACCCACAGCTGGTGTGAAATCTGAAACTTTGATGCATAAACAGAAGTTTAAAAAAAAGTAGAGGAAGACCCCTAACCCTAACGCGGGACCCCTCAGAATAGACAAACAAATAACCAAATAAATCTGGAGGCCACTGAGTTGAGGTTAGCAACCTCAGAGCGGGTCAGTACAGGAACAGATAAATCTCAGTTAAAGACGCCATGATTCTCAGCATTTAACCTCATAATCAACCCCAGTCAAACAAAGGAAGAAGTACGCACTAAAATTGTCAGTGCTGACTACTATATGAAGAACATACTCTGAAGTTTCCTCTGACCTTACAGGACCCTTCTGAGATGTCATCTATGTTATGAAATCTTGATTAAACTTTTATAGACCATGTTTGCATTTTTACTAGATGTATCATAGCTATCCATGTAATCCATGAGATATGATGGTTTGTGTGATATACTAGTCATTTTGTTGTCAAGGCGAAAAGAGTGTGTGACGTTTTTGTAGAGCGGAGGTGGTAGAAATGCGCAGTACATGGTTTGTGCGAACAAACGTTAGAACAAAACACAAAGGATTAATTCGGTTTCCTGTAAATGGGCTGTATTTAGGCCTATATAACAACATAGTAACAAAAGAAACAATATTAATAACAATCAAACAGTACAACTGGAATGCTATTAGAATGGCAGTTGTATTGGTTCTGATGAGAATGTCATACACACAGGTTATGGAACTGTATTCTTTGTGAATTGGTCGGAAAAATAGTTTTATATGCTTACTATAATAATAATTTGGCTGTTATAGTCAGAATTAGTCTGAATGCAAGTCAGTAGGGTTAGCAGATCCCCAGTTTAACAATGCTACGTAGATGACTAAATAGTTTCTGTGAATACACGTGACACAAACAGTGTCATGTGAGAGTGTATTGAAAAGCACATTCAGAGTTGTCTACTTATAGCCTGAGTGTACAGAATGAAGCACAAAAGTAATAAAAAGACCCTGAATGAAATCGAGCAAGATTAGGCGATGATCTGAAAACATTTAGAAATTTGGTACAGGGAATTCAAAAGTAGCATTCATTTCATCATTTAACATTTTGGTTCCCGAACAAGATAGAATATGTTCTTGGTTGTGTTTCATTATAAATATTGATTGGAATGGACCTCTTTGAAATAGAACAAAAGAATAATTTTGAGTTAAAGGGTCCTCACCCTGTGTCCACCACCAGTGATTTATGTGACAAAAAACAGCAGTCATTAATTCATCCATGACCTTTTCCATTTTTACTCAGCCTTCAAAATCCGTTTATGTCAACGGAGTCTGGTCTGATCGGCAATCCTCTTTCAAAAAGCACCACTTTTTAAAAATTAATTTAATAAGTTCTGTTTTAAAGTTGTGCTAATGTTTTGAGTTGACTGGAAGTTTTATATAAAGTGAACATCTGAGCTTTACGTTCTTTTGCCTTGTTATTCAGTTTTATTTTTTAAGTAATAACACAGTTCTCCATCTATGAGTTGTATAGGCCTGTTAATGACACAACATTGTTCTAGTAAACAGCATGATCATGAAAACAACTCATTGTCTGATCAGATTTGAACTGTATGCAAACAAGTCCCTAAACTCCCATCTAACCAAGCTCGAATGACAACAAATACAAGCGTGTTTGTGTCTCACTGCTACAAATGGCTCAGAGTGCACTGACCAGATGGTAAAAGAAGAATGAAGCTGGTTCAAATGATAAGCTTGCATTATCAACAACAATGCCAAAGTCATCAAGGACCCATTCCTAGTTATTCCGGCATATGTAACCTTACATAGTTCACATAATGACCTACTTTGCTGAATAGCTAACGAAAACTAACTAATGCATTTTGAATGCTAAAATGGAGCCAAAGCACCAAAGATCCTCATCTGATTAACTGTGTGGATACTGCAGAAAGCTTTGTGCCAGAGCTGTGGCTTAAACCTGCCTGACAGGTCCAGAAGGCCTTTATTTTGCGACACATTCAGGTTACCTAAACCATTCTTTCTGGACTGTATCGTCTTATGTGTCAGAGGAGAGCAGTGCCTCATGGGTCACCCAGTGTTAAAATCCCCATAAATCATCCAGCCAACCAGTGGCCTTTGCTTTTCCTAGGCCATTTTGTGTGTCCGCGTCCCCTCCCGACCCCATTCTTGGAGGCAGTGTGCCAGTTGCTGTGGTCGTCCATCACCCTGCAGGTACTAACTGTTCTTTCTTTTGCATTTATCTTTGCTCCGTGCAACACACACAGGTCAAATCTTTATCAGAAAACACCCCATCTTCCTGATTCACCCACACAACATATAGAGACGCGTCACTGATTGATTGTAGTTAATACGATGTACTTAACTTTCATTAACTCTCGGATGCGATACCCAATATGTTAGGTGATAAAATTCTCCAGAACTCATTAAAACTTTTGTAAAAGGCTGCACTGTATAGAATTACACTTAATCACTAGCCCCTGCCAAAATAATGCCCTTAGTCAGTCCAACCACAGCTTGCGGGATGATCTAATAGCAAGTCAAGGGGCTAATTGGACAACAGGTAGGGTTACATGTGACAACAATTAAGCCAAGCTAAAGGTCAACTAGATGGCCTTCGGCACTAGAAGCGCTATGCTCGACAAGGCCCAGCAGCCGAGTGGAACCTTTTCTTTGCCTGTTCTTTAAGTGGGTATTATATGTTCCATGTGCGTAACTCAATCACTTTTTCTCGTTCATTTCGAGTTATTCACACATACTTTGATTTGTAAATTGCATTGGGGTAGTTACAATGAACAGAGTCAAATTTATTACCTCAGTGAGACCAGAGGAAGGGCAGACATCCGTGTTTAACCGGGTTTACAGGTTTTCGCCTCCGGGGTCGTTAATCAGCTTTCGGGGGGCGTGATCGAATTAAGTTTCTAAAGGAGAAATAACACTATTATTAGTTTAGAAAGTTGATAGATGATTTCACTGTTGAGTTGGCAACTAACAATGTCGTAAATTTATAGGATCCATCTACAGTAGCTATAGTTGTCCATTCTGGCTAGTAAAATACTTTACATTTAGATTTAAGGCACTTTAATAGACACTTTTTATCCAAAGCAGCTTTCATTCTCTAACGACACAGGACAGCCTCCCTGGAGCAACTTGGGGTTAAGGGTCTTGCTTAGGAACCCAGCGGTGGTATGTCGAAGGTAGGGTTCGAACTCATGACCTGTTGGTCCTGAGGCAAGTATCCTACCAACTCAAAATTACATAGATGTTTAATCCTTAAATATATATGTTATCAACCTTGCACTAGTTAAAGGGGAACATTTCTGTCTAAATCAATCCTCCAGTTGTTAAGATGTAAACAAATGAATTCAGAATGGGTGTGTGAAAGGATTAAATGTCAGAAACTCAATGGTGGTAAATGGGACTAGGCATCTTTATATCCTACAACACAAATATATTGATTTTATTTTCTCTACAAACCCAAAAGTGAACATGTGTCAGGTTTTTAATATGAGTCCCGTAGTAAAATGCTAATAAATCCCAAATATAAAAGGTCTCTAACCTCTCCACGGTTATTTGGTTTGTAAAAGTATATATTGGGCATAGTGTTACTGAAATCTATGTCTAAAAGTCTGAAAGAACAATGCCTTTAGAGCTATTACACACTTTTTGGCTCTTATGTCTACAACAAAAAGAGAATATGAGCAGATTTGGGTGTGAGTAAATAGTTCTTACTTTTTGTGTACGCTAATACTAATACCAGTTAAAATAATTAACGCTAACTTCCCTTGAACTGAATGCTAAAGACAAAAGCCATCTAATGTGCAGAGATAGCTCATTATACTTGAGAGGCTTGTTAAGTGTAAAGTTAAATTTCTAATGGCAAATGAACATTATGTTTATTCAAACTACTAATCACTAAGGAGTTCATTCCAAATGGTAACTCATTGGATAAATATCTTTATTTGTAGGACAACATGGTTATTAGTTTTGCTTGAAACCTGTGTTTTTATAAAGTCCTTCATCATTAAAATGGTGTTAGCAGCATGCCAGTCCTTTGTGTATCTGCAAAGAGAAGCAGCAAACTGACAAAACCAAAAGCTGTGGCTTCGGACCCCCGTTAGGATCCATAATGTCCCCCGTGGTGAAGACTTGCTCAGCTCCTTTTGGTGTAAATCACAGCCTACATTGCACAAACAAGCCATTCAACACATGGGGGTCCAGGTTCAGTGAGTAAGCAGGACACTGGCAGGGTCCCTCTGAAAAAGTAAATAGAAGCACAGCCTGATTCTTCTTATTAACACAGTTTACTGTGGGTGGATTTTACTGTCAGGGATCTGAGGCACAAATCATGTCCCTTGATTTTTCTTTGCCTCAGAATTATATTTAAGCTCTTTAACAATTTCTTGAAATTATTGTGTAGCCTTTGCTTCTTGACTATTTAGAATATTAGACATGAAATATTAAGGAATGTATCCATTTGCATATGTTCTATCCACTTTGCAGCCGTAACAATGCAAATTTCCCACCCATGGATCTAATAAAGTGTTATATTTTATACCTGTCTGTATATTATTTTGCATTTTCTGACATCAGATAGTATTACCTTTAATTAAATGTAACACTAGGCATATAGATGTTGCGGTAAGTGGGATGATTAATAACAAATGTAAGTATCACAACATAGGACATGGATTTTTTTCCTCCTATTCACAATTAACCTGCAGCTTCTCTAGCTGATTGGTCCGCTGTTGGCTTAGTCCACGCCCACCAGCCAATAGACTCCCTAACTTCCGATTCATCGTGTCCTTATTTGGTGCGTGTGTCCTTATGTGGCGAGCAGAAGGCGTGGCTTGGGTACCCCCATCCGTTTAGTGTCACTTTCACCCAATTGTGAACTCGGGCCGGGAGAGACGGGCTGACAGCCGGAGGGAGATTCACGCTGCTTGGAGAGCTCGTATTTTTTCGTTTTAAATATTATTTTTCGCATTTCGTGAATAACGGATGTCTCTTTAACAACTTTGTCCTTTCATTTATTTATGGAAAGGACTGCGCGTGTTGTTTAGACAGGCTTTTTTCGCAAACCACCACGTGTTTTAAGATACTTTCGCAGTAAGACTGAGATTTTGTTTTTGAATTTAACGATATAACTTTGGACTAGCCCTTTTTCCACCCATTATGAGACTTTTGTGAAGGCAAGAGCCTCGAAACGCGCGCTGCATGTCCGTGAGCGCGTGTCCTGGGGGTGTGTGAGTGTGTGTATGAGTGTGTGAGGGTGCTTTAGAGGGGCTCTTCATTCGCTTCATGGCCATGCCACAGCCACAGCTCTGCAAACTTCTCCAGCAGGCTGCCTAAGAGCTTCCAGAGACAGAGAACCAGAAACTGTGGGAGGTCGGTAGTCCTGTTGATTTTATTCCTCTCTTCCAGGACGCTCAGATCGGATTGCTTGGCTTTAACTCCCCGCTTAAACTCTCCTCTGTACGGAGGATAGCATGGCAATGGTAGTGAACCAGTGGCAGGAGAACATCTCGGCGGATCCGGGCTCGCAGCTCCAGCTGTGCGGCCCGGAGCCCGGTGGGACGCCCGGGACACCGTCCGGCTCCACGCCGGGCAACGACGCGCTGTCCGCGGACAAGATCTCCAACGTGGACTGCATGGTATGTGGGGACAAATCCAGTGGCAAACACTACGGCCAGTTCACCTGCGAGGGCTGCAAGAGCTTCTTTAAGCGCTCCGTGCGGCGCAACTTGAGCTACACATGCCGGGGCAACCGGGACTGCCCAATCGACCAGCACCACCGGAACCAGTGCCAGTACTGCCGCCTGAAGAAGTGCCTCAAGGTCGGCATGAGGAGAGAGGGTGAGCGCGGGTTGCTTTTATTTATTTTTTGTTTCCGTATGTGTGTAGTGTACCCTCAATTCATCATCGAGTGGAAAATGGGTTAAAATACTAGAAGTTACTCATGAACCAGTCTGGTTCTAAAATTAAATACCAAGTTGTGAGTAAAGTAAACTATCAGTTGGTTAGAGTCTAAATGACTAAGTAAGAAGTAGATTGACTCACAAACAATTGTCTTTTGTCTTCTTTTTGCTTTTTGACTTTTTGCTTCTTGTTTACTTATGCGTTTAGGGGAGCCTCAATCCATCGTCGTGTAAATGTAGTTCCTTCTGACAAATGCTATAAGTGAAAAAAAGGGGGTTATGAGGTACCAACAGCATGTGGAGTTAGTTCCTAAATGTATATGACCAATTCGCAAAAATTCCAAGACAAGCGTTTTTCTATTTTTTTTTTTTTTTTTTGGGGGGGGGAGGGTTTTTTCCCTCCTTTTTGCGTTCTTGTGTAAAAGTAGTTACTTCTGACCCATAAGAAAAATATAGGTTTAAAAAAACCATAAGTTATTCAAGAGCCAGTCAGGGTCTAAAATAAAATGCTGGGTGAGCAAAGGAAAGCTGCCATCAGCATTAGTTTTTATTTGTTTGAGAATGTGTGTCGAGTAAATCCATTCTTGTGTGCAAGTGGTTAGTTCTGAATAAAGTAAAAAGAAAAAAGGTTAAAATACTTTAAGTTATTTATGAACGAACCTGTCTCTAAAATATAATGCCACGTTTTGAGCAAATGCTAACAACAGCATGTGGAGATGCCTAAATATTCATGACTGCATGGGTAAAAAAGAAGATTGAAGTATTGGGGCTCCTGACCATTCCACCAACAGGAACTTAAAAGAAACTGCATTCAAATACGTAGATTTTAATATGGAGTGGGTCTCTCCTTCGCAGCACTAACAGCTTCCACTCTTAGTGAAAGGCTGTCACAAGATTTGTCCACAAGAGTGAACAAATCAAGTACTTCCACACAGAACCAACCGCGCCTCTGTAGACCTTGCTTTGTGCACTGGGGCACAGTTATGCTGCCATAGACAAGGTCCTTCTACAAATTGTTTCCACAAAGCTGGAAACAAAATTTCTTAGTATTCTGAAGCGTTAAGATGAAGCCCTTCACGGAAAGTGAGGTCCCGCTTGAATTCATTAAGTGGTCTGTCCCAATACTTTGTCCATATTGTGTAGTATCGCACGAGATCACCCAGGAAAGCACAAATCGGTCAAAAAATTAAAATCGAGAAGCCAGTATATCGAGGTTTTTACAGACACTAGCGAACAGAATATGATTTCTAAGATGTTGGCATGCATTGACAGTGGATGTCAAAAATCTCCCCGAGAAAAAGCCGCGCGCCCGGAGCTTTTACGGCTAATCTCAGTTTGAGTCTCGTTTTTCTTGGCTGAGGAGCCCGTTTTTCCCAGTTTGGATGGTCTTCGGTTTCTGACAACCACGGTGCATCCTTGCCTTTATTGCGTTGAACTAGTGTTCTGGTGGTTTAAAAAAATAGATTTTATCTCTTGCTAGCCAAATCTTCCAATAGCCGTCGCGTCTCTCCGTTATTCTCGAACGAGGCAGAGAAGCCCTATTGTTTTCACGTTAACGAAGGTGTTTGGCTCCTTTAACAGTAATGTATCTGTATTTTGTTGTCTTAAACCGTTATTTGTTTACAAATGAGCAACTTTGTGTGACGGAGAGTAGTACTGTGATGTTTCTTTTCTATCAAAAGTTCAGACCGAGTTTAGCCAAGTGAACCAAAACAAACGACTTCACACACACACACACACACACACACACACACACACACACACACACACACACCCACACAAACACACACACACCACAAACACACACAC
>JBBMFX010000001.1:2529438-2545833 GCA_037832545.1 Rhabdalestes septentrionalis | reverse complement strand
CATGAAGTTGTGATGTGACTGAATATTTTGATAGTTTAAACCATAAATATGTCTCAAAACACTTTAAGCCATTTAAAACTCAGATAATCCATTACCTGTAAAAATGCATCACAGGGCAGCAGCCAATCAGCAGCAAGGAGAAATGAATAATGCTCTCTGATTGGCTATTTTCAAACCTGCTGCCTCTGAGTAAAGTGGTATTTCACCATCCCAACACACATGTTCTCTCCTCAGAGCGAAAAAAATATTATACAGTTATATTTTCTATGGAACTGTTGCTTAATTTATATGAGAATGTATGTTACAAAATTAGTAAATTATATTTTTCTTCATAATTTATCACTAAAATGCATATAAAATTATATACAGCCACGGGAAAAAAATATTTTGTGTGGGTTTTCTGTGTATGTAGTTGTAGTTATAGATGATTAACATTTTTGTTAAGTTGGATGTTTGGAAATGATAGAATACACAGTGTCAGTCAATTCAAATGTTGTTCATTGCTTGTGTATCTGTTTGATTACGTAATTGCATATTTCATTTAAGTGATGTAATTTCATACAACTCTGCACTACTAAAGCAAGATGTGGATCAGTATAGACACAATGGAAATGAGAAGCCTAGCATACCACACACAGAATGCTTTGAGCTGTCTCTCTCTGTCTCTCTCCCTCTTTCTCTCTGCTGCACACACACACACACACACACACACACACACATACACACTCCTAGAAGCTACAGTCTGCCCGGACTTGGCTCTGTGTTGGAGTGTAAACAGTGCAGTCCAGCTCCCACGTTCGAGAGAGTGTGAAAATTTCAGATCCCTCTGGGACATCATCTGAAAAACACACTCGACGCGTGCGCTAAATCGAGCTAGCGGCACTCATACACACCGCCCGCTGCTCCTGGAATCCCAGCATGAACTGACACACACGTTGAGGCATCCTCACATCCTGCGACCCGTAACCCACACAGGGTGAAATATAGGTCAGTGGAAAGTAAACATTAATAATAGACAGGTTTAAAGGCAAAGTCCAAATGTGGCAGATCTCCACAGGACTTGAGGCAGTATCACCTCTCTGCCTGACCCCCACCGACCCACCTCCGCACAAAAGTAGAAGGAGGACCTTACATTTTATCTGGGCATGCTATTTAATGCAGGTCTTGCCGATTCTGTTAAAGCCTCTGGGGAATGTAAAAGTCTCTGGGGGCCAAAAGTCTGAACTGGACTAAGAATTGATCTTAATTTAATTGATTTAGGTGCACATTTAAGGCTGCATTTAAGGTGTAATATTTAAGTGTACTTCTTAAGTGCTGATTATTTAACTTAATGCCTAGAGCTCAGTTTAAAACTAGTCTTACTTTCCACTCAAACTACTAGTTTACAAAGTACTTTTCCACACAGATGTGCCAACACTAACCTTTATATAGATACTTTTATTTATGTAAATATTTGTATATTTCAAAATTATTTTTACGTGGCATGAAAAACCAGATTATCCTTACCGGTTTTAAATAAAAGTGCTCCATGTATGTAAACGGCAAATTTCTGAAGCTCAGTCTATAGGGCCCATAAATGCAAAGTGCAAAAATACTCCATTTTGAATTATTACATGGACTGTATACTATGTCATTTCAAATAAAAATTCTGCACAGAAATGCAGATTTCTGGTATAAGTAATAGATGGCAGGCTTAAAAATAAACTTTTAGCCCTGTGCTCTCAGAAGTTAGAATTAGTTTTTGAACGATTCTTGAAAAAAAAGGTGCCTGTATAGCATAATATACAACTGACTGTCCAGCCCAATCAGTCCGTATTCTGAATGCACCTTTTTATGATGTTAATACAACAAATACATTTACACAAATCCCACATTTTCCCCCTACAGCAAATCATAAAATTTATTCCAGCAGTCAGAACAGAGCTCTTTTACATAAGCCAGCCTTAAAGGTAGAATAAAAAATCTGTTAAATATATCTAGTAGATCTCTGTTAAACTGATAAAGATTAAATATGAGTATGCAAACCCTCAGTGGACATCAGAAAACAACAAGGGATCTCTTTAATCAGGCCAGTGCCACACACTGTTGTGTAAGGTACTGAAAATGCACATCAGTGTTAATCATTTTCATGACAGTAATTTCATAAAATACCTAAACCACAGGCTACCTCGTCTTCTAATGTGTTTTGTGAGCTTTACTCTCCATATTTTGTCAGCGTTCTGTGGTGCCTGTATGGAGAACCTTCTCAGTGCTGATCTGCTAGTGTGAAAAAAAGAAAGTGGGAAACAGGGAAGGTCCTGCAAGACACTTCCCCTCTCTCTCCACCACATGTGTAACATTTATTCTATGAACTCATCAGCCATTCATAAGAGCCTGTGACTGTCGCTATGAGTTGCTGTGTGAAGTCGTCTCCTTCTCGGTGCTCAGGCCATCAGGTTTGTGTTTCTCTGCAGCTTATAGTCTTCAAAACTGGTAGAAAATGTTTGTTTTGATGTTATTGGCTCATGGTGTTGCTACTGGTGCCTCTGAACATCTGGGTCCCTAATCGGGGTTCTCCACTGACTGGTACCAGCTCAGTTTGGTTAAACTCTAATCAATTTATTTGCTTTTCCATTACTAAAATCTGGTACCCGGTACCATTCTCGGTACCACCTTCGCCGAGGTTCCCAGCGTGCTGAACCGATACTAAATGATGACGTTTACATATTGGAGGTTACTGATCGGTGGTCGTTATTGATTGTGACATCAGTGATGTTGACTGAACCCAGACAAGCCACCCAGTATTTTTAAAGTACCTCAAAATGCTACTTTCTCCGCTTTGCTTCTTTAAGCATTGTCTCGTGAGATAATTTTCTCTGTTTTGTAGCAAACAGCCACAAACCAAGGATAAGACATAAAATCCCTCGGATTTCATCCGTGCTGACGACTGTAATGACGCCAGGTTGTTTACCTCAGCAGCGCTCCGCTGGTGCTAGAATGTCCAAAGTGAGACGCTTCTTTAAATATATGTATATGTTCAGACATATATATATAAAACACGTTTTATTGCAATAACACAGTACTTACTTAACGCTGACAAATGTTTTAATCGCACACCTATGTAGTTTTTATTTTTGTTTGTATTTTTTGAAAGACCTTTTCAAAATGTTTTTTGTGCTCATGGGTGCTGTTTCGGCTGACATACAGGAAAAGGCACATGTATAAACCCGCTATATAGACAAAAGTAATGGTACGTCTGACAGTTTCACCAACAGAGACTTCTGTATTTGACACTACATTCAAATAAATAGTCTTATATGGAGTTGGTCTCCAATTGCAACTACAATACTGGTTTTGACCCCATGCTCTGTAATCTGAGCAAATTTGTTACGCCCTGGCTGGGGCAACTAGTTTTGTTTATACTTGATTTGATTACATTAATGTTTAAGTTGAGATTTATAATAAATGTTAATGCACTTTGGTTCATATAGCATATGTTTATCATATTTTGAATTCATAATTTAAATGTTCATATAACAATGGGATTAATCCTGATGAAAAATGTTAATCATTGCCCAGCATTAATATATATGTCCTTCCAGAATTATAATAAACAAGTGGCTCTAAACAAAATAAATAAATAAGTAAATATGAATTGTTTTGACTTTATGATAATAATAATAATAATGATTTAGAAGTTGGGCCCCTTGTGGCTTGGGCCCCTAAATGCCTTTTTCCACTGATGATAATGTATGTTGTTTTTCACTGCTAATAATGTAGGTTTTATTAGAGTATTTTAATCTTAAGCACCCTAAGGGCTAATATGTTCCCCGACAGTTAATTACATCATGTTCGCATTTGTCACCATAATATTCTTTGTAGTTACTGAAAATCAATAGCTGATTAATATTCATAGAATCATTTGTCTGTCTGCACATCCTTTTTTAATACATCCCTCCAGTGTGTTTAAATTGGTTGGAATTTAACTGACTCGCTAATGACCTGGACTTGGTGATACAAAACCGTCCACGTTCCATTGTGCAAAGTCCTTGCTATGACTCACTGGTCTCTGGTCAGCGGGGGGGATTTGTCTGAGGGGGAATTTGTTAGCAGAGATGACATCATCATTACAAGAATTTTTAGGTTTTCCCGGGTTTAGGTCACTCGGGAAGGACAGAAGGCTATTGGTAAAATAAACACTTCAGTGAATCATCGGCTATGTTGAAAACCCCCGTGCTTCGGCGTGTGTTTCTGACAGAGTGGAACAGTGGGGTAAGGTCAGGACACGCTGCCCAGAGCGCGCTGTACTAGTGCAGCGTGTTGCTGAGGTTTGCCTGGAAAATGCGTCTCTTTTAGGTTTCTGAGGCAGTTCTTGGTTCCTTAAACATTCAGTTCCTTACACTTGCACATTTTTTTTCTGAAGGAACATGAACGTTTCTTTAGGGAACCAAAGGCTGTTCCACTGTAGAAACTCCAAATTCATTTTTTTACTCTTATGTTAGAGGACCCTTCTCTGGAAAGGACTTGGCTTGGGTTTCCAGGGTTCCTGCCACTTTGTTTAACCAGCTGTAGACGTATTAAATGCATGCATGGTTCAGTGTTAAGGTGACGTAACTGATTATAATAATGTTTTGTAATGTTTCCCCTTCCTTCTTAGCCATTCTCAGCCTATTTTAAAATGTAATTATAGCCATGACTTATATATTTCCATTTTCAGTGTATTTTTATACAAATAATAAGTATTTCTGTACCAGAGAGGACAAATGTTATTCAATTCTAGTGCCGTTACCCTGAGGTCAGGGCGGTCATGCTCAGTCACTTCGTCCCCTGCTGTAATCAACCACCCAGAGCAGACTCTGGCACCTGGACAGGATTTCTTGTATTGCTGAGTAAAACACTGTACACTATCATTTTCAGTCCCTTTTCTGCATCTTTCCAGCACTTGACCTTCTCTCACCACTCCCATGTTCTGTCCATGTCAAGGCTGATGTTCTATGTCCTTGCTGTCCAGGTGTACAAAGGGTTTTGAACCTCTTTCAAACATAACAGAACTTAAATAATTGTTCTGTTTTCTAACAGAATAAGAGTTTTAATTGCTTTACAGTTTTATGAGTATTATTTGCATGTCTGTCTTTATGTTTGAGTATCCATCACCACAATATAGCTCTGTCCAGGTTTGAATTACGCTCAGGAAATGAATGATGTGACATTACATTACATAAAGAAAAGGCTAAATCAGCAATAAATCTTTGCATTCTATGATGGTTCTTTAAAACCTGAAATAAAAATAAAAATAATGTACTTGCTCCTTTTCAGTTTAAACCATTGTGCGATGTTACTCTTAAGATTAAACACCTTCCTTCAACAAAAATGGAACTGCTTCAGAAAC
The DNA here is from genome assembly GCA_037832545.1 of Rhabdalestes septentrionalis. Taxonomy (NCBI): domain Eukaryota; kingdom Metazoa; phylum Chordata; class Actinopteri; order Characiformes; family Alestidae; genus Rhabdalestes; species Rhabdalestes septentrionalis. The sequence continues at coordinate 2,540,465 of JBBMFX010000001.1, read as the reverse complement.
AAAATATCAAAATCTATATGTTGAAAACCTTCATTTATAAATTTGTATTATATTGCTATTATTTTTTCAGACATCAGCGTCATCCTATGGGTCTCCTTTCTGTTCTCAACTTTCACAATCCAGTACAATTATCATGAATAATGTGTTCTGCACACTCAGAAAAATGTAAAAGAAGAATATTAGCATCAATAGCTATTTAGATAAGATAAGTAAGAACTTTTGTCAAGAACATGATCAGTGCAACAAAAGGAATAAATATAAGATAGAATAAAGAGACAAAAAAAAAAGACTAACAGTAGCAATAGTGTAAACAGAATAACAAATTAACTATAACCATCATAATAACAGATATAATACAACAACATATTAGAAGTGCAGGTGGTTATGAAAAGTTTGGGCCATAAAATATGATGAATGCAATAAAATGCGATAGCAGCAGGTGATGAAGGGATGAGAATATATTATGCATTTACATTTACTGTGACAGTTCTGAAAAAGCCAGTCTTACAATTTCAGGATCAGAATGATTAAGAACAGTCTCCACTTTTATTGAAAAGAAAGTCCTGACCCCTCCCATGCCTTACAGTCTTTGAGTGGCAAGGCTGTTCTATTGTGAGAGCATTAGACGCTGGGGTTTAAAAAATGTTCCGTCTCGCACACCTCTCCCTTGCTCTCTCTCTCCCCCCTGCCTTGCCTGCATGTAACAGTAGATGAAGTCATTAGTTGGATACCAGGACGGCCGAACAGGTGTTTTCCAAATGGCATTTGAGTGGCATTGCTGCAGAAATGGCCTCTGCTTGGCTCTTTAAGCCATTTGTCAAGGGGAGGTGTGATAAACCATTCCGCTTTACCAGGCTTCATTCGCTCATTACTGATTAATGGGGAGACAAAGGAGGGTCCTGCTCTCGGATGGTTTAAGCAGATACTGCACACACTCAGCAAGGGGCCGATCTACTTTTTTACTCTGGCACAACAACAAATTTATTACACAGATATAATAGCCTAACAGTGTAAATGCAGCGTTTCCCCTTGTTCAAGATTTACTAACAGTGGGCGCGTTTTTTCGATTGAGGTTTGTTTTGTCAAACATGTTCTTTAGTTTTCTCAGTGGATGTGTTTGTTGACCATTGTATGCGATTCCATTTTGTCAGTAGGTTCGTTTTATCTAACGTTGTGGGTGCTTTCATTTGGTTGACGGGGCAAAGGGGTCAGTGGGGGGGGAGTGGGGGTGTGTGTGTGGGGGGGGTTAATTCCCTTTGTGTGGTGAGCCACCACTAAGAAATGTTACCAATGATAACACGGATTTGTGCAACAGTCATTATGACAGAATCAGAAAGTATGATTGTTTGACATTTGACAGTCTGAAATGATCATTTATTTTTCAGCATACAAGACAATATTAACTTGCAGAACCGAAGAAATAATATTATTTTTGAAGAGCTTCATGTCTCATTAAAGTGCCTTCATCCAGAATACAGTGACTCACAATTTGAGGAAATGCTCAAGTTTCAAGAAAATGTAAAATCCAGAGGAGGGTTTTAAATGCTAAAACGTTATGTGGGGAGCACTGCAAGAAGATAGAGATGCTCTCTAAACAGAGTCTTCAGGAGGTTTTTGAAGATAGAGAGGGATTCTGCTATTCATGTTATAGGTTGGCAGGGGAAATGAAACCAAGTCTCCTCCTTTGAGGGCAGTAGTACTGTACGCCAATCACAAAATAATGACATCAACAAGACTCCTGTTTCATATTGATTATTATAATAGAAGTCAATGTGGGCTTTATAAATAAACAAAATAATTTTATAAGCCACATTAGTCCTTTTAGGTCATCGGTTTAGAGCATGATTCTTGTTCTGAGGAAGCCCTGATCTCACTCCAGACTTCTCTTTGCTCTACAGCCGTCCAGCGAGGCCGCATGTCCAGCTCTCAGTCCAGTCCCGGCCAATACCTGACAAATGGCAATGACCCATACAACGGTCAGCCGTACCTCTCTGGCTTCATCTCCCTGCTGCTCCGGGCGGAGCCGTACCCCACATCCCGTTACGGCGCCCAGTGCATGCAGTCCAACAACCTCATGGGCATTGAGAACATTTGCGAGCTGGCAGCCCGTCTGCTGTTCAGTGCTGTGGAATGGGCCAAGAACATCCCCTTCTTTCCCGACTTGCAGCTCATGGATCAGGTAGAGTCAACAGGACAGCTTTGCTATCATGTTATAAATCGTTCTTTGTTTGCAAAAGACAGATGGGAACTGTGTTTTCTCCATTGGAGTAACAAACAACCGTACTATATTTTTGTTTGAACAACAAACAGTCATACTATATAATGGCATGACCATATAAAGTCCAGCTCATCACCATGTCTTCTGTTCCTAGGTGGCCCTTTTGCGCATGTCGTGGAGCGAGTTGTTCGTGCTGAACGCTGCACAGTGCTCTATGCCCCTGCACGTAGCGCCCCTTCTGGCCGCCGCCGGTCTGCACGCCTCACCGATGTCGGCCGAGCGCGTGGTGGCCTTCATGGACCATATCCGCATCTTCCAGGAGCAGGTGGAGAAGCTGAAGGCCCTACAGGTGGACACGGCTGAGTATTCCTGCCTCAAGTCCATCGTGCTTTTCACCTCGGGTAAGAAGCATCACACATACACTACTTGCCGGTTTTTGTCTGGTCAGCAGATGTATTTCATAAGCCAGTTTTGTTTGTTTTTGTTCTGAACACATTAAGCTAGTGTGTCTAAGAAGTAAGGGAAGCTGTGTTATTCAACTCTGTTACTCATATTTTTATAGTCCACTAAATTGAGTGAACTGTCAGGTCAGTTTAAAATCCAGTCCTAATGAATTATAGTACTGTACAGGCTATCATGCGCTGAATACAACTCTTGGGGTGGATAATTAGGTAATAAGTCAGGAAGCTTGAACCCTGTACATGGCAGTCTGGTCCAAAAGCTTGCAGATGATGTGCCTAATTATATCAGATAATTACATACTTGAAAGAGTGCAGTGTTACACACAGATCTGCAATAAAAATGTGTGCATAACTTGAGGGGACCTTGTGTACAACAGCACTAAGCCAGCTAACATGGCTGTGTGACATTTATACAGTGGAAATATGTGATGTGAAACCGCTCATCATGGCAAATCCCATTGAAACGAATGTAATTCATCAGGCTTGAGACGTCATCATACGGTTTATTTTTCACTGGTTGGAGAACACATGGAGTCAGTTGCAATCCAAGTGTCAGGTCCAGCAATACTTTTTTTAATCGCAGACCCCCAGTTAATGTTGCTTGCCTAGCAGCTTCAAGGTGTCCCTTACACCTCTTTCTATTTTCTTTCCACTAATCCCTCTCTTTCTCTCCATCTAACTTCTGGCTCCCACAGACCCTCAGACTTCCAAACGGCTGTTCATTTTTTCCGTCCCTCTTTTCTTCGTGCTTCCATCTATTATTGAAACCAGCCAGGCAGACCCTGTCCCCCCCCCCTTTACTTCCACCAACATGCCTGAATTATGCATGCTGAGTTACAGCAAGAGGGATTCGCCCCATCCCCTGCCCTGACCTACATAACCCCTGTAGCCCAGGGCGTGATCCGCCCTGCAAATCCCGGCCAGACTCCCAAATGCCCCCAACACCGCCTGCCAAGACCAGCCTCCACATCCCGACCCTTTCGCTCGCCTCAATAGTCTGACGGGCATCCAATGTCAGTGACTCGCTTGGGTCCCTAGACGCTTAGCCCTGGGGGCTACCACACGCGTACTCTTACTGTGAGACACAAAGAAAGAAGTAATGCTTGCTGTCTGTAACAGGACAAGCTGAATAGAAGCACGCAGCTTGCCAGCGTTGTCATTATTCCCAAGCCCAATGCTCTGTCTGGGCCAAGGGATACTATCTCAAGGACTAGCCACTTTGAACAGTTTCTGGTTTTCCTTCCTCAGTCATACACTGAGTTGGATCAAGCCCTTCCTGATTTGGTAGTTTGGACAGGGGATAACTGAGAGGAATAGCTGAAACTCTGAAGGCTGGTGGATCTCCAACACTGGAGTGTATGTAGCCATTACAAATGATGTCTTCATCTGCGCTAATGTGACAGAGACAGTCACGGCAGTTGTGTCGGTCTCTGTAGTGAGACGGGGGACTTCTTATCCCCACAGAAAGATGAAGCAATTAATCTTTTGTTCCCTCTAACCAAAACTCAGCATGACCACCCTTGTGCCTGGGCTATTAATGAGGAAGAAGGTCACGGGTTGAAATCTTTCGACAATTTTTCACACTAAAGTAGAAAAGGCTGTTTGTTTTGACCTCTCTTTTTGTGGCATAGACAAATTTGTCTGAAGAAACAAATGGTAAAACCTAATGGCTGTTGCCTAAAAGAAGATTAATGCTCAAATTAACATTTGTTTTAGAACTGCAAAGCTAAAATCTAGCTGGCCTGTTCAGATTCCGTGGGGAGAATTTTTATGAGCAGCATTAGGGGCATCAGAATTAGCATTATAAGGATACTTTGAAACATTTTAAAAGTGTACATCACAAAAACCTGTTTATTAAAAGTCGAATTGAAGCAGATGGAAAAAAAACATTGATGATATATATTAAAATATTAAACTATGCACTAGAATCTGAATCCTGGCTTTGAATGGTCTCTGGTTTCTCCAACTTGCAAATCAGATAAACTGGGGATCCTAATTTGACCCTAGGTGTGACAGTGTGAGCGAATCCCTGCCTTGTGCCTACTAGGCTGCTGGTACCCACGATCCTTATGAGAATTAAGCGGTTGCAGAAAAGGAGTGAACGAAAGAGAACTACTCAGTAAATTCTCAATTTTAACTCTATAATGAAACGTGCAGTTTTCTACAACTACAAAATTAATAGTGTGACTTCATTTGAAAAAAGTTGTCATACTGCCCACCTCTAAGGACCACTATATTTTATTAAAGGAATGTCCAGATTTTTGGGCAAATATTTTTAGCTAGGGTGTAAATATGCAGGTGATTCATGCATTGAAATATGCTTTGCTTTCATCTTGGATCTATCTTACAGCCATGTTCTTTAAAATAGCCACAAGCTAACACCCATATCTTTTCCTATCTTAGATGCCATGGGTCTGTCAGATGTGGCCCATGTGGAGAGCATCCAGGAGAAGTCTCAGTGTGCCCTGGAGGAGTATGTGCGAAACCAGTATCCCAACCAGCCCAACCGCTTCGGCCGCCTGTTGCTGCGGCTGCCCTCACTGCGTATCGTCTCCTCGCCCGTCATTGAGCAGCTCTTCTTCGTTCGTCTGGTGGGCAAGACACCCATTGAGACCCTCCTGAGGGACATGCTGCTGTCTGGCTCCAGCTACAACTGGCCCTACATGCCTGTGCAGAGGGACCGTCCCATCTCCCTCCACTACAATGAGAATGGACCCTGATCCCACCTCCTCGGTGGGGTCACGGCCAATAGTTTGACTATTGTTGTTGGTTGGCCACGCCCCCTCCAGCACCCAGTTAGCACCACTCGCTTTGCAGACGCGCCAGCCGTCCGTTCCACCGTCAGGAATGGAACTCGCTGTTCTCAGGCTGGCCTTTCAGAGCCATCACCTCCTTGCAGAAGCGACTGCAATGTTTACGATCTCCGTGACTTGAGGACTCGACAACAGCACTCACACTGACTCATAAGGGCTGAGTCCATTCCTGATTTTCGAACAAACCAGAAGCCATTAAAAGCGGATGCCAAAATGTGTTGCTTTTTTTTTTTCTTTGACATTTTGAGAAAAAGCTATTGTCTGTACTGGGGTGGGGGCTTGAAGCCTGTGGGCTGTTTTAAAGAAACTAAAGACTGTGTCCATGTGGATGTTGAGAGAAAAAAGGAGGTGCAAGCAGCACAACTGCAGCAGCTGAATTTGAGGGAGGTTTCAGCAGAGGTTCACAGTGAAACCCTCAGGACAATGCAGACGCAATTGCCAAAGCGGAAGGCTTACGAACTGCGTGGACCCTTTTACCTGTATTGGCCACAAAAGTCCACTTTGGTTTGTCTCGACATTTGAGACTTGTGTTTTTAAATCTCTGAATTAGTTTGAAGAAGTGAAAGAGGCACTTGATCTTCTAAACTGGCCAGGCAACACCCCCAACCCCCACCGCCTGTCCCCATGCTCTTCTCAGCTAGCACCAAAAATTCAGCACAGCTAGATAGACTCACTGTAGTTGCCATGTAAGGTCTGTCTGTAGTGCTTACTGTAAATTTCCAATCTCTTGTTCGTTCGATCGAGAAAAACACTGAAAGGCATACGAGAACCTCAGCGAAATGTAGAGTCGGCTCTCGAGGCCAAGGCGCCTTTGCTGTATGTAGCAATAGATATATTACGAGTATTTTGTTATTCTTCTAGCATTTCGAAATCCAGTCGTCACAGTTTTTAACATGGCACTACAGCTTTTCGAGGGCAACATTTGGATCTACAAGCCATAGGGGCCTTGGAAAGCAGGACCTGATGTATTAGTTCACAGAATATTTCTATAAGAGTTTTTTCTGTATTTTAGGTTTGAAAAGAATGAATTCATGGAATAAAAGGTGTTGTTCACAAAATCGGTTGTTGTTTGACTACGCAAAGCATTTTAGAGCAATAAAACATGTTTTATCTTCAATGCAAACATTTGTTCATAAATTATAATGGGTAGGTGATCAGATTCAGCACATCGCAAATTGTTTCATGCAAGATTCATTATTTATCATTTTAAAAAGACAGAATTCGTGTTTTCCCTCATAGTTGATCATAATGTAAAGATATTTGAACTCATTCTTTAAGCACTGCTGAATGGTACCAGGCTCCTGAGCAAGGTCCCTAATTCCAGCACAGTTTGTCTATTTCCCTGCTCAAACACACCTGTTAACTGCCAGGTTGTGTGTTTGATGAGATGAACTACCAAATTGCTGGAGACCAGCCTTCCAGGAGAGGGATTGGAGACCACTGATTCTGCATTTGGAATTAAGACATTCATTACAGCAGATCTTTTCATTTAATAATACAACCTCACTGTGTGCAAAACAAATTGTTATTCTCCGCCCCTCAAAAAAAAAAAAAATGTTGATGACACCATGCTCCCGTCAACAAGAAATCTTGTTGTTTTCACCCCATTGAAAAAAAACACCACTCTTTCATCCCATCAACAAAACATCTTGGGCTCCCTATTCGTTAATCTCTAAAATCTACACTGTGTGCTTTGGGAGACTCTGTTTCAGTGTAGTCTTACACAGCTGGCAGTGGAATTGGCTTCATCCCGTGTCGCATTACCTCACCAGTGACGTACATTGGGTTTGTGTTTAACCAAGAAACGTGCCTGTCTCATATGCCCCTGTGTTGTAGGAATTGACCTTGACTAGTGGGCAAGCCAAAGCTCTAGCCAGTGGATAGATAACTCATCAACTAGTCTGTGTAACCCCTTTCCATTGGATAATTTGGAAATTGGAGCCTAATGAGATTAAGCCCAATCAGATTACGCCGTCCCACTCTTATACAAAGATTGTGATTCTATTTGACCTATCAGAATACTGAAAGAATTTACAAGCTTCATGTAAATATAGCCATTATAATACAGAGAGATGTTTGTTGTTCAGTCAAACCCCCCCAATCACTCCGGGTGGCCTTGGGGCTTCTGGCCCCTCCCAGCCTGGGGCAATAGAGCAGCTCATATGAGGATGACTTATGCCTTCATTTCAGAGCTGTCAGTCGCAGCCTGACACAATGACCTAGCCATCGCGGGCCTGGAATATAGTTTATCCTCGTGAATATAAAGCACGTGTGGTGTACTGTATAGCAAGGCATGTGCATGTGTAACTTGATAACCAAGCATTTCACTCAAATACGTATAAAAGATCTTCTCTTTCCCCCTTTGCCGTCAGTGTAACACTTAGACGTCTACTGTTAGTTTTGCCATGTATCCAATTTACATTGCATGTTTGCCTGTAATGTGAATTACCTAATTAATAACTCCTATGTTATGAGATACATTTACATTTGCTTACATACATTTTTATGATTTCTAGAATAGTAGCACTATTTAGATGTTTACTGTGATAACAAAATATATGTATGTAATATATAATATGTAATATATAAATATATATCTATAATATATAATAATATTTTTCATTCAGCCTAAATAGTCCTGGACAACCCAGATTTCCTTTTTTTTTACATCAACCTAAACATAATAAATAATGACTATTTCTAATTCACTGTTTGCATATTTGTGACTTTAGCCTTCTGTAGGTTTGCTACTAGCATTCATGCTGAATTTATGTTGACTGTTTAGGCTTTGGCTGCTTTCTGAATGGCACACAGTACCACACAGCCAGTCGGGACAGAGCTCATTTACATGCTTTAGTCTTAAGGATGAAAGCAAAGTCAGCCTGTTTAATTCTAATGTGTAAGAGAGTTGGAAAATTGTCATCTTAAAATGACCTATGACTGTTTTGCCACATAAAGTGCCTCAGAATTCCTAATTGGGCCTATAATAAATCAATGATAAGAAAAAATCAAACATTTGGTATTGTAACAAAGTTTCTCTTCTACTACTCATGAAGTGTAACATGGGGGTCAGGGATGGTAAATATACAAAAGTAATTGTTCTCAAGCAGTTACAGTAGACCACACCAAGTGCCAGCTAGTGGCCAGAATGCCACGTCCAGTTTCTTTAGCTATAAATAATTCAATGGCGACATTAATTGTCCCAGGCCCCACCATTCCACCCAAACAGGCCTGTGTCTGCCATTGAGGAGAGGGGGGGGCAGTCACTCACGTTTAACCCCAGCTCCTTGATCTGTTATGACACGATTTCAATTTAGCCAGAGATGTGGGTGGACCTAAACGATTCTGAGATGGCTCCAATAGAAATCTGTCTCGCATGCTAAGTGGATGAATGAAGATGCCCTGCGGCTATCACTTTTAAACATGAACGGTAGCCACAAGGGCAAGTTGCCCCTGTCTGTAGGGGATTGACCGTCCAGCGGTGTCCAAATCAATAGGCAAATTGAATTGAGGTCACTGTTTGTCCATAAGAGGTCCTGCCTTTCTGGCTGACTGTCAAAAAGGCAGCTGGGACAACTAGGGGGGCAGCATGGGGGTCAGAGTTTTTCTCTGATGAGTGCTCTGTTCTTTAATCTTCAGATAGATAGTCAGAGACAGAGAGAGGCCTAGGGAGGACATGTTCCTTGAAAGTGTCTGGAGGTGTGAGGAGAGCATGTTTCAAAACATCAATATATTTTTGCTGTGATAAGGAAAATTTGAAATTGAATTTATCATGTTTGCATCATTTGAAAATGCACACTCACATTGTGAACAGATTGAAATGGGACAAATGGCTTGGTGAAAAATCTCTATATTTGCAAGTGTTAGGGCTGGACATAGTTCACATTTTGGAGATACAATTTCTCTTCTGTGTGTCCAATTCCACCGTCAGCAAGCTGGGAGGGTGAATGCTGGCATGTGATTTTTTTCTAGACATATTAAGTACCACTCTTTTTGAACTGTTGCTAACACAAGGTCATTGGAAATCTCAACATGCTTTGAGGCGAACGCTTGGTGCTAATTCTGTTACGTGAAGTAACAGACACCCACAATAACTAACAATAACTAAGGGGGAGAGGGAGGGTCATCCTACCTACCCACTGAAAGCAATGCCAGTTATGCTCTCTTGGATTCCCAGGTACAGATTGCTTGTGATATCGCTGGGATTCAAATTCGCAGTGCCCCACTGAAAGTCCCATCACATCTTTTTCATCTTTCAGTGGTACTGGGCAGCATAACACACTTGAAGGAGTACACTAAGTGCGAATTTTGTTATGTCGGGTAGGAGATTTAATTTAATTTATTAACCCATATAGTCACGTGTGAACACACCACAGCACAATGTGAACAATGTGAAATCATTTCTCTGCATTTAACCCATTCACCACACCTGGGGAGCACTCAGTGGTAACAACAGCAGTTGGGATTTGAACCCACAACATTCTTTATCACCGCAGACAATTTTACCGGTGGTGGGGGTGTTACGTAGATTGTTAATATTGCGAATATAATAAAAAACGTGAATCCACTGTGTACTCGTATGCAACTTTATTAACAGCTTCCTCGTAACATTGCGCCAACAACATAACATGAGTCAAAGTTTCTGTTAACATCCTCTGTGCCCCTAAATAAAATAAAAAAACACATGGAAAAATAAATAAAGCAATTCCACATTTTGTTCTCTATTATCTAAATATACTTACACAACATTTTGATTGTTTTATTATTAAACACACCATGAATGTTATTTTCCAACAGTTGAAATAAAGTTTGAACCATCTCCTCTCCTCGCCCCTCTCCTTCACCCTCCTCTTTTGCCGAGGGAATTTAGAAGTTGTAGGCTCTTCTTCGTTCTCTTCACTGGGCCTTTTCCTCTTAATTTTGCTAGTTTGTGGGTTACATTTTTGGCGCTAAAGTGACCGAGATGTAACCAAGAGAACCCGTTCATTTTTCAAAATTAAAGATTTTTCAAATAAATTATTGTTCAAACTCAGGTAATAAATACAACGGAAATAATGAATTATTTCTTGGGCGGCCCAGTCACAATTGATCCCCGGATCAGTACCGGTCCAGGGGTTGGGGACCACTGCACTAGGCCATCCAGCTGCCCGATGGCCACATTGATTAGCATAGGAAGACAGAGCACAAGTGAAGCCATGGCCTATGTACAATTTTGTTGACAGAGATGGGCTGAGGTCAGCGCTAGCCTGCTAAAGTGGTTGAGTCATTTCACTCCAGCTTGAAAAACATGGTACTATGAGCTTTTGGCAGTGCTCTGATCTACTGGCTATGGGCATTGTCAAATTTAGAGCATGCAATTGGCAGTGCTCTGATCCAACAGAATTGGGTATTGTCAGATCTACAGTACTCTGATGCAATAGCATCATATTTTGAAGGGCTAGTGCTCTTTATAAACATGTTTCCATTTCCATTTCCATTTATTTATAAAGCACTATTAAAAACAACCACAAGGTTGACCAAAGTGCTGTACACCAC
>JBBMFX010000001.1:2510743-2521798 GCA_037832545.1 Rhabdalestes septentrionalis | reverse complement strand
ACAGAACAAAATCTGACCATCATTTAGGGCAAGACTATTGCTCTTAATAACTAATTGCAAAATGCACCATTTGCAAAACATTATTTGGAGATGTTTTTCTGTATTTATGAGAGTTGTTGCCTCAAAATCTGAGTGTAGATTGCTACTCCTACTCCTAAGCTTGTTAGTGAAAATAGACCCTGTTGTTTAAATAGGCTGCCCACATATTCATTTATATAACCCACAGTAAAGCTACTTAGCTAATAACTTACATCAATTTGGTTCATTTTATCTAGCTTAGGGGGAAGAAGTCTTTATCTATTGTCTTGCAAATACAAACTGAATTGTTTTTGACAACTTTTTAGAGATATTGCAAAGTGCATCTTTAACTGTTTCTTGTTTTGCAAATGACTGAGATTAGCATTAGCCCACTAATGCCAGCTAGCAACAAAGTTGTTTTAATTAGCACACAGATAAGTAACAAGTTGTCATATTATCATTCTGTAGATTGTGTTATACCTGTTTTGGCACACCAGGTGTAAGTCATTCTTTTGCTATGGGAAAATTAAATCTGAAAATTCTTTTGAAAATTCATGATCAAGCCCTTTGGTCGACCATTATATTCCAAACTTTTTCGTATATACATTTTCCCCAAATGTCACCAAATTTTTGAGGTCATTCAAGACGCAAAATATGAACATTGCAACATGCAATGCTGCTTGTTGAACTGACATTGTATGACTTACACCCTCAAAATACCCCCAATAGCAGCTAGCTACAGTGATAATGTCAGGAATTGGCTGGTACTAGCTGTTGCGATGCTAGTCCTGGATGAGTGATGGATCAAGGACGACCAGGCCATTATGTACTGGGTTCAGCTTCGTGGATCTGGCACCTGTTAAAGCAGAACCACCATCATTGAACTGGGGAAGTGGGGGTGGCAGTCTCTGGAGGAAACATGGGGAAGGTTGGGAGATGTGGAAGACAGGTTGGATTTGAAGGGGGGCAGGCAGCTAGAATCAGTAGGTGACAGGATTAATCTGGTGGATGATGCGTTATGGTCCATTGTAATTTGAAGTGAGTTTACAGGCTTTTCTGTTAAGTAGGGTGTTCTGAGTGGAGAGCCATACATTTTCCTAGAGTGTGCCGTGCATAGAGGGCCTCCAGAAGTCTCTTTGAAGGTAGAGGAGTGTCCTTTTGAACCCTAGGTGACTGGTGAGTGTGGATAAATGTTTCTGCCAGAGTAGACTCCAAGGTTGGGCCTGATGGACCCTCATCTTTAATTCCCAGCAGAAGGGTGTGAGGATATGATGATCGGGTCCTTGGTGTTCTTCAAATCCAAGCAGTAGGATAGATGGAAATTGAACTGTTCAAAAAACACAGTCATCTGCATTGGTTGGGAGTTTAAACGCTTAGATGACTAGATGGACAAGAGATTCTGGTGGTCCATCCAGATCGTAAATGTTCCAAAGCACACTAGATGGCCAGCACTAAAACCTGTTGCTAAGTGGGGTCACATTTTCTGGAGCATTAACTGCAAAGGTGCATTTTTGGTCTGGACATTGGTGAGAATGGACAGCCCCAATGTCCACATCAGAGGGATCCACCTCTACAAGTAATGCATTGGAGGGGACTGGATAGAGAAGACTGGGAATAGAGGTAAAGAGGGTGCGGATTAAGTGTAATGCTTGGGTGGCTTCCTATATATAAATATATATATATATATATATTTATATATATATATGAAAGTGCGTTGTGCATAATACATTGTGCACTGTTTCCCTTTTAAGATGCCTAAAAAGAATAATTTTCCAGACCTGTTTTCCAGCCCAACTTTAGATTCCGTAATATATTCCGTAAAATAAAATGGAACTACATGGTTAATTTAACTAATAAACACTGCAGTGCAATAGTCACCAAAATAATTTATGTAAACACAACCCCAAAACTCTCAGTCTGCTAAACCATACCCAGATCTTCATTAGGATTTTCAGACTTGAAAAGTCTGGTTTAGGATTCAGGATGCCTTACTGTGATCTACTTAAACAGAACAAAATCTGACCATCATTTAGGGCAAGACTATTGCTCTTAATAACTAATTGCAAAATGCACCATTTGCAAAGCATTATTTGGAGATGTTTTTCTGTATTTATGAGAGTGTAGATTGCTACTCCTACTCCTAAGCTTGTTAGTGAAAATAGACCCTGTTGTTTAAATAGGCTGCCCACATATTCATTTGTATAACCCACAGTAAAGCTACTTAGCTAATAACTTACATCAATTTGGTTCATTTTATCTAGCTAAGGGGGAAGAAGTCTTTACAAGTAATGCATTGGAGGGGACTGGATAGAGAAGAATGGGAATAGAGGTAAAGAGGGTGCGGATTAAGTGTAATGCTTGGGTGGCTTCCTAAGTGACGGTGAGTTGGTTGTTGGAGGGTCGATAAGAGGCAAATCACACACAGAATTCAGCATCTAGGGCTCCATGGCCACGCTGTGGGATGAGCAGCACATCATTACCTAGGCTGGAGGGCATAACCAGGGATTCATAGTGATGAGTGGGTGTGATAAAGGCTGTCTTCTACTCATCAAACTCTCTAATGTGAACAAGAATGTAGGCGCTACTTAAATCCAACTTTGTGAAGGGGGATGCACCAGAGAGAGCATCCAGGGCAGTATTTGTCAGTGGAAGTTACGGTTCTTAATGGTGATTTTATTGAGCCCCCGATTGTCAATGTGGGGTCGGAGGCCACCGTAATTTTTTTTTACAAAAAAGAACGGCAGTGGGAGACATGGATATAGGGCATCCCCAACATATTCCTCCATAGACTTACACTCTCCCACTAATTGGGAGAACAGTCAGCTGCAGGATAGGATCATGCCGGGTTGGCCAGATCGCAGAAGCAATGAGGTGGCAGTTTAAAGGCATGACTTTTGCTGAAGACCTCTGCCAGGTCATGGTGCGGTTGGGGTATGGCTGACATGTCAAATTTGTGGGCCTCAGACTCTCTAGAGCATGTCCCAGCTGGATTGAAGTGACACTGAATGATCTTGTTTTGGGTCCAAGAGACGAGGAGTTCACGCTTTAGGAGCCAGAGGTGACCACGGATGATGGTGGGTAACGAGAGGGGAGTGACGAATAGTTGAATGGTTTCTTGGTAGTCTGAGATGATAAGGCTGATGTGAGTTATGGAGCTGGTAACAAGGGGCTGGCCGTCAACTGCATTGATCTTAACTGGCTGGGAGGAGGCCTCAAGGCCCACCCTTAGTTAAGCAGGATAAGCTTGGCTGATTTCCATTGGTTTCTTGCATGGTTTCCCCGGTTGTCTGGTTCTGGCCACCTCGGCAGGGCGACCACCTTCCTCCTTTTACAGCCGGGCTTAGGACCGGCCTTGGCAGAGTTGAGAGAAACCGGCAGATAAACCTCAGTGAAGCCAGGGCCGCTGCCACGGACTGCCTGGCATGGAACTGTCTTGTAAACTAAATCCGACTACCATTGGCACCCACAGAAGCGTACAGGCCTAGGAGCCGATCCGAACCTAAAGATAGCTAGGGACAAGAAAATCTTGGTTGATGAAGTTTTCTGCTGCCCCTTGAGTCAATGAAGGCTGCAACCCGACCCATTTATAGCCGAACTGGAAGTGGATCTGGACCAAGTTAGCTCCTTTCCCTACTCACCTGGTCTTATCATTTCCTGGACGGAAAGGGCAAACCAATCCATAGTGTTTGGAGCTGCTCTGTAGGTGCAGTGGCCATCGCAATTTCATTGTCCCCTCTCATCGGGAGTCACAGTGAAAGCCGAAAATGTCTGGGCTGGAGTTGGTATGATAACACTGCCTGAGTGAAAGAATGTTGCTTACCTGTTTGTATTCTGGGTGATGCGCTTACTTCTGGGTCCTCTTAGTGGTCACATGACTGATGTGCGTGACAGATGATTACTTTTCTTTGCCAATGGCAGAGTAATTTTAATAAAATGTTACATAATAGATATGAATGTTTAAATTTTAACAGCATAGTTAAAGTTTAATAGTCAAAGTAATAATATGTAGGTACCCAGGAGTGCTTGCTTATAGCATGAGTATATTTCCATGTGTTCTGTCAAAATTACGCATTGCTCACTAGACTAAATGTTAGTTTAATATTAGAATGCTCCCATGAAATTTTTTTTTAGTTAATGTTATGAACTCATAGCAATTACAATAAAAATAACATTATGATAACAAGGAATTGGAGAGTTAAATGTGTTAACAGCCAGAAAACTTTTATATTTGGTAGCTTATATGTCTAATTGGTGTGAGTGTGTGTACCTAGTTCAATGTCAAAGGCCAGTGCTGAATTTTGCTCTGCTCCGCAGGGCAAGAATCCCATTCCTGCCCTCTTTTCTCACCCCAGAGCTCTTATTTGCCCCACTTCACATGGCCAGCGCCAGTGCCTCATGGAAGCCTCAGCTTTTCATCTGAGAACGGCCCACTCTCCTCCCCGCTGACATTTTGCAGCTGAATGCCAAACGGAGTCGGGGATGGTATGTTCGACAGTGACCTGTCCATGACCTCTCAGCTGCACTTTACACTCCCCCACTGGGCGTGCCAGAGTGAGCTGGTTTAAAGGCTGCGTATGTGTGATTGGTGAAGTGTTACTTGTGTGTGCGTCTGTGTGTGTGTGTGTGTGTGTGTGTGTGTGTATGTGTGTGAAATAGAATTCATGCTTTTGTGCATGTACGTTTGCACTCTGCTTTCCTAATGGGTACTGTTTGTGTGTGGGTGTGGGAGAGTTAGTGGGTATGTATGTGTGTTCTTGTACATTTTCAGGACAAAATATTCTGACGATATAGGAAAGAAATGTATTTTTGGGCAAAGGCATGATTGCAACATTTATTTTAAATATGCATATGTAACAATATTACATATATATATATATATATATTACACATAAATACATACTTGCATATTTATTTACATATGTAATATGTATGAGGAGTATTATTATTACATATATAATTTATTATATATAATATTTACATTCATAGGTATTTATATGTAATATACATGGAACACATTACTATATTACTGATTGGTACTCACATATAATTGCTGTCAGAACAAAAAAATAATTTCACAGCAGGACGTTTCCAAGAGCATCACCCTGCCTCCACTGGATTACTTTATTCCCAAAGTACATCCTGATCTTTCCCCCAGATAATCTATAAACACACACACACACTGCCATCCACATGATGTAAAACCACCCTCGTCCATCGCTCAGTGATCTTGTTCAGATGGTCACGTGTGCTTTTGTTAGTGGACAGGGTCAGTATGGGTACTCTGACTGGTCTGCAGTTATGCAGCCCATTACGTAACACTCCGTGATGCATTCTGCATTCCGAAACCTTTCTGTCAGAGCCAGTCTGAACATTTTCAGCCTGTCTGATCTCAAAGTAGTTCTTATGTGGGATCAGATCAAAAGTATAGCTTTCACTCGCCACACAAACCAGTGAGGTTGGGGTGGCCACAACACTGGTTTAACACTGTTGCTGGTTCACCATTTGTTTTAATAGGTACTGACTACTTCATACCAGGAACACCTGACAACACATGCTGTTTCCAATGTCTCCAACCACCTGACAGTGCTACTGGAACAAAATCATCAATGTTATTCACTTCACATATCAGTGGTTATGATGTGGCTATTTGGTGCATATATTAGGAAACATATATGGCCAAGTGTATGTGAAGTGTAGTTCTCTGAAGGCATGTCCTCAGTAAAGAAATTCAAAATATCTGAGAAAGAACAGTGTGTCAGGAGCTTTATTAAATGTGTTTCCATGACTGAGCTGCTAGTTTTGAATGCCAGGACTGCTAGTGGTACCACTGACGTACCCTTGAACAAGGTATCATCCTCACACACTGCTCCAAGGGTGTCCCCATTGGGGGGGCTTTACTACCAACATGCATAGTACTAACTGTTTGGTGGAGGAGGAATAATGGGCTGGGACTGTTTTTCATAGGTTGGGACCTTTAGATGTAGGAAAGGTCATGTTTCTGCTACAGATTTCAAAGAGATGTTATACAATAATATTCTTCTAATGTTGTGACAACAGTTTAAGAAAGGCCTTTTTCCGTTCCAGCGTGACCATGTTCTTGTTCCCAACGTCAGGTCGATTGTTGAAACATCAATTGTTTTCCAAGCCTTCCCATTCAACATCAGTGCCTGACCTCGCAAATCTCTTTTGACTGAATGGGCAGCAACTCTCACGAACATATTCAGAAATGTTGTGCAAAACCTTTATATTAACTATCCTGGTTTTAGAATAGAATGTCCAATAAGTTCATATGGTGTACTAACACTAGGCCCAGTTATCTTGTAATGAGACAAAGAATAAAAAGGCTTTATTGTGTGTGTTCCTGAGAAAACAGACAAGGTAGACCTTCATGCTTTGCTTTTGTGTATGTGTTTGTGTTTGTGTCTTTGTGCGGACGTGCAAAAATGCGAGAAAGTGTATGTGTGAGAGTGGGTGTGTAAAATTTGTGTGAGTGTGTGTGTGTGTGTGTGTGCATGTGTACAGTGCGTGTGTGTGTGACTACGTATTACATGGTCCCAGAGTCAGGCTCTCAGGGAGATGTGTGACTGGCCATCCTCAAGTTGAGGGTTCATCCTCAGTTCAGAGGGAGTTCAAACAGCGGTCAGCAGGATACTCACTCTTTCTCCCTCTCCCTCTCCCTCTCCCTCTCCCTCTCCCTCTCCCTCTTTCTCTCCCTCTCCCTCTCTCTCCTCTTTTCCCCTCCACTGTTATTCAATCAGGCTGCACTAATGCACTGATGTATTAAAATCTACAGCTAGCATATTTTTACAGACCCTGACAGTGTGATGGTCAGGCTCTTGTCCTTCGCCCATGCCAGCCAAGGAACACACACTGTACAATTCAGTAGTTTGGTAAAATCTCATCTTTCCCCATTTCCCTAAAATGTTCTATGTCAGCAATGTTCAAAATTAGCCTCTTTTTGCAATGGGACTATGAGGCTAATCCCACTAATGAAAGCTCATAGGTACAAATTAGCAGTGCCGCAAACTTCATATGTTAGGCAATTTTTTTCAGCAACCATCATGAAGCCATCATTGTACATACCTTGGTTAATTTATTATTGGTGGGATATAATTGTTCATTACTAGTTAGCTACAGTGCCTTGCAAAAGTATTCTTCCCCCATATTTTGTTATTTTATTACATATTTTGTTCCATTAATTGCTTATTTTGTCACATTGTAATTTAAATGTTTTTAAATATTATTTAAAATATCTGCACATAGTCTAAGTAGTCTAAGCTGGTCAAGTGAAATGAGAAAAAATATCTATATGAAATTTTTTATTCAAAACTGAAAATTCGCAAGTATATTTACCGCCTTTGCTATGAAGCCCCTAAAAACACTGGGGCAAACAACTACCTTCAAAAGTCCCATGATTAGTGAAATGAAGTCCACCTGCGTGCAGTCTAAGTGTCACATGATCTGTCAGTATAAAACACATTTTCTGAAAGGCTTCAGAGCCTGCAACACTTCTAAGTCAGTAGCATCAATCTGTGAAGAACAAGGAGCTCTCCAAACAGGTCAGGGACAATGTTGCTGGTCCGATTAAACTACAATGGAACTTTTTAGCCTGTCTGCTACAAACCCAAAACACCTCATCACCCCAAGAACACCATCGCCACAGTGAAACATGGTGGTGGCAGCATCATGCTGTTTTTCAGTAGCAGGGACTGGGAAACTTGTCCAAGTTGAGGAAAAGATGGATGGTTCTAAATACAGGGATATTCTTGAGCAAAACCTGTGTAAGTGTGCCTGTAATTTGAGATTGGGATGGAGGTTCACTTTCCTGCAGGACAATGACCCGAAGCATACTGTTAAAGCATCACTCGTGTGGTTTAAAGGGAAACATTTAAATATGTTGGAATGGCCTAGTCAAAGCCCAGACCTCAATCTGATAGAAAATCTGTGGTCAGATTTGAAAATTGTGGTTCACAAGCGAAAACCATTCAGCATGAACAAGCGGGAGCAGTTTTGCCTTGAGGAATGGGCAAAAATCCCAATGGCAAGATGTAGCAAGACTTATCCAAAGCAACTTGCAGCTGTAATTGCCACAGAAAGTGGCTCTACTGATGAACAGATATGCACACTGAAGTTGTCTGTTATTTTGTGCTATGTTGTTTGTGCTATGTTTGCTTCACCGTAATAACACCTCTTCACACTTGTAGGCATGTTCTGTAAATGAAATGGCACAACCTCTCAAACAATCCATTTTAATTCCAGGTTGTGAGGCAACAAAACATGAAAAATGCTAAGGGGGTGAAAACTTTTGTAAGGCTCTGTACATTAACTTTTTGGCTCCAGATCAAAATAAAGCCAGCTTTGAATGCCATACATGTCATATCTGATCAACTACATTTAAGGGAAATAGAATAATTACATCAGACTTGTAGCCCCATGTCAAAGCTAAAGACGCACATTTCTCACAGTAAAATATGTTTGTTGGATACATTTTATTTGTGACAAGAGGGAAAATTGTGTAATCACCATGATCATGGCTCAGAAATAGAATAAAACATCAACTAATGAGCACTAAGCAGAAACAACCACATGCCAAACCAGTTAAAGTATAATGTTGATCAGGAGATGTTCACACACACACACAAGCTATGGATTTTTATTGTTTGTGAATCAGTAAATTGTTCTGACATATACCTGTGAAATAGCCATCATAATTCCAAATGCAATGTTACTGTGAACAGTAAGTGGTGAGCATAAATGAGCTGTAGCTTTGGGTTATACGTATGAAATACAATTAGTCATTAATACACATTTACACGGTCAGAAAAACTGTACTGCACATATTTTAGACTCTAAGGTACATTTCATTTAGAAATTAACATTTTAAAGACTCACTACAACTTGCAAGTGTTCAATTCAATATAATTTAACTTTATTTAAATTTGAAGTAAAATTTGTAAAAATCCCAGAGTCAAGACAGAACTTTTAATAAAAAAAACACCCAAAAAATTAAAAGCTATTATACTGTATTTACTACCTCAGAGACAGAATCACACATATTAGCACGCTTTATTCCTAGAATGTACAGTAATATTAATGTGTGCTAGCCTCCTCATGGGATTCTAGTATCACATGATTGCTAAGCTAAAGGCATTGTCAGTTCTATATTAAACACAGAAATCTGACACCTATAAATACACTAATTTGTCTTGTAACAGACTGAATAAAACATTTCCTTTGTATATAGTATTTCTAAGGTGTTTAATTCAGTAAAGTGTCCTGGAATATAATTGCAACTTTATGCCATCAGCAAAAAACCTCTGGTTAGGCTGCTGCTCGTATTTACACTCAGTGACATGCCCACCTAATACAATCCACATGTGATCAGCTGATTCATCTATTACATTCTAATGGCTATATCTAAATAAATAAAGCTTTCTGTCTTGGTCATTTTCCATTGGGTTTTTAAGAACTTATTCATGAGATAAGTATATTTAATTCCTTCAGGTTCATTCCTCAAACAGGTTTGAAGTCACGACCAATAATCTGGACTAGGCCATGCTTTTGAAATCACAAGAAATTAATTGGATATTTCACCCAGCCATAATGTAGAAGCTTGTGTAAATGGACACAGCACAGGTTCTTCTTAGTGAAGGTATGCAAACAAGGAGCAGTTTAACAGACCCATCCTTCTGCTAAGCAGCATTGTGAATTACCATTTCAAAACCTTAAAATGAAGGGGTGGTCATGGGGGTGGTAAATGATTTGTTTCAACCCAAGAAGGACATTTCAAAATGTCCACATTTACTCTTTTGACCCTATAGTGGCACTCACATACAACTGGAAGCTCAGCTTCCTCTTTCTGGCAGCCAGTTGGTGGTTGTCATCCATTGCTGCTTTATCACACATGCATTTGTGTCCCTCTTGCTATGTGATCACTGAGAATACAAGATGGCTCTGTTTAGCATGAAGGGAAAAGAATCACTGTCATTTCACCTCAGATGACTTGTCCATGCTCCACACCCATAGGCTTCCTTTATAGCTACTGTTACAAGGATGGGAAAAATTCCCAGTCAGCCAATAAGTTGTAGTACAAATATGAAACTTTAGAGTTTTTATTTTTATGTAAAACTGTCTTATTCTTTCCCACAACAATTCCCAAACTTCCCATTCTGTGCTGGTGAGACTTATACAGTCAGCTATAGTTTCTGTCATTGCTATCACCAGTTTATCAGAATTGAACATGCGCTGCAGTGTATGCGACTGTTTGAATAACCTGCTTTCTAGTGCTGCTAGTATAGCCTTAAATTAGCCCAACAAGAACTTAGCTCCAAACCCTATAGCACAGATTTAAATTCACCTTTCTGTCTCCAACACCAGCTGCTCTACCTCATTCCAGACTTGGGTCATCACCTAATCATCAGTCTCAGTGTAGCTACAGTAAGAGTCCAACCTGTTCTGTGGCGAGTAGTGTTGTTAGCATGTTTAGCTAAAGTTAACCTGCTTCACTATCCTATTAGCAGTAGTTGAAAAGTGTGCTTCTGACCTTTATTGAATGATGGACTGAAATCATGTTTGCTGACTGTACAAGTGAACTGAATTGATTTAATTGCAGATATGTTTGACCCCCCCAAAAAACAAATTGTTAACTAGTGTGATTGATCCATATTGTGCCTGTAAGTTTTGATTACAGTTCAGTTGAACTCACGCATGGTAATACTGTGATCACTAACCAATCAAGCATGGAGCACTCTATAAAAAGAGTTAGTAGCGTGATGATGTACGTGTGCTCGGGTCTGGAACACTACTCACAACATGAATGCTGGCCAGTGGGGACATAGGAGGATGGTAATGTTGGGCTTGTGCACAGTACAACCTTATATGAAGGGGACATATTATGCAAAACTCACTTTTTGCATCGTTTTTCTATTTCCATTTTAGTCACTACTGCTCCTACAAATACTTCTTCTTCCTCTTTTGGCTTTTCCCTTCAGGGGTCGCCACAGCGAATCATCTGTCTCCATCTAGTCCTATCTTCTG
>JBBMFX010000001.1:2499586-2510643 GCA_037832545.1 Rhabdalestes septentrionalis | reverse complement strand
TCCTCGTCACTCCCAAAGAGAACCTCAACATCTTGAGCTCTGCCACCTCCAGTTCTGCCTCCTGTCTTTTCCTCATCACCACTGTCTCCAAACCTACAACATCGCTGGTCTCACTACTGTCTTGTACACCTTTCCTTTCATTATGCTGAAACCCTTTTGTCACACATCACACCTGACACTTTTTGCTCCTACAAATACTCCAAGCATGAAAAAAAAAACAACACCCATCCATTTTCTGTGAATCAACTGAAAGATTTGGTGGCAGGAATCATATGCTTCCCACATTTGTCGAGCCCCCACCCACTAGATTAGTTCCGCCATTTTTGTCTGCTGGTTTTACGAGCGTGCATAAGACGCTGAGTGCTACAGCTACAGGCAAAGCAAGTCACTCATGAAATGTTGTGTGCATCTCACTCTGGGTCTGACTTATGGTCCAACATTTAGGGCCGGATAGCGGCATAAAAAATCACAAAAGTCACATGTCGAAACCCCACTTTCTACCATTGTGTCCTTGAGCAAGACACTTAACCCTGTCCCTCTGTAACTAATGATTGTGAGTCGCTCTGACTGACAGCATCTGCCAAGTGCCCCCTTTACCAAGAGTCTACCAAAGAAGATCACATGGAGGAAATGCTGATTAAACCTTAATTTTCCATTTGAAGTCATTGACGGTCATAGTAGTTCTAACAGTCGGGAGAAGTTTGATGTTTAAGGGCTTACTCACTCAGGCTAGTGTTAGGAAAGAACAGGTGAAGTTTTTTGTGTATTAAAGTCAGAATCAAAATTAAAAGTCAAACAGAACTTCACAGACATGAACATGTTCACAAAGTTCCAATGACAAGGCCAGGGTTTTGACAACAGTGCTAGAAGTCATTACTGTTATTACTGTTATGATTGTAATATTGGTATACTGTGCAGAAGTTCCCATAAGTCTGTGCCACTTATAGGTTGCTTTGCTTTCACTCTCCTGTCCAGTTCATCCTAAAGCACCTAGATGGGCTTGAAGTCTGGAGACTTCTGGCCACTCCATGTTTTCCAGCTCATCTAGTTCTATCAGAGCTTGGACTTATGTTTTGGAACACTATCTACCTGTAGGACGAACCTGACCAAATATGCACATGCCAGAGGTCCTGCAGGGCACCACAGAATTAGTTTCCCACTTCTGGGTAACCTTACCATCTTTAAACCTCTCACAGTTCAGCACTGACCTTTGGACCATTTCATGATATTCATTAGACATGAACAGTTTGAATTTCAATTAAAAAATGCTTGAAACACTTTTTACTGGTAGTGTATATAATATATACGTTAAACCTCTGACAGGGGTCACATTCCAACAGCACCAATGAATTTTGAAATGAGCAAATTTTGCGCTTTTTTGAAGTGTAAATCCTAAGTATGCCCCCAAATATGCTCCCAAAACACACTGATTTAATTGAATTACATTCCAAGAGCAATCAAATTTGGGTTGTGGTTAAACAATCACTAGAAATGTCTATTTTTATAGTGTAAACACTAAATATGGCCCAAAACACATTATTTCATTTTAAACGCAGCTAAATACATAACCTAAAAAAAATGAAGGTAAACCCCATATCCATACTTTACAGTGTACACTGAACTGCTGTCGCCTGCAGTGTTAGAATGTAAAATACCGATGTTACCCCGGTATAGACTGTACTGTAAATCATGCGAGTGTGTTTTTTTTTCATATTCTTTAGTGTAAGCAGGGTAAACACAGTAATAATTTAATTTAATTTACAGAAATAAAAATACAGGGCTTTAGGAAGAACAAAATGAAATACATGAGAACATTCAGCAAAACACCTGAGATAGCTCCATGTTGGAAACTGTTATGATGTAGGAATGCTGGACTGTATGTGCCAGAGATCCATCAGCAGCAAGGAGAAATGATTAGTATTCTCGGACTGGCTAATTTCAAAGTCCAGGTATATATCACCATCACGAGATGTGCTTTCTTTGTGTTTTCATGACAGTAATTTTTTTTTATACAGTTATATTTTATATAGAAATGTAGCTAATTTTAAATGAAAAATTATGTCACAAAATTAGTAAATTACATTTTTTAAATAATTTAGCACTAAAATGCGAAAAATGCGCTATCCATGAATTTGCAAGAGTTTTGTTCACAAGCAATTATTAGTTCAATTCTAAGAACAAATCCACAAATGCAACGTCTCGGTCATTGTTGGGTGAGGAGCGGCTGCAGAGTCTCGGCTGTTGTCTGGGAAAAAGTGTGGGGGGGACAAAACTAACGATTTTAAACATTTTTAATAAATCATGGGTGCTATTTGCTGTTTTGATTTTGATCTATATTTGATGTCAGTATTTTGTTTCTCATGTTGCCTATTAAACTCTTATCTTGCACTTACATCCAACCCAGTCAGTACAATTTTTAGAATGGAATTTGAATAAAAATGTATGATGACAACATTCAAATGTTGCACAATATACTAATGAATCTAAAGCTAGAAGGTGTATAAGACAAATGTCCTGGACTGAGTTGTTGACTGTAAGTGGTTTAACACTATAAATGCAGTTAAACAGAGTATAACAATTAATGGTAATAAATTATGTGATGCATAGTGTCACATTTTTGCTCTGCCATATTATGCATGACAGCATTCAAAATTGGTTACGCCCCCAGGAATGCCATGTTTACACAGTAGTTATGTTGTTAGATAATTAGGTTTATAGTCTTTATTACAACTGCAATATGCACTGAGAGATTTGAGTTTGGATGTAGTAGTTTTTATATTTTTTACTGACAAAAACAGTTACCCAGGGATACAGATTTAAGTCATACCAAAATACCTCCTCAACTTATGACTCAAAATGTGGCACAAATGTATCTGCTTGTTTAAATTTGCAAAATATAATTCATGTAAAAAAAAATTAAGATTATCCAGATGGGTTGAGAGAAGTATTCTGGCTAAATTGCTCTCATTAAAGCAAAACTCATTTCAGTCCAACACTAGATGTAATGCACATAAAAATGCAGCCACGGTCCAGTATGTGTGGTGTGCAAAAGTTAACACAGTGAGATTAGCCAGTGGTTGATTGCGATGTACCAGGCGCATCTTATTTGAATAAGAGGTTGAAAACTTGGCTCCTCGCCCAGCTGTCTTCGCAGCGTATTGCTGAGTTTCTTTTTGCATGACAGATCGAGCCAGTTCTTTATGGTTGGGGTGAGACCTTTATCAACCCCACAAATTAGCTAGAAGCATATCAGCTGCGCTGGCCCTTTTCTGCACTGTCCTATTAGCTGAGTAAAGCAAACCAAGGGCCCCCCTTAAGTAACCTTATCTTGTAATTGGGTTCAAGGTTAAGTGACCCGGGAGCAGCGAGGTGCGGGGTTAAGGTCGGGGTGACAAGGGATGGTGCAGCATTTAATCACAGAAATCAAGGCCCATAGCTCCGTCCGTCTGGGGTAGGCCAGGGTCCAGTCTGAAGGGGCTGTTGCTGGGCAACCTGAGTGCCAGACAAGGTCTGCTAAGCTTTTAACCTTGGTCCAAATCGATACGGACAGCACCGCGGCTAATATTCATCTTACAAATGGGAAAATTAAGCAAGGGTAGGTCCGGGGCTTCTCCCTCCGTCGTTCAAGAATTTTGTCTGAACCATCTAATTGATACATATGTGGGGTAAAAAGGGACGATGAATGGAACATGGGCCTGACAGATTTTCACTTGAGCGGCCCCACCACATTAGCTGCCCACTGAGAGATGAATGGGCAGCGGCGACTTGGGTTCAGCTGAAGTGACCCGAGGGCCGCCCCATGGCCAAGGGTGAGGAAATAGAACAAGTATAACGTGCTGGAGAATAATGGATCATAAACATCTGCCTCGCAGGCCAATCGATCCGTCTATGACTCCATCTGTTGCACAGCCTTTTATTATGACAATACATCGATGTTTGCATACCAAAGTTTTGGTACACTGGTCAAAGTGTCATGTTTTGTTGATATTTTAACTGAACATAAACATAGGGAGCATTAAACGTTTAATACAAAAAACATTTAATATAAAAAAGTGTAAAGTTTTGTGATGTACAGAAAATATAGAAAAATGCATATAAGTACTGCTTTTGTAAATATTCTATTCTGATACAAATACTTTAAATTTGGTACAGAAGCATGTACAGCTTCTGAAGACAGAACATTTCAAATAAAACAAAGTCAGACAGAGCAGAAGTGACTCTTCTGTTACCTGCTGTCTTCAGCAACAACCATTTAACAAACTATGTAATGGTTGTCTTTCTGAAAAACTGAAAAATTAACCCTGTTCAGTGGCCCATAAGCATATCCATGTGACCATTTTGCTTTTGCTGCACATACTGGATCAAAATGTAACTCACTAAATGTATGAAATTACATTTCTAATGTATTAATATCAATATAGTTAATAATAGTTCATTTACATTATATCTTCTGATACCAAAAGTAATCACTTCAGATACGAATACTGACACCTTGTCCGATACCAATTCCACATTCCCTGACATAACCACTGAAATTATCTTCCAATACTGATCCAAAACAAAATGTATTATTTTTAATTGAAGTTTTCATCTTGAGATGAACATTTAAAAGATGGATATAGTGCTTAAGCTAATAAAATACACAATTACCCCACAAGAGAAATATTGTGCAAGTGGATGGCTTTGGCTTACACCCAAAATGACTGAGCTCTCGGACAACAGTAGAAGGAGGAGGACTCGTAATTTCAGAGCGAGTCCTCGAGACCAGGTTATTTCTTATATTTTCATGTTAACAAAAAATATTTTTTAAAGTTGACTGGCATTATTTGGAAATTACACTGTGCATGTTTGTGTAATGGTGTACATCTGTGTTTGGCGTGGGGAGATCGTAGTTGTGGTCATTATTTACTCAAGAAGAAATAACGTTTTAAAGGACATTGAATATTATGTTCTACTGTATTCTCAAAATTATTACATAATTATATTGTGAAGGGGCCAACTAATCTACACATAGCACTAGCTAATTTGCTCTATAGGCCCTAACTGTGATTCAAATTATATTAATGATAGTAAAAAGTCACATGAAGAGGTTAAGTAGACCTCCCTCAATAAATAGTGTACAGTACTGCTCCTGTAAACAATTCTTAGTCTAGCTTAGTTTTTAGGACTTGTTTTTATGGTCTTGGTCTCGATTCCTGAAAGACTCGGTCTCGACTCATCTCGACTGCATTTGAAAACCAATGGTCTCGGTCTCGACTTGGTCTCGGCCCTTCAAAGACACGGTCTTGACTCGGTCTCGGCATAGGCGGTCTCATCCCCATCACTACCTCTAATGTTAAAATGGAATTCCATATGACCAGCCTGACATCAGACTGGATTTTGGAAAAAGCATGCTCATTGGCTCATTTATGCTCACAAGACTAAATACATAGGTGCTAAAATAAGGTACTGAGCGACAGATTTTTACTCAGTAATACTAGATACTCAGTATTATTATGTAAGTACTGAAATTTGGACCTAGGTCTAGCCTTAACTTAGATTTAAAGACAGTTGCCAGCTATAATGCTGAGGTAGGCTAATAATAAATATGATTATTTATTCAAATGTACTAATATTTACTAATATGTACTAATATTTACTAATATGTACTAATATTTACTAATAGTATGTAATATTATATTTACTAGATACAATTATAAACTATTACAGGCAGTACCAGTTTAAAGTTATTTTAACCTCTTTTAGCAATAACAGAAATGCAGACAGGAAAGCTGGGGGAAATGTGGAAGATAATAAAGGATGATCCCTTTCTATCCCTGGTTTAGGGGATTGTAGAAGCAAATTCTACTCACTGCCAATTGCCAGCAGGTCTTTGTCGGGCATTAATTAGTTATTAAGCCTTATTAATGGTAAAGCTGTTGACATCTGGCCTGTGTTCCAACCACATCACTTACATTCCCTTCTCTTATCCCCTGATGTCACGGTCTGGATCAGTACAAACCACACAGATCTTTGCTTGTCTGTTATCTTTTGCTGCTACAATTATGCCAAAGCTCTAAAAGCAGATCAGTGCTCATAATCGTGTGCCTCAGATTCCTTAACTTTGTTTTTAAATACAATATGAATGATGGGACATTTTCACTCCTAAATTCAGTCCATAAAGCCAACTAATGGAAATTAAGTTGTAAAAACAGCTAATTTAATCACTGTTTTTGTGATGTCACAAAACTAACACATCTACCCATGTTTTGCAGTTTAGAGTCTAGCCCCCCACCTTTTATGATGAAGTTAGAAAGAGTGTTCGTTTTTCAAATAAGAAACAATAGAGGTCAGCCAATCAGAACTATAAAAAACAGCCCATTTGTTGTGTAGTGAACTTGTAAAATGGTCATGTAGAAATTATTTGTGATTGCCCTTTGGACATAAACTTACACAAATATCACAACTTGACACTGGGGAAAAATAGATAATATCATTCAAGAAAATGGAGAACATGGGCTCTTTAGAGAGACTGATTTGTTGGAGATTGTTTTGTTGGTGGAATTTAGTTGGAAGTAGAACTTTATTTGGAACATTCTGCCCAAATCCAACCCCCAGCATTACATATTAAGTATAGAATTACTAGTAAGAAATGCCAGTTCTGCTGGTGCCTTCCTACAAATGAACAGTAAAGACTGACCTCCCTAAAGATAGTCCATGTAAATATGTTTGGACAAGTTCCTTTCCTTGTCAAAATGTAGAAAGATAAATCAATTAAAACACAATTGGTTAATTGCACTTCACACATGTTATCTGAGGTTTTAAAATAAGGCATTGATTATATTAAAGTTCAAATTATCCTAATTAATTCACATTGTTCAAACAACATTTCTACATGAGCATGTACAAAAATGATATGATGCAATATGGGCACAAATCATTCATTTTTAATGTAACATTTTTAATAATGTTTTGGCATTTATGCAAAACAATAATTCCCTTTCCATAAATAACATTCATGTCAATTAAACTTTTACTATGTTTCATAAACACCTTCATTTTCAAGTCTGGCCACTGCCTAAAGCTACCTAAAGATTTTAAACACTGACCTAGATTAAAATCTTTTAACTTTGAGCTGTGTTTGAAATGCACAATAAATTACTTTCAACAGGTCACTCTAAAATGTTTCCTTCACAGTTTATTGGCTGCTGACCCCTAAAAGACAAATATCTGGTCGCCTAATGGTTAGGGTGTTTGCCCTGTGGTCTGGAAGTCATGGAATTGACTCCCAAGAGCTCCTCTGAGGTTCCCTTGAGCAAACTAACACATCTCTATGAGGCTTCAAAAACATCTCCAAACACGAAACCCACACAAATTAGAAAGTTACTTCATTAATTTCAAGACAATTTAGAGCCTCTGTAAAGTTACTTAAATACCTTATGATAACCCTAAAGCTTAAGTTCAGCTTTCTAAACCCCCTTCAAAACTATGAATAATAGAATGTTTCTTGTTAATTAAATATATGCATATTGTACATGTTTAATACGTAACATCCATGCCTCCTTAATTGGCCACTGGAGCAGTATAGCAAAAGACTAATTGCCTCTAAAAGCAGGACTGAACATCACAGGACTGCCTTTCTACATATGGCCATAAAGAATGTATAATTCCTCCTTGTTCTCTAAGGCAAACCTACGTCTTAAGTCATTATTCTGTTCTGTTCTGAATCGGATTTGCAACATGCGAGTTGATTGAATGTAATTAAATATTAATCTCATTACCATATCATCTGCTACTATTTTATTGCATTTATTTTTTATTCCATTAACACTTAACAAGCAATTTTAGATGCCCTGCCTTATTCTGTTAAGAGTTAATAAGCTGGTTAGGATGAAATAGAGGGATCACAAGTGCTTCATTTGATTTGTAAAACCAGTCATCCATCAGAACAGATTTTCCATGACTTCTGACCTCAAAGCTTTCCAGTTGGCTGGTTTGGGATGCCACCTTCACTTGACCCCTCAACTCAGTATGGTAATTCTACTGTCGTGTGTCAGAGCAGGGGGCCACACAGAGCGCTTTCAAGGCCGATATTTAATCACAGCTCCTTATACCTCTGTGAACTTCTTTTACTATTCTCTGTTTTTTATTGCATATTGCCCCTGTGGATCCATAAGCGCCAAAGTGTTAGCTCATGATAAAGTCACAAGTAATCTGGTTTGTTCAGCTGATCAGCCAGGACAAGTCAATTCTAGTCTTTAAAACGTGCTTCTTTAGTCTTACACTAAAGCTATGAAGCTAATACAGCAAGTGGAGATTCATAAACCACCAAATACGGCTACAACCAAATAATGGCTAACTGTATTAAATCTGTATTAAATAAACTGCAATGTTACTGCAATTTCCATAGCTAAAAACTGTAACAGCAGCCACTATAGTCCATTTTTTGTGACAGTATATGATGTAGAGCTGAAAACCACAGTTTCAAGGCTAGTTAGCCACATTATCCCTGTAGCTGTAGTGAAAAACAGAACTACTTATTTGATGCTTAAAGGAATTCATTCATTTTTTTCTCCACTCTCAAAACTGTTCAAAGAAGCTAAAGATGAAAAATGATGTTCGGCATGCGATTAGATGCAATGGTCAGCTACTGTTTGGCGGTAACAGGTCAAGCTGGGGTAAATCCGCCTTTGCCTACAGCTGGATGGATTAAAAGTGCTTCCTGTCCCATGGCTGACCTTCAAAGCCAGGCCAGATGTCTTGCACCCCTCTAAACAAAGGCTTCAGGTGACACTGCTTAACTTGAGCACTCGTTTTTCTGAAGAAGGACCCTACTGAGCATTCAAGGCATGGTTAAATACTTTTATGCCATGTGCATTACAATGATTTTGGAAATTGATAAATCTAAAGCTTAGTTCCTAGAAGTATGTTCAGCGTTCCTAAAGAAATTGTTTGGTGGAGAATGAAGCATGCACAGTTTTCTTGTTTCTCTAAATGTATTCAGTCAACCAAGACATGTTGGGTGCCCAGAGGTACTTTCTTTTGCACTGGAGCTATGAAGCCTATCTATTCTAGCAATATAGTCTTGTTCAGTAATCTTTAAGGGACTTGCTCTTGTGGTTTCTGAAACAGCATACTGCTAACTACAAAAGTGTATAAAAATTTGTTGTATAGCTAACTATAAAAATTAGCTTAGACTTAAAAATACTGTCGTCGAGATGACTGAATTTCTCAATGCAGTTCAAGGCGTTTCATTAAGACGTGCAGTTTGCACAATGTTAATTGGTGCGCTATATGCTTTTATTGACTGTTAGCAATGGAAACATATCAAAACAGACTATAAAACACTTGGATTAAAGCTGTAAAATATGTTAACAACATAACCATGTAGAGAAATACTGAAGAATCTGGTGATTCAGATCAGGCTGAATACTGTTAGCTACATTGTTCACCTGTTAGCTTCTCAATAGCTACCTTTGCGCTCTAGCTTCAGTGCAAGACTACATTTGTCAAAGCAGTTGTAGTAAATATAAAGAACATTAGTAAATCTATTACTTAACAACTGGACACTGTTTGAGGCAAGTGTGCTAACTGGTGTATCAATAACAGACAGCCATGCAAGTTAGCATAAATGGGGAGAGGGAGGACCCATTCTAAAGAAAGTGAAGCAGACAGGGATCTCTAGGACTTCATGATTGGCTATAACAATCTCCTGAAGAAATGGTCAGTGCATAGACAGTTGCACCACTCAGGAGCCCATAAAGGACTTTTTGTTGATCTATTTGAAACTTTGAGATGTTTTCAGGGTTCTTTTCCATTAACTCATCTTGAATTATCCCACAGAGGACAGGCCACCCAACTGATCTCCACTGATCAGTGGAACCACATTAGGACATGCCAGGTTTAGATAATATTCAGGGTCAGATTTGGTGCTTAGCTGGTTTTGTAGTTCTCAAGAACATATGAAGTTTCACAAAATAAATAAAAAAACAAATACTATGTTGTGAAAAAGTGAAAGTAGAGTTAGAACTGGCTAGAATAGTTCTGTGTTTGAGACTAACCAACTCATGTAAGCTTAGCACGCTTTCCAAGGTTCCTGATCGTTTGTACCCTCTCTGGTGATGTTACACAACTGGAAAGCTTCCAAAAGACACTGCAGCTTTAATTTTGCTTTTTTTCTTTTAAATTGCTTTGACACGTTTAATCCGCTCATCTTCGAACGTCCAAACCTTCTGATGTTTATGCTTCGCGCACTCACACCATCTTTTTATCTGTCCCCTTGTTCTCCATCCCTTTTCTCTCCCTCTCTTTCTCTTGCTCTCAGTAGAAGGCTGTCAGAGTTTTTTAGAAGCCAACGAGCTGTGAAATTGCACAAATTGCCATTGCTTTACGTCTGGCCCTGGTGAACAGAGGGAGAAAAAGAAAAACTGGGGGGGAAAAAGAGGAGAGAGAGAGAGAGAGAGAGAGAGAGAGAGAGATAGAGAGGGGAGATTTTCTGCCCCAACACTTCTGACAGACCTTTCCAGCCTCCCCCCTTTTAATCACACACACAAACAGCTGCAACATGGCATGCTCCCCCCCAACACCCTGTCCATTCCGTCCACTCTCAACATACAAGCCACCCACACCCACACACACAACACACACATCGACACACACCCGCTCTACAACACCTCCACCACTTTGCTTTTAAATTCGGGTCACTTCACAGAACAACTTGGCAAAGCAGCCTCAGGAGTGATAAAGCCCTCAGAGCTGCGAGTGCATCTGATAAAAATGAACATGTCCACCAACTGCTACACCAATGTCACACAAACCGCACAGGGAACTGTGTACTGAGGCCACAACCGAATTCTCCCCTTTCATTATAATCATTAACAATGAGGAATATTTTATAAACTGGGTGGCCCACCACTCCAATTACGATGTACATAATACATGTTACTGCTGTAAATGTATGCATATGCATATATATCTAATGGGATGTGTGGACCCGTAATGTATATCCATATGCATGCTTGTGTGTGTGTGTGTGTGTGTGTGTGTGTGTGTGTGTGTGTGTGTGTGTGTGTGTGTGT
>JBBMFX010000001.1:2466700-2477413 GCA_037832545.1 Rhabdalestes septentrionalis | reverse complement strand
TCGCTCTCTCTCTCTCTCTCTCTCTCTCTCTCTCTCTCTCTCCCTCTAACCCCCCCCGCCCCCTCTCCAGTCGTGCTCCGGTCGGTGTGTCATCATCTGAGCCCTGATCACCAGAACTTCAGGGAAATTTCTTGAGCTGCTTGGAGCTGCTGCTGTTCCTGAAAGCCATAAAGGATCTGTTCAGCTTCTCTGAGGTAGTGCCTGTCTGCTTGTAGGAGGGGGTGGGGGGTGCAGATATACTCACATTGCTGGTTTCAGAGGCTGGAGCTTTTCAAGGTGTGTCCTTTGGGCGCCCCTGCATTTTTTGCCAGTCAGGATAAACAACAGCGGTTTTCGGTGGATTTGATTGGAGCCTGTGTTATTTACTGTTTGCCTAAAACAGGCTGATGTGAAGAGGAGGTTTAAGGTCGTCAAGCTTTTGCCTGCTGGAAATATCAAATATTCATTGGGATGTTAAAATAAGAATCTGCCTGTTTTATTCAGGGGGTAATTGTTACATTTGTGGGGATTCTTGGCTTTATGTTTGTTAAATTATTATTCTCTCTCTCTCTCTCTCTCTCTCTCTCTCTCTCTCTCTCTCTCTTTCTCTCTCTCTCTCTCTCTCTCTCTGTCTCTATTACAAATATCTGTGTGTATGTGGTTGTGTGTGTTTACAGATAGATATATAGAAAGGTAGGTACACAGATGTATGAACGTCCAGTAGACCTGAATATCAGATTCTTTTACAGAGTCAAATACTATGCTAAGTTATGTGTGTCTTATAGCAAAAATGTATGTTTTTGCAAATTAATTTACAGATAAGCTCCAGTTACATTGCATTTTCTTCCCTTGTTTTATAGACAAAATCTTCTTGCTGTTTCTAAATCTGTTATACATTACTTTAATCATGTCCCTTTTCCAGCCATGCCGAGTGCACTGGAGAAAGTCGTGGCACAGAAGAAGGAGGTCATTGAGACTGTGATGGAGGTGTTTGAGAAAGGAGCGGAGGTGCTGGCCAGCACGGTTGGGGAGCTTTTCCCGTTGTGTGAAGCTGCCGCTCCTGTCCTGAGGCTGGCCCTGGACAACGTGCAGAGCAAAGAGGTCTTTTATGTCAAGGAACAGTTCCTGGTTGTGAGGAACAGACTTGACGTGCTTTCATCACAACTGGAGGACATTGACAGTGAGATCAGGAAGGGCCGCCTGGACTCACAGTACTTTTCCGTGGAGGAGAACCTGCGCAATCAGTTTCGCAAGTACCTGGACATATTGGACGCCAAGCCAGAGTTCCGTGAGGTTAAAACCAGGCTGTTCTTGGAGCATTTCTCTAAGACGGGAGGCGAGAGGAATCTCTACATCCTGTATGATGCCTTGATGGGGAACAACACCTTTGGAGAATCCATCTTGGAGGTGGTGGAGAATTATGAGGCTAAAAACAGGAGAGTCCTGGAGGATTTCTGTGTCAGGATGAAGGAGCTTTTCTGCATAGGGTTGATTGCCTTGTTGGGCCATTGTGCCCTCACCCAAGGGGAAGATTTAGAGCAGGAGAAGATCCAAGAATGGAGTGAGAAGATTCAAGAAGTAGAGACCAAGATGAAGGCCGCCATTGAGGAATGTGTGATGTGTTTTGCTGACCAGGCCAGAAAGGATGTGCAGCGGCTGGTCCAGGAGAAAGAAGGCAAGAGACTCCAGGAGACAGCCCAGGAGCTGCTCTGTTTTCTGGTCAGGAAGTACGACTGGGTCAGGTGGTCTGTCCGCGTTGTCAATGCCTCTGGAAGCAGCTACCGGAACTGGAGAGCCGGAGACAACTTCCAGCACGTAACGGGGCAAAGCTGGTTTGATGTTCTGCAGGTGAATGACACTAATGTGGTTGTGTCCTACTGCAGCAACCCCCAGCCCCTTCCCAAAGAGGATATCCTGCAGCTGATGGATGGTCCTGGTAAGAAAGGAGACGCTAAAGCTGTGGTTGAAACTCTGGAGAAGCACCTGCCTGGCTTTGTGATCCATGCTGTAAGCCGCCATAAAGAGAGCTATGCAGTGTGGAACTTTCCAGAAGCTTGCCATCACTGGGACAGACATAAAAATGTGACCTTATGCATGCATTCAGATTAGCACTGAAGCTAATTACATGTTCAGGCTATTAAAATGTATCTGTCTATGTAGAGAGCAGGAGAAGATCCAAGAGCTTTATAACTGTATGCAAAGGTTTGTGCAATTCTTGTTCATATAACTTGCTGGTGAAAAAAAAAAGCCGCAAAAGTTATGGGACCAATATTTTCTTTTTTTAAGTTTGTTAAACCTAAAAGCAAGCAAATGAACAGATAGTATTCCCTAATATAGCTTAAAATGGCATATTGAGGTTTCCTGTCATTCTTTAAATGATAATCCTTATGTCCATTACTCAGGCATTCACTCATTACTCAAAACTGATCAATAATATCCATATTTTTCAACCACAGCATGTTTTTCCTGCCATTTTTTTGCAAATGTACCTTGTATTATTTAAGACTGAGATTAAAAAATGTGGAATAAAACAGCCATAATGAAAGAATAAAAGATAATGCACTTTAAATAAATAATTTTCAAACCTATATGGCCAAAAATTGCAATTAATTCGGCATGATCTGTTTATTAACTGTAGAAGATAATGCATAAAACTAAATAATATAAACACACTACCAACAGATCATTGCAGAGGAGAAGGTTCATTTCCATTGATTAATGTTTAAAACTGAATAATTTGAGTCCTGTAGCATGTCTCCATATACTATAAATGCATGAAGCTCTTTTGTTCTGAATCCATCTCTTCAACATTTATTACTAGCTTGTAATGAAAACAGACTGAATCTACGGCTTTGATAAATGCTTCAGTGTGAATGTTGCTAAATGTTCTAGACCTCAGACAGCGCATTGGTCATTCTCATATTGTCAGGAGTGCTAAAGTGGTGCCCCAGTTCTGTCTGTGTGAGCCTGCTGTCCCTGGCTGGCTCCTGTAAACCTGAAAGTGGGCATGAAAGATGTGTTTTCATCCATGAAATGACAGCCGAAGTGAATAGTCAGCAGCTCAGTGTTGTAACCCAGATGCCTTGTTCTGAAAGCTCTCCTTGTAATGCATGAATAAAACAGATCTGTAATAAACTCTGTGGCCAATTTTATTCATCTTAGCTTAAAAAAGTTACCAGAGGCGTATTGAATCTGCACCATATTTACCAATAGCACCACATTTTACACATTATGTAGCGTATTGTTAATTACAAGACGATGTACAGAGTTCTTAACTAGAAATCCACATTATAATTGTCTGTCGTTTTATGTCAATACAGTCTCAGCTATTTCATAAAACGTGTCATTTTGTCTGTGCTGTTTTTACATATGAAAACAAATTTTGTGTATGAGCTATTCAACACACATGCACAAAGAGCTTATTCAAATAAGTCTAAAAACATTTTTTTTTACTTTTTGATAAATGAAACCATGTATAACATTATGTATACAGCTCTGGAAAAAAAAAGAAGAGACACTGCAAAAGTGTTCAGTTTCTCAGGTTTTATCTTCTATAGGTGGAAGTATTGAACTGAACCGCTTTGCATTAGTTTTTAAGTGATGCTGACAATATTTCTCCTCATTAAAAAAAAGGATGTGACATAGCATTAAAACAAGAGTGTTTACAGAACTTGTGTTTACAATAATTCAAAGAAAACAAATATCTTGTTCACTCTTAAACAAAATGGCAATTATTACCTTGGACGTACTTCTAGTAGGGTTTTACTATCCAGGTGGTCACATTGTGCGAGGAGAGTGTTGACTACAGCAGTGTTTTTACACTTTTCTTCATTAAATAAGATGTGATTCAGGTGATCACTGATCAGTCCCTCATAAAGCAGAATGAGGTGCTTTTGTAGGAATGTAATGGTTGTCATACTCATAGAGATGCTGATTAAACATTTCAGTGGTCTCAATTTTATTCCAGAGCTATTTATATAAATACATACACATTTATACAATATTTGTCAAAATAACACACATAACCAATTTTCTAAGTAAATAATTTTCAAAAGGTGCTATAGACATGAAATTCTCATCAGATGTTGGTATCAACCAATCCAATCCACACATGCAAATAAATTAAACCATAGCTGTCCATTAATCTAATTATGTGTAATAAAATGGAAAGACACAAAGTATTAAACATGCTGTTGGGATTGACAGCTTCAAAATGATTCCTGTATGGGGAAACTCGTCGCATGCATTGCTCAGGTCTTCAAATCCCGAACGTTCCATGGGATTCTTCTATGAACTCCACCCTCCCACCCTCATTTGATCTTTTTCATCCTGGTAGAAGGCAGCAGATATTTTTCAACATTTTTCCATTCATCCTTCCTTTAATATGAAGTGTGCCTGTGCTGTATGCTGAAAAACAGCCCCACACCATGATGCTCCCACCTCCAAACTTTACTGTTGGTCTGGTGTTTTTGGGGTGATATGCAGTGCCTTTTGACCTCCAAACATGGAGTGTATTATGGGATTCATTTGACCAGACTATATTCTCCCAGCATTTCACAGGCTTATAGCACATTTAGAATTATAGTAACTTTTTTTGTCAATACTGATTTTACCCACTGTATACGTATATAAGTTTACATTAACAAATGTAAGCCCCCTTCACTCAATTCTGTGTTTTAAACCCCATATGTTATAAACTACCTCATAAACTTTTAACTTTGTCTGACATACTTGGGAAGTGATTGCCTGCCCCTCTGCAGCCCCTTATCTAACTCTAGTGCAGAGAAGGCTGGGTGGCTAACAGTAAAGATCTATAGCTATATAAGTGAAACCCCCTTTTTAATATAATTTCAGATCATGTCCGCGATTGGTCCAGGCTATGAGTGAATCCTTGTCTTACCCAATCCAAACTCGCTCACTCAAGAATTAGTTGGGACATGCATGAACTTTACATAAATACATACATTTGCTTCAACTGACATTATACATTTAAATGAAATATAACAAACATTCATTTAAACACAAACAAGGCACTACATTTATATATTTAAAAAAAAATTTTTGACCAAAATAATAAAAAAAAAAATATTATTTGACCAAAATAATATATATGCCTTAAAGCAGAATCTTCTCAGAAACTTTGATTGGTCAGTGTATTTATGTATTTATGGCCAAATAAAACAGTTTTGATTTGTATAAATCATGAGGTGTTATTTTGCAATAAAAATGAATCAATTATATATTATTTCACAATGTGCAACATAAAATACAATGTGCAGTGCTACATTAATCTGTTGTCATTGCTTAATATTACAACCACAGCTACCAACCATGGTTATATATAGCAGGCTTATTGCATTTAGTATTTCCTGTTGTTTCACAAACACCTTGATTAACAAACTCTTATTGACGTGGATTGCTGTTAAATCTATGCGCTGGACACATGCACCACTCAAAGCCCCGTTTAATTTAATTACAGCATTTACACATAAGTCAGCATTTCTCACCATACA
Source organism: Rhabdalestes septentrionalis (assembly GCA_037832545.1). Lineage (NCBI taxonomy): Eukaryota > Metazoa > Chordata > Actinopteri > Characiformes > Alestidae > Rhabdalestes > Rhabdalestes septentrionalis. The sequence goes on along the minus strand of JBBMFX010000001.1, from coordinate 2,471,921 downwards.
GCCCCACTTTTATAGGTGGAGAGTTACTCTCCATCCTTGGCGAAGCAGCCGAGGCACAGAATGCTGAACTCAGCTCAATGGATCAGCATCAGTCAGCAAACAAAGTTATAAAAAGATCTTAAGGCAGTGTGCTGCTCTATAGAAAATCAATATTGTCAAAACAAATGGAGCTTATGTTTTTTGAACCCTTTGTCAAGTAAATCACGTTTTTGCATATTAAAAGTATTCTTATTTAGGCAAATTGATGGGCATGAGGGCTTTTGCGGTACTTCTTTCAGGTGCCCTGACTCAATAAATTCATAAAGTGATTTACACACAGCAGTTCACCTTGACTAGGCACATATATTAGTTTTAAAGATCTGGCAGAGGGTCCTGTAAGTTTAAAGGGCCAGTTTTCTACATTTTATATTGAAACTGACCTATAATTTTTACATTTTTGTCAAGCGTCTCTTTATCCCTTTATCCTTTAAGTTTAATGCATTAGTTGATACTGGATTTTTTTTTTTGGTCCACATGCTCTTTGAGCTTTACTGAGTACACATCTCAAGACATTTTTACATACCATATGGCTAGTGAAAGTGAATCCACACATTGATACTATTAATTTTGCAAAAAAATAGACAATCCAAACTCTCCATACTCTATTCAAGCTGGTGGCCTAGTGGTTAGTGTTGCAAATGCAATCACAAGGTTGTGATTTGGAACCCCAACTTCTAATGTCATGAGTTAGGTACCCTTGAGAGAGGTACCGTTCCCACACACTGCTCCACTCCTAATGTTAGATCTCCATATAAAGTCTAACTATGCACAAAAAGTTGCTACGCCAAAGCAGGTTATGTGACTTTTTTACCCATCAAAGTACATTTAGTTGGACAATGTGGGGCCGTACCAACTGTTGCCAGCTTCAAAAAACTGTTAAAGCTTTTTTCAAACTTTCAAAAGACCCACCTATTCAAGGAGCATCTTTGTGACTAACCATCTCTTACTTCGCTTGCTTGATTTACCTTCTAAATTTATTTTACAGGTGTTGCATATGTGTCTTGATTGGTGTAGTAAGGTATCAGTGACAGGTGTAGCTACCTCAGTCGATTGGTGGATGTTGACTTAAGTCTTGCTTTACGGGTCCTTGATACAGTTGTGGACTACTTGAGCACTGATGTATGTTGCTCTGGATAAGGGCATCAGCTAAATGCCGTAAATGCAAATGTTAAAACCAATATTATTCTCCTCTTTAAATATCAGGAATATCAATATTCTGTTGCACATTCGTTTATTGTTTTTCCTCTTATACAAACTATGTTGCATTGTACGTTAATATGTCAAGTGTGAACATCCACTGTGTTCCTTTGGACCAAGCGGTTATGGGTTCGATTGCCACTGGGTTCCGGAGCAAGATCCATAACCCCAAGTTACTCCCAGGAGACTCCTGTAGTTAAGGAATGAAATGGGCTTTTCTGCTAAATACCTTAAATGTTCATTCCTGCAGTACCTCACTGAGCAGGACATGCACTATCAGGCACATTAGGACGGAGAACCTGTTTCCCCCGTTACAGAATGTGTGCAGACCCAAGGCTCAGCCAATGGAAAAACTCTTGTATTCATTAGTGGTTGAGTGGCTTTTGCTCTGGCTGGTGATATTGATCTACAAAGCTCATACCGATGATAGAGGTTTTCCGGTGGCTTAGCTTTAACCCTTCTTTCTGCTAGAAGCTAACTAGGCTGTTTCTAAAACGATCTAACCATTTCCTCCCTGTTCTTTGACTGTGTCAGTGCCCGCTCTGGTGACAGATGGCGCTAGCAACACATGTATTGCCTGGATGTTGTCAGAGCTTCTTGTGTGCATGTCTAAGGGTTGTGTGTAACGTCTTCTTCACTTGTTCCTCCAAGAGGTTTCAGATGCTATATTTAAACATATAAAGGATATTTGTGACTTGGCTTGTCTCAGCCACTACTTTCAAATAGAATTCTGTTGTGGGAGAAGCTCCTCTCTCCAAGTCCATCCTTGTCCAGGAAGACATATCAGCCGATATCAATATTTCATACATGAGTGATTTTACAAAAGCTGGCATTAGGGCTCCACGCTGGAGGCGGTCGATCAATCCCAGGATGCCTCGGTCCGGCAGTATCTGCCAATCGCAGGCCAAACTAATGACATTATCCATCCGTCAGAGTGGACCATCGACCCACTCGCTGCTCCCTAAGTGGCCTGATCTGATAAAAAGCATTAAAACATTTGTTCGGTGACACACAGCGGCTCACCCTGACCAGCCATACAGAACAGGAGTAATTTTCTGTCAGAGGTTCTAAAACTAAAGGGTCCATATTCTGCATACACTAATAAAGGTTTATCGTATACACTGTATGGACAAAAGTATTGGGACATCTCTTTTTCAGGCTTTGGGCTTGGTCCTTTTCTTCAATTGAGTGGCTTAATCTTAATGCTTGGGCACACTAAGACATTTTGAACATTGCCCTGCTTTCAAGTCTGTGGACACAGTTTGGGGAAGAACCGTTTCTATTCCAGCATGAATGCGCCCCCAGTGCACAAAGCGATCTCCATAAAGACATAGCTGGATGGGTTCCAGTGTTGAAGAACTTGACTGGCCACACAGAACTGCACAACCCCATCCAGCACCTTTGACACTGGAACGAAGATTGTGACCCAGGCCTTCTAGTCCACACCACTGCTTGACCTCATAAATGGTATTGAGAAGGAATGCACCTGATTTGTCTTAGCAAAGAGTTACCAAATGTAACAGGTGTCTTAAAGCACTGAACTCAACAACCCGTGCTAGACTCTGGCCACCAGTTCCCACTTCTGCCTTAGGCTTAATCAACCTGTATTTACTGTAGCTTTAAGATGATCTGTGCTCTGATTGGCTGCCATGTACACGGTTCTTAAACTGCAGTCCAGACTGAAAATTACAAATCAGATTGAGATCTTCAGTGGCTTCAGACGCTCCTTTCAAACATGTGGACACTCCAAATGACTGCAGTGATTCAATTGATGCATTTGTTACAGAGTTCAACACTACATGCTTCAGAATAAATGAGCAGCAACATTCCTGAGGGCTCAATGAAATACCTAAATCTCACATTTTTGTCTCCATATACGGAACATTGTGACATCACAATAATCCAAAATAGGCTTAAAAAAAACCTTTGTTTCCATATATGGAGAGTTGTTACATCACAACTGCTATCCATTCAAAGCAGGCATTTTTTTGTAAACATAAGTTTCCATCACAGCTATTTTCAATTCAAAAGAGGCCTGACTTTAGTTTCCATATGTGAACCATAGTGACTGTTTTAAATTAAAGCGTTCACAGAGCCTTAGATTACGTATATCTATCTTGTGGACTTGGGAGTGAATGGCACACTATGTATTGTTATTTATTTAAAAGAAGCAATTAAATAAATGCAATTTTCACATGACATGGGCTTTTTAAAATGTTATTAATAAAAATTTTGGAGAAGTGCAGCTTTGCAGTACACAAAACGGTGGCATAGACCTGCACGGAAGGCTCCTCTGTCAGTGTGTGGCCTGTACCAGTAGATTAGAACAGCTGGTTCATTCTCTTTCACCACAGCAGAAATCCTTTTCACTATCTTTCATGCTGCATCTCCTAGAAGAAACACGTCAGCACTGAGGAATCTGCCTCTCAGTCGTCGTCGTCCCCCTCTCTCTCTCCCACTCTCTCTGTCTGTCTCTGCTGTCTCACCCCCACCCACACTCTCTCACGGTGAGATAAGCCCACCCCTCCCCTGTGTTGACTCTAAACACACTGTTTTCCCAGGCCTGCAGTATATCAGCCTGTCTCTCTTCTGCTCCACACAACTTAATGTTGTCTCAGAGCCAGAGCACTCTGTGCCAGTTAAGAGCAGGCACCATGTTTGGCATGCTGCTGTCTTCATAAATATATATATTTTTTGTCTTTGGTGAATTGTATGCTTGCTATGAAGAATATTTGTCTGTATATAAAGGTAATTTTTATTTTTAAATAACATCTAAAACATCTGACTTTTAGGTCTAGGATTATTTTAAACATTTTTGTATGTCAATGCATAGTTTAATTTTAGTGTGAATAATTTGTACTAAAATATTATTTTCATAAAGTTTGCATACAAAAATAAATTATTGCTAATTGTATTTGTGTGTATGTTATTATTATTATTATTATTATTTTATTATTATTATTATTTATTATTATTATTATTATTATTACTATTATCATCATCATTATTAACATTGTTGTTATTGCTGAAGATTATGCTATCATTACTACAAATGTTACTGCTTCTAAAAATAATGATCGTAGTAGAAATAATAGTCTTACTATTATTATTATTATTATTATTATTATTATTATTATTATTATTATTATTATTATTACTATTATTATTACAGTATCAGAATAAATAAATAAAATAAATATTAACAACAAGAATGATACTAAGAAGAAGAATGTTTTAAGCATTATATATAACTCATTAATACAGAATCCACTCATGTTTTATGTGTCTTTATTAAATATTTTACAGTTTTACAGCATAACCTGAAATAAAACCCTACTGTTTCGGAAAAAAGAGTAATTGAGAAGCAGCGAGACCTCGCAATGGTAAGATGTTCATGTTTGCTTCACCCTGGACACACACAGATACACACACACACTCACATACACATACACACAGCTTACTCATTCAAGGCAAAAACCGTATACAGACTGCTAATCCAAACAGAGTGTACATCATACACACATACACCCAGAAACACCCTAATGGGCGATCATGAAAACAGCAGTGTCAGTATAATTGCAGGTAACTTGATAGTGAACTGCAGCCAAACGAAGCAGTAAATTAGAGATTCAACTCCTGGGACATTTAATTAAGAGAAGTGTGTTCACTAAGGCCCAGAGTTAGTGTGTGTTTTTATGTGTGTGTGTGTGTGTTTGTATGTGTGCATGGTTTAGTGAAAGTGCATGAACCCAATGAGAGAGAGAGAGAGAAAGAGAGACAGAGAGAGTTTGTGAGAAAGCAAAGGAAATGAAAATAAGGAAACAAAACCTCAGTCTGTCGTGGAACATGGAAAATAATTGTTAATAACCTTGACCCTGTTGGAAACTTCTGTCTCTTTGTGGGCTGTCATGATACCAAACCCTTTAAATTGATACTGATACTATATATCTATATCTATATATCTATATATCTATATATAAATATA
>JBBMFX010000001.1:2431995-2444397 GCA_037832545.1 Rhabdalestes septentrionalis | reverse complement strand
GGCCAATTTTATATATGTGACATATATTCAAAACCTATATCAAAACCTATATTAAAACATATATGTTTATATAGGTTCTTTCCGTGTGGGCTATCCAAGCTACTACGGGCAAAGGTGGGGTCCACCCTGGACAGTCACCAGCAGGTCGCTGGGCCACACACTCACACACATTCACACTCACAGTCACACCTAGATGCAATTTAGTGTGCTCAGTCAGTGTATCCCCAATCACGCATGTTTTTTGTGGTGGGAGGAAAGCCGAGTTTCCGGAGGAAACCTAGCGGTCACGGAGAGAACATGCAATCTCCACACAGAAAGACCCTGCGCCGGACCCGGGAGTTGAACCCAGAACCTTCTTGCTGTGAGGCACCATGCTACCCCCACTGTATTTTTATTACTGTAAATTATTACTATAAATTATTATTACATTTACCCTGCTTATACCAAAGAATATGCACATCCATTCATTTCAGTACAGTCTATATAACATCAGTATTTTACATTCTAGCACTGTGGGAGTTGAGTGTAAATATACTGTACAGAAACAAGTTTACCCTTACATTTCTTTTAAGGGTAATGTATTAAAGTATTTCCAGTGGTGTAATGTAAAGATAAGTGTAAATGCATGTTTGACTCTTAGGTTTGCTTTGGTGCCACAGGCCTGATTTTAGTCAGTGCAACAGCAACTGAGCAGTTGACTGCAGTAGCTGGAGAAGTAGATGAATAGATGTGGTTGTGCACTGAGTGAAACACCCTTCTTACTCTGTAATTACGCACAGGAACTGTGGCCTGTCGTGCTGCTAAAATAAGCCCATCTCCACACTACCATATGGACACACAAAACAAGTTTATAAATACAATCTGACAGAAAATAAGTACTAAAATCAGGGATAAATCTGGTTGGTTAGAAGGGAGCCATCTTTTAGGTACTGTACTACTTACTATATACTTTACACTAAAATTGTGAAATAAAATCTTGCTGGCTATTTACTTCAGTCTTCGTGAACTCCAAAACAAGAGATCTTCTGGGGAGTTTCTGGTATGTGGTGGTCAATACCTACCAAAAGTAATCCAAAGGAGCACATATGGTGAAACAGATGTGTCATGTGCTCCCAAGGTTAATTTATGTACAGCTGGGATTGAAGGCAAGCCTGTCTGCTCTGATCCCAAAGAAGAGCTGCTGTAGCACCAACTGCTAAAAACGTTCTTGCTGGACATGATAGAAAGATGTCTGAACACATTCTGCATGTTTGAAAGTTTCCAGCATAGCAAAATACCCATCAGAGTACCCATCCTGATTCATATCAACCACTTAAAGCGGGCCCACATTGGGCACGTGAGAATCATAACTGCACCATGGAGCAGTAGAAGAAGGTGTCCTGGTTTGACTATTCACAATTTCTTCTACATCATGTAGACAAACAGGTGCCTATGCGTCACCTAAATGGGGCAAAATTGTACCAGGATACAATTTGGGAATTAGACAAGCTAGCAAAGGAAGTGTGATGCTCGGGGTAATGTTCTGCTGGGAAGCCTTGTTTCCAGACATTCACATGGAGGTCCCTCGGACACAGACCATCTAAACTTTGTTGCAGATAATGTACAGCTCTTCATGGCAAAGGTCATGGCCTCTTTCAGCAGAATAATATCCCCTGCCAAACTGCAAACACAGTTCAGGAAAGTGGCTATTAGTGCAAGACTTGGTACCCAAATTCCTCCAGTTTCAATCCAGTCAAATATTTGTGGAGGACTGGAGTTCAACACAATGTATATACTAACATCACATTAATATATAATATATTAGTAAATTAATATTGTTTAGTAAGCTTCACTCTTTGACCTTGTCTCCTCTGTGGTAAGATCTTTCTGAGCTTGGGTAGGGCAGCTTCCCAGAATGGCAGTAACCTAATGGAGAAAGACTTCCAAGACTGTATGGCATGATGACACAGAAGTGTGACCTAAGAGGCTGACGGAATCAAATCTAATTACCATTGCAGTAATGAGAGGGAGAGGGTCACATCCCAGTGACCTTTATAACTGCCTCTTCCAGTATTGAGGAGAACTGAAGATAATGTTAGCCAATCTTAACTAGAATAACCTGTTTACTGAAATTATTTACAGACACAATTGACATTGACCATACAGCTTAGTTTAGATGGAAATTTATCTTTAGATCTTTCTATAAATTTAGGATGAAAAACTGAAATGCGTCTCAGGATAAGATATCGACCGAAGTCCCTGAGTCAAACTGGGAGTCTTAGGGGCTGCTGTTTGAAATTCCTCTCAATATTTTGAGAGTTAGAATGCCCATCCCTGACACAGTGGGTGGTGCCGGAGTGGTGAAATGGGGCGAGGCGCAAAGGAGCAGGTTCCAAGATGGATTTTTAATAAACCAAAACACAGACAAAATACAGGTGATAACTGAAACAAAAGGAAGGCTCGAGGGCCTTAGAACTCAAAACACACCTACACAAACAAAACATAAGGACCACAGTGAGGTTTAGTGAGGGTTGATCAGCTAATAAAACATGAACACAAAGAATTTAAATACTAAGCACACTTAGACACAAACCAGTTAGAAACCCCAATCACTTAACTAAAACTCAAGAGAGCTGACAAATGAACAAAGACACAACAAATACCCAGTGTCAACTAAAAGTCCCCCCCAAAAAAATACAAGACATAACAATCCTGATGTTGCCAGGGGTTTTCCCAAAGGCAAGCTCTGAGGGGGAGTTAAGGAGTGCCTTTCATTTCCAGTATAAGTCTGTGGGGCAATGGTTTGGTGTCCGCTGAAAATAAAATCCATGTTATTTGGCTTTTACTGCCTCCTTATTGTTCACTCTCCAAGGTTTTCATCTGGAATGATCTGCAGCTGTCTTATCTTTATGAACTAAACCATAAATATAGATTAGGCAAGTGTGAAGTTGACATGTTCACTTCAATGTTTGGAGATGAATGAATAGTCTTCCTGCCAATTCTCCACTTTTTTAAGTTAAAGACTGTCAGGGGTGTTTAAGTAAGATATAGTAAGCAGTTTGATCGTGAAAATGTTAGACACTGCCAGGCTGTAGTTTAAAAAGGCTAAAATTGATATATTATTATATTATATTATATTATTATATTATATTATTGATAGCTAGCTTTAATTATTTCTGAATGGATTCAATATTTTAATTCTGATATTTAGTCATTGACTGCCATAATATCTAGAAATATATTGTTTCAATAAAGACAGTGATATTGAAATAAGATTTACAAAACAGAACGATCACACCAAATCATTTCCAAACATTTCAGAAACATTATGGCCAGTGTTTTAAATTATCCTCATGGCCATGAAGTGACTGGCAAGGCATTTTCAGTATCAGTCAAATACTGAGCAAACTTTTTCCACATTAGGTGTTTCTGCAAGGCCAGAAATGGCTTTCTGGCTAATATGAATAGGGGAACATTAAAGCGCATATGATCTGAGAAATCTTGAGACCCTTAAATGGGTTAAAACCATTTGAACCATGAGCAAGCTGTGACATCAATGTTCCAAACGACCGGGCCAGACTCTTTTAGATCAGGAACTCACTATCCAAGCATCACGAGCAAGTTGAAATCCAGAGCTTAAGAAAGATTTGGAGATTTCTCATTTATACCAAAGTATAAATGGAACAAGACTGCATCTTTAGTGAAACAACCAACCAAACAAATAATCAAACTGCATTCTCCTATCAAATCTCCTCTATTTGTTTGAAGAAGTATAACATGGAATGCCATTATTCTAATTCAAGACATTCTGTAAAATGTACCAAAATTTTCTCTTCAATCAGGATCCAATGCTTCCAAGTGCTCAACTACTTGTCCATGTGAATGGGAGGGTCAAAGGGGCATCTACTCCCAAACCATCACATATTATACCATTTTGTTTTAAACACATAAATGACTGGACAAAATCCAGCATTGGTTCCACAATTGTGGTTTAGCCTCTCAAAATAACTGACCTACCAAAGGCCAATGTAGAAAGCACATGGAGCTCTGGAGCAGCATCCATGCTGTGTGCAACCTTGACAGTCGTATTAAGATGCTACCCTGGTCAAATAGCTTAAGAGATTCTTTTAATCAGGCCAGAATTACTCTTCCATAAATATGATTTGGTCACACAGCCCAGCATTGAGTCCGGCCCCATCAGGTGACCACAGGAACGCAGAAAAACATCACGATGCATCAGGGCGCTTTCGGCCTGGATGCAGGAATACATAGTGCTTCCATTTACCTCTGTAATGTTACCCCGTCTCTTGCTTAATGCCATCTCTATGGAAATAATTTCATTTTGGACCCCAAAAAGAGACATACAAATCCTTAATTGATGATTGGCTCCCATGAAGCACGTGTGGTGCCACCAGACTCCTGCACAATGGCCTGTTGGAGACGCCAGTTTGCTAAGCTACATTCTGGTCCAAGAGGCTGGAAAAAAGCAAGGGTTAGTGTGTGCATGGGAAACGAGTCAAGTTTCTTCTTAGAGGAACCGACGTGGCAATTCAAGAGATTATATAATCAGCACTTGCAAGCTGAAATTTGATATGAAAGCCTTCTTTTCCGTAAACTCTTTTTATTGAGGTCACAATTAACTATCCTTGGGGATCTCTTTCAAGTTCTGGAAAAACTTGCATTTACATCCTATTGGCCAGGTAAAGATAGTCTGAATGAAAATGAAAATATTCCACTTTCTCTCAATGTGGTCTGACACACTTCTATCTAGAAGAAATGGACGGATTAGCATTACATTGCCAATAACTGTAGCACCATGAAAAATGTTTCTGTTTTTTTAGATAACAATATGTTTTATAGTGTCAGAAACCACATCTAATTAATATTATCCATCAGTTAAAGATTTTCAAAAAGATAAGCTTCCAATACCAGTGCAATAGTAAAAAGGTTAATGGAATTGGTTAAAGGAATTGGGTAAGGGGAAACGTGTGTAAACTGTAATCTTTGGGGAATTATTCTTTTTTTTAATTTACATTTTGTCTTTTCTGTTCATCTTTCGATAAAGCACTGGCCACCACACACTCTAATAAAACAAGTTTATATAATAACTGTTCAGAACGACTTGTTTTGTCTGTGCCGTTAGACTAAAGAGATTTTATTCTATGAGTGGAGCATGGATGGCCAGGGTAGTTCCACTGATTTTACTAGCTAGAGGCTATGTGAAGAAATACTGCAGATGTAGGGAAGTGGCAAGTCATATACGGGGGGTTTCCCCACCCCCACTGTACAGCATGATCGTGGTTGGAACCCTCCAGGCATCTTTTGTTAGTAATGGCTATGCCCACAAGGGACCCTTCTGCAGCACAGTCAATGTCTTTAGAAGTCTTTGACACTCATTTCTTCCTTTTCGTCACAGTGTTTGACTGCAATTTGTTTCATTCACGGTGTAAATGGCAACCCAAAAAAGCATGAATCATATGGCAGACTACATGCCCCAATGTACAAATGCAGGGAAATTAAGAAAAAACAATCAAGTTATGATTCACATATTGCACAGACCACATAATTAAAACCTGACATTTTATCTGATCTCACCTGTTGGCTCTGGAATAGGTTCTGGGTACCTGCGACCCTTGTAAGTATAAAGCGGTTACAGAAAATGAACGAAAGAAGTAATGAAGGATCTTATCTCATTTCATTTAAGGACAAATATCAAAAGAGTTGTAGAAATACAGTAGATTTTTTATAGCAATTCATAACAAAAGATTGGAGGGTACAGCAATGACCACGCTGTGCTGCAGGACAATACATGACTTTCCGTTTCTCCATAACTGCAGTATGTCTAAACATGCACAATAACTGCTTTTGTAAGTTTAAATGTCTTTGAGAAGCTCTTGGACAACATATGCCATTAGCGGCCATCAATATGGACAAAAATGCTCAATGCCCCACAAATAAAACCCTAATAATGATTAACAGACGCATAATACAATCACATTTCCAGAGCTTGGGACAAATGATTATCAAACGTATCACTTTTGTATGTATTCCTTTTTTGTAAAGATAATTGCATACATGAATACAACTATTACCCACAATGAAAATGTTGAAATGTCAGGGATTTATCTAGATATAAATGTAGATAAAAACTCCTGAGTCCCAGGATGCTGTGTGAGCTTTGTCTTACTCTGCTGTGATTAAGTATGGTAGTACAGACGCTTCAGGCTCTTTTAAATTAACCTATTTGTCTGCTGTCCTCGCTAGAACCTGTCTAGACTTATTGCTCTGAAGACACTTGCTTTTGAACTTGTTCAGGTTATTCATAGCCTCTTTTTCACTTGCTAATGATCCCACAAAGCAAACAAAAACACTCCCAAATGGGACTTTAGGGCACTTCATCCTTCTGTCATTCTATGGTAGAAACATGAGGTCACCTGTGTCTTAGCAGTTGGCGAATATATGATTTAATGTAACTGCGCTGTGTTATAAATGGTTCTGCCATTTTGCTTTCATTTTGCCCAAAATCACGCACATATTTCACACAGGCTATCATGAGGTGTAGGAATATCACAGGGTACTCCTTGATATGGAGCATGGCAAGTATGGACTCCTGTGGTGTGTTCATGTATGTCAGAATGGTCGCTTTTTTTAAAGAGTCCATGGTGGGAAATAACTGTGAGGGTTGATCTTTATGGTGCAGGTCCTTTGTGTTTGCAGAAAAAGAAAAGAGGAGGAAAACTGTAATAAACAGTTTAAAAGTGTAGGTCAGATCATTTATCTGCAGCCAATGCCACAATGTTGTTTAAAATGCAATGGAGGAAACCTGACCACACTAATCCATACACCACCTCCTGATGTATCTGTGATAAAGCCCAAGAAATCAAGGACACTTCAAGCTCCGATCTGTTCTTGGCTAGATGTGAATTTTGAACTGGACCCTGACCTGGGCCATGGATAAAACCAGTGACCTCCACGCTTGCAGCATATGGGCCACCGTATAATTATTTCATTTTTACAATGATTTAAAAGCTGCAGAGCAACAGGCTCTCCTTCTGCTGAGAGTAAAAAATATATTTCTGGCAATAGCTGGGTCTGTTTACATTTGTGAAAATGGCAAGGGAAATTTAAGTTGAAGTTAAAGTGTCATATCTATAAAGAAAAATTAACAGAGAGGTACTTTATTTGTTGACATGAATAGAAGGCCATTTGTTGGGAATTTGTGGAGAGGACCTCACCTTTCTCAAGAAAAGCAAGAGTGGAAGCTAGCAAACAAAATTAACAGTAATGTTAAAATAAAGCAGGGAGCTGACAGTTCCTTAGAAGAGTCTAGTAGCACTGAAAACCACTTCACTGCGGTCTAAAAAGGAGCCTGACAAGGAGTCAAGCTGGTGGTGAGTGATTAATTTCCAAAAAACTGAAGCCCTGTTCTGTAGAAGACTGTGTGAAGAATGGTTGCTGCTACGCCTTGACCAATCATTCTCAACACTGGTTTGGGAGAATCGTAAAGAGGTCACAATGACCTGAATTTAACAGTATCACTAACATACATTTTATATTTTACCCATGTTCACAGGTTACATATTACATTGGCTTTGATCCACAGTCCTTAACAGACAGATTAAACCCAAAATAACTTATTGTACAAACACAGATAAGCAAACTAGACTCATGCACCAACTCAGACATGCACACACACACACACACACACAACAATTGAAGCTAATCACTCTCCGAAGAACCACTGTTAGTTTTCTCAAATAACTATTTATTGAGTTACTTCAAAAAACCAACTAGTGGAACCAAAAGTGGCTTTTCTATTGCATTTTCTGGCTGTTTACTGTCGTTGTCATGTGATGTGGTTTGGGCCTCAAGGGACTCTACCTGAAAACCAGTGATTCACCCTGAGTGTAATCCAACTAAAGCAGGGCTGAGAGAAAAAGAAAAGACAAGCCCATCACTTACAAAAGCACAAAAACCCAGACCTGCCTGTGGTGTTTGGTGGGAATTGCTTTTTGGGCCATGTTCTCAGACCACTCGAAACTGGCACCTGTAACAGAAACTCATTATTTTGGGTGGGATATAAAGGGATTGTTCTTCTACCAATCTGAAACTAACAAAAAGAATCATCTTTTGTCACTGTTAGGAAATATTAGCAATGTTAATCTTATGTTTCATCTGCAAATTCAGGCTCCCGATAAAAAGGGAGATGAGTGATGACAGTGTTTCTGCATTTAAAAAGTGTTTTGGTCACTTTTAATAAGAGATACAACATTCACTCCCAACTATATACATTTGGAAAAAGCCAATATTTAATCTGTTATTTTTGGAGCATCTCTAAAACAGGTGGCTGAAATCACCAAATATTTTAATTCTGGTTAGGTTTCATGGGTTGTTTTACTTGGATGGTTAGGAATGTGTATACTTCCTGACCTGGGGAAATAAGACAACCCAGTGAAGGGAGCATGATGCTGTGACAGTGTTATGCTGGGAAAACCTCCAATCCTGTAAATGTTCTACATGGACCACCAACCTAAACATTGTGCCCCAGGTACATACATTTATGGCAATGGTACTCCCTCATGGCAGTGTGTCCTTTCAGCATCCAGCCACCTTGTAGAAATAGTTGAGGAATGGTTTGAAGAACTTTACATGGCGTTGCCCTTTGCCTCCAGATTGCCCAGAACTCAAATCAGGGCGTCTTCCAGATAAAAATGAGCTCCTGAGTTATGGCCTGCTATGTCAATTTCTCATTGGTATGAACTCTTCAGGTTCTAATAAGTGATGGAATATAACTGGGGAAATAGCCTGTAGTAGTAGGATGCTGTGTTTGCTGACAGAAAAGTGGAATAAAACCTTAGGAAGGCATGTATAACAATCCAGTCAAGCATCTGTGGCTTGTTCTACAACAAGAAGCCTGATCGGCAATGGCAATTTAAAAGATTTAAAGCACCTGCTAAGATTCCAGATACCCCAGAACACCCCCAGAAGTCTTGAAGAGTCTATATCTTGGTGGGCCAGAGTTGTTTTGGCAGCACATGGAGGACGAACTGGTTAGGTGTCCATGTTTTGTCTCGTTGGTTTTTATCAGTGTGAAACACACAGTAATAGACACAGCAAGTTTTATTCACAGGAAGAGTGGATGTGAAATTGGTCATGTAAAATTTTATTAGGACTGGTTTTGTTGATTAGGCCAAACAAATGTCAAATGTGAAATGTAGGATGTGGAACCCTTAATGCATGAAAAACAAATGCTTATATACTGTTGTAGATCTTAGTATATACTTAATGTGTCAGGATCATGCACACTCTGCTCTTCTGAGAATTTTTAGGCTTCACCATATCCTTTCATTTCCTCTGCTCTCAAAATAGCAACTTTGCTTAGCAAGTTCTCTGGGTGCCACCTGGTGGCGGACGACTAGAGGTGCAAAAGTTAATCTGGAGCTATTAATTCAAATTAACGGGGTGGGTTGAGTTTTCTACAACTACATACTATTTTCGCCAATTCAATGAAGCAATGACATTCATATAGAAAGATCCTTACACAGTTTTTCTTCTAAATAACGTTTTGTTGAACAGCCAAACGCATGATCACTCCTCTATCCATGATGTCCGTATATAGCATCAGCAGGTTTTGTGGTGTCACAAAAATATAAGCACATGTATACCTATTCGGCTTCCAGTAGTTTAGTCACATCCGTTCACAATGAATAAGAAACGTGGGATTTTGTTGTTTTGTTTGTTTGTTTGTTTTTTAGAAAAAATGCATCCATGCTCCCAGATATGCTACCAAATCACTTTAATTTAATTTTAAACTCAGTTTGATACAATTCCCCATATAATGAAAAAGTAAATCTGTATCCGCACATTATAGCGTACACTGAACTGCGGTCTCCCTCAGTGCTAGAATGTAAATACCGAGTTGACCCCTGTATAGACTGCACTCTAAATCATGCAGTGGTATGCGCGTCGTTTTCTTTGGTATAAGGAAAGTAAATACAGTAATAATTTAGTTTACAGTAACGAAAAAACAGGACTTTAGGAACGCAAAATACATGATAAATCTCCACGAAACACTGGAGATAGCTCCATGCGTCTCATGGCAGCAGGCAATCAGCAGCAAGGAGAAATCAATAATGTCCTCGGATTGGCTACTTTCAAACCTCCCGCCTCTGAGTACAGCCGAGTTTGACCATACCTGAACAGCTTTGAGTGTGTTTTCTCAACAGTAACAAAAAATGTAGATATATTTTACATTGAAATGTAGTTGAATTTATGGTAACAGTTATGTTATTTTTCTTAATAAATAAGCACTAAATTATATTTGACATTGAAAAGCAAAAAATGATTATTGTAAAGATTTTAGCTATGAAGGACACTTCTGCCTATTTTTATATATGTTACACATATATTTATATATGTGCCACAAATAAGTGTATTTCAGATTGCCAACATTGCTTTCTGCATATCTATTATGAACATGAACAACAATGTAAGGTTGATGGACATGCATTCAACTTTATTAAAGCCTATCAAATCAGTAACAAACAGGTGGCCCCTTAGGAATGATTAAAATGAGCAAGTGATCCAACAGTTATTATAGTAGTTACAGTAATGATATAATACCAATAAATGTCAAATAAGTGCAGTATATAATTTCAGTACGCAGAAACCAAAAAATTAGACGAAAGTGCTATATGGAAATTAGGCAGGTTTCTGGAAATTCTGAAATTTCGTGAATTATGTGGATGAAAATTGTTTCTAACAGTCAGGGCTGGGAAGCTCTTCCTCCACCAGGGGCTTGTGAATTTCAGGATCCTCCTGCAAAAAAACAAACCAGAACGTCTCTAAAACTGCATCAAGCTCTTCGTTAAAGCAGTTTGTAGGTGTAGTTTAGAACATATTTTGACTTCCTGTGACCTATATAACTGACATAACTATATCTATCTATCTATAGGTGAAAAATGAAAAAAATATAGATATGAAAGAGGTAAAGTAACAACTCATTGTGTGTGCATGTGAGAGAGGGAGAAAGAGGTGAAGTATCTGCTTTCTGCCTCCACTATGTGTTAGTTGCTTTGGCATCATAGACACAATACAAATCAAGAGAAGCAGATTTCTGACACTAAACATCTAGAGACTGGCCAGCTTGATTGATTATAAAGGGAGAGATTAATTTAAAGACATTTTTTTACCATTTCTCCTTCCTTCTTCTTGCACAGAGCCCTCAGACTCAGGGTGCACAAGCTGATGGTGACACAAAGTTGAAGCACAGCCAGAACGATCATTATGATAGTCAGTCCTCCAAACAAAATCTAGGTGAAGAAAACCAATAATTTTAGTAGTGAGAAAGGTAAGCGGCAAACATATAAAGTTCTAAGATTGTAAACCTGTTACCGTGTTAAAATCACACAAAGTTATTATCACTCCTCTCTACACACATTTCAAATCAGATAACAAACACACCCTCACTTCCCAGTTATGCATGAAAATGCGGCTAATGTCCCTCCGGAATCAATACATTTTTCTGTACCTCATATCAATAAATATAAATGTATCAAATTAATAAAAAATGATATAATACAATTTTGGTTTTATGAGTAAAATGGCATACCATGTAGAGGTGCCTGCGGTGCTTGCAGTTTTCAATAATTTCATCCAACAGGGCTTTCTTCTGAGGAGATTCTGTTGTCGTCACGTACCTGTACTCGTATCTATATTGATCTCTAGATTGATCACAATCGTCTTCATTTTGAGTCTCTGAGAAGCTTACTGAATAAAACACGATGGCAGTTATAGCCAATGCAGCGCTGACAAGATTCATCAGGACTGTACAGCTAATCTGGAAAAAAGAATCTCAACACTGTCAGGCACCCCTGCACATAATTAAAGTTTTACCAAATATGTAGCATGTTTCCAATCTAGTGTTGCTGGTGCATCCATTAAATATAAAGGGGAAACTCACCATGCATGGGTTTTTAAACTTGTCAGCAACGATGCATATGATGCCAACCACAATAAACTTAAAAACAGAGGAAAAACAGAACAGGTTAATTTCTCAATATGAGAAAATTATCTTAACATGATATCAGTTCCCAAGCCCCATACACAGGAGAGCAAGTGGCAACCACTGAATTCTGATTGCTGTGTGTCTGGGAAGAGGAAATCTGTTTAGGACAATTCTTTTTGACAAGACCTTTGGTTCCCTCGCTTAGATGTTTTCAATATTATTATGTTGAATCATCTTTCTATTTTTAATGCCTGAGACCTTGGAATGAAAAGAGCACTCTTATGTTTGTGCTTTTATCATTTTGTTGCATGGTGTCCTTGAGTGTTTGCAAAGAACTATTACAATCAAATGTATTTGTTTTATTATTATTATTATTATTATTTTTTTTTTTTTTTTTTTTTTTTTTTTTTTTTTTT
>JBBMFX010000001.1:2403009-2422041 GCA_037832545.1 Rhabdalestes septentrionalis | reverse complement strand
CACTGTGGACTAGAAAAGGGCCACCCAGTTGGATGCGTGGCGTTGTCCAAATGTACTGGCAGGGGCGCCTCCAGAAATCTTGGGCCCCATAAAAGATTAGAATCTCTCCCCCCACCCCCGTCGTGTGCACAGGTTTCTGGGAGAAGTTGGCGCCAGAGAAACGAGCTAGGCTATGTGAAACTACATTTCCCATAACCCCTTTCATTTGGTTGGGGAAGTAGCTGTCAGCTGATGTGTGCTTAGCTTGAGGCTAACTATCAACATCCACATTTCTAAAAGAAATTGATATAATTATCTATTATTTCCCCAGAACTATGTTACGACCTAAAGCATTAACTCAAGTCCTCAGTCAGGCAAACACTAGTGGAGTACAAAGCACGCTGTAAGTACCTTAACTTGAGTTTTATTTAGAGGGCTTGTAACCTTTTTGCTAGTAGGTTAGCTATCCAGCTAACACCAGTAAAACGATATAGATGTGTGTGACTAGTGATTGTTCAGTTTGTTCAGCATGCCTGTGATTTGTTGTTTTGACTTTGGGTTATGTTACTACAGTGTTACTAACGAGGTAAATGAGGTAGCACGAGACTGAACCTGTTTTTTACTCTAGTGTTTTGCTCCAAATTAAATGGCTTGGCAGCAGATTAGTCATGTATGTGATTGGTGCTTTTTCAGTTTGAAATTACAAGTATTAAACTCCATGTGTATACATATTTGTATACATAAAATAATTCTAGGTGTACAATAATGAGTTAGTACAATAGTTTATTTTAGTATTTAGGTAAAGCATTGGTATATTCAGAGATATAGTCATTTATATATAGAGGTCTAATCTTAATGCTTCAGCATTGTGGACAACGCTATGTGTCCAACTTTGTGGACAAAATATGCGGAAGGCCCTTTTATTGTCTTGTCCGTAAAGACAAGTTTGGATGAGTTGGATGTAGAAGAAACTGACTTACCCAAATAGCCCTGGCCTCAACTCATTTTGAATGGAGATTACAAGTCAGGCATTCTCATTCAACATCAGTGCCTGACTGCAGAATTAAGTGGCACACATTCCTACAGAAACACTCCTTCATCTTGTGGAAAGCTTTCCAATGAGAATGGAAGCTGTTAGGGGCCCATATTAAAATGTGTAAAATAAACGAAACTATATATATTGTAATGAAACAGTAAGACAATCCGGTAATAAACTGTTGTCAGCAGAAATATTGTACTTGTTGCACAGTCGTTCACCAGTACTTAGGAGTCTTTTAATTCAGTGAAGAAATGTACCATGACTGAGGGAAGATGATTCTGATATTGCTGCCTTCACCGGAGAAGGTCTGTCTTGGAGGACACCTATTGCTTTAAAAAACAAATTAAATCTTTTTTTAATTATTAAATCTGCTACTCAGTTGTGCTGCACTGTGGGCGGGTTTCCCAGACAGGGATTCAACCCAGTCAGACCATTATTTATGTTTTAATTCAGAGATTATTCCAGAATTAGCCAGACACCGGCTAATTAGTGAATGAAGCAACTTGTGAAGTGTAAATTCATCATACGTGATCACACCACAGCACAGCACATGGTATGGACAAATGTGAAATTATTTCTCTGCATTTAACCCATCTCAGTTGTGCCAATTCCAATTGTAGGGGCAGACCCTTACTGCCAGGCCACCAGCTGCACCACTGGGTGCCCCCATTGATGACGCAGGCATTTTTTGTGCACTTAACTAAAGGGAAAATAATTGAAAAATAGAATGACATGTTCTGGAGTCGTCAAATGTGTTAAAGGAGCATGTGTGGTCTAGACCTTATCTGACACCAGAACATAAAATCACTGATGTTTGTGAACCCAATCAAGTTCTCATGGCAACGTTCCAACATTGGGGTGGGGATGTTAGTATAGCAGGTATTGTGTTATGATGATATTACATTGGTTTTAAACTTTAACCTAACAGTTTTTGCTTGGTTTGGTTTTGTATTAGATTACTGAATAATGAGGGATCGCTCTTGGCTTACTCCGGCTATGGGGACACAGACGCAAGAGTGACTGCAGCCATTGCCAGTAACATCTGGGCAGCCTACGACAAAAATGGTCATCAAGCCTTCAACGAGGACAAACTCAAGTTTATTCTCATGGACTGCATGGTACATTACACAGTTTCGTGCCCAAGAAGATCTCCCACATGTCAGAATTGATATAATGTTTAGCTTATACCATCACATACTTACAGTTGTTTTGGTTTGTCTGTAGCTGCCTTAATAATCTAATCAGTAGAGGACTATATAAACATTCAAATCCCAAATAGCCCATATTAGGCGGTTTTAGTTAAGTTTAAATCTACTTGTATGGTGCTTTTTGTGTGGCCCCAAATCAGCTTTTTCCATCTGGGTTCAGGCCACTAATGAGGAACGCAAAAGAGAAACTGTAGAGCATCCTTAAATTTACATGACATACATTAGATAAGATCCTTAGATCCATGATTTTCATCACAGAACTGTTCCTTTGACTGTGATTGGCTGAAGTTTGGTGTAGGTGGAAGCACACCCTAGTATCTCACCAATCCTTACACAGTTGTTAAATCATAAAAACACAGCTAAGCCACAGAAAAAGGAAAAGGAACACTCCCCCATGCATACAGCACATTATTGCGTATTTTTCGGTTGTGAGCAACCCAATAATGTTCACCCTCTGCATTCATAATTATGACACTAACAGTGTAAGTGGGAGTGGGAGTGAGTTGAGACTCAAAACATCATATGTTGAGACTGTAATAACACCTGTACCCAGATTTTAAATTTAAGACAGATTTATGAGATTTCAATTACAACTGAAAACTGGTCATCATATACCACCATTAATATAGGCACAGAACTAAACATAACTAAACAAACAAGCAAATGTACATGCTGTCCTATTGCTATTATATGCTGATAACCCTTTGAATGCATATTGATGCCAGCATACACAAACTGATTATCCAAAGTCCAGTCAAGAAAGTCAAACATGGTTGATATACTCACCAGAAACTTGATTGGAAAGGAAAAAATTGGAGTCTGTAGATACCGGGTGCACCTAAATTAATAAACTGACTTGCATCTGCCCATGATTGGGGATTATGAGCATAATATGATAGCACTCATGTAGTGCATACCAGCTGTGTGGTGTTTGGATCCAGGTACTGTGATGTCTTCAGTGCAAATATAGCCATTGTGTTTAAAATCGAAATGCAACAGAGAACCTGTACAAGGCTGTTGGATTAGGGAAAATAGTTGTAAATCTGGTCAAAGTTACTATTTTGTCAAATGATGCCCTGTATGTGCTTCTTTGCCATGTACTACAAATAGCTTTAGGCCAAAATGTTCTCTCAAAGTGCATTCATAGACATGTACATCTCTGTGAAGCATCTAGAGTCACTGGCTGGTTATTTTCGCCTACACTGTAAAGAAATTAGACCATCTTGAATGACTGTTCACACTCTAATTGTTTAGATTTGCTTAAAAAAAACAATGCAATCCTGTTTGAGTTATCCATAGCTCAAATTCTGGACCTTGTATTTTATTATCTATACACTAAAGCTGAGGGCTGATGCAATATTGTGTTGAAGTAAGTGTTAGTGAGTGTAGCCCTGGTACTGAGAATACCAACATTGCCTTATTATTTGCCTTGATGGTTTTGGCTGAATAACAAATAGAATCAATATCCTTGTGATTACAGGAGGGCAGAGTGGCCATTACCCGTGTTGCGAACCTATTACTGTGCATGTATGCCAAGGAGACAGTGGGCTTTGGCATGCTGAAAGCAAAGGTAGGACACACACTGTTTGTGGTGCACCTTCATCTCTCAAAATTATAGTTTGGAGGAAAATCTAATTCACACAATTTTCTCTTTCCCTTCAAATGTAGCCAGTCAGCCACTACACTGAAGTTTGCTTCTTTACTTTTGTATTCGATATAAAGCCGAGTCTTATAATAGAAAGGAAATTAATAGAAGCAAATTTGCTTATAGCAACTGCATGACTAAATCATCACACACTTGCCGAAACTATGTATAGGTGTTGGCCAATTTAAATAGCTTTGCCCGTGTGGTGTCTGACACTCTTCAGAGACACACAGACAAAATACGTGCAACTACTTTTGTTTTTAGCTATGTGACAGATTGTAATTTTACCTTTAGAGATAGCTGTGTCATACAGTGAGAGAAACTACACAAGCCTATTTGAGTCTGCTTAAAAGGGCACTCTGGTCAAACTGAAAACATAAGTGCTTCATCAGTTTTTAGAATAATGATGATTTTTAATCAGAATCAGAAAACATTACCCATCCCAGAGGAAATTGCTTATGCTACGACTGCACGGACAGACGGCTATAAAGCAAAAATAAAGCTCTCTAGAAAATCCTCTGAAAACGAAATACTCTGTTCAGTAATAAATACAATCACTGCAGGAACAGTTTACTAGTTAAAAAAATAGTTATTGAGTTGTTCTCAATACCACTAACAATATACAGTTAATGTATGGGAGGAGCATTTTTCCTGGGTAAAAACTCTGTCTCAGTGGATAGCCAGGATTTTTTGACATGGAGGGATGAAGGCTACTTCTCATTGCTACAGAAAATGAAAGTGTTTTGCAGTAAAGTCTGTGATAAAGGTATGTAGGAAAGAAGCAGACATCAACATCAGACATGGATTAATTGCTCTTATATTTGCAGAAAGTGCTTTGAAATGGGAGGAAATGGAGTACATCTAATTATGGAATATATCTTGTAGGGATGAGACATGATTTTCAAATATTCGATACACGTTCGAATATCAAATAGTTATTTCGAATACCATTATCTCACTTAAGGGAATCGGGGAAAAAAAACACGGAACAGGAATGAGGAAGTTTACTCACCAATACATCATGTAATGCATTAATTCAGCCTGAGGGTGTCGCTAACACTAAAGCTCCCCCATAGGCTACTCCAGAAGAAGAAAACTGAATTTTACTGCGCAGCGTGAATAACGCAGAGACCTAAGGCTATTAAAAGTTCTGTATGGGACTCGTTTACGTTAAATGGCAATGAAGTTCAGCCCAAACTGTGTCGTATGTAGCTGGCATACCACAGATCAACCACTCCCATGCACAGTCTTCCGAGAGCGAAGCACCCCGCAGGAGTGACTTCGGTCTGTTTCACCGGATTTAGCCTTATTGACTAGGCAGTTCTAAATTAGTGATTTATTTTTAAAATTGAGATAGTCTAGAATATAGTTTAATAGGTGATTGCTCTTGTTCATTTACTGTACTGTGATTTGGAACAGTTTGTTTTGTGTGATTAAACAGTTTGCATGGGGAGGTTGATTTCTTTTTTGCCAAAAAGTCACATCCCTAATATCTTGTTCTTTTCTTCAGAATCATAGTCTTTGATTGGTTAAGTGTGTGTGTGTGTGTCTGTGTCTGTGTGTCTGTATGTTTGTGTGTGTGTGTGTGTGTGTGTGTGTGAAGCTGAACATTGTCTTGTTTGTTTTTTTTCTAGGCTGAAGCCTTGGTGGAGTACCTTCAGGAACCATTAACTCAAGTGGCAGCATCATAGGAGGCAGAGTCTGAATTGGTTATTCCTCCTGGGATTCACTTGCATCTTTAATCTTGGCCTTGATTCTGAGAAAGTCTGCTCTCTCTGACTTTATTTATTTGCTCAGTTTTTTCATGCTTTTCTTTGTAACAAAATGAGAAATGCCCTGCAGTCTTTATGTAATTCTGAATGCGAGTTCTTTTGAACCAGATAATTAACAGATTTCTTTTCCATTGTGTTAACCCTTATTTTTTGCTGTAGCTTTGTGTAGGTGTGAATAACAACTAAATAACTTATAAATCAGCCAATATTTGGTGAATACATAAATCTTGTTTTTTTGTATATTGTTTATCTGTTTATTCATATGAATGATGAACCTGTCCTCTCCAGGGTTCACGGCTTCTGTCCTTTAAGCAGTAAATTGTAGCTCTGTAAAAATTCTGGTTCTGGGAAGTTCTGGGAATCAGAAAGTCTAACATAGTGATGAAATACAGTTTAGTGTAATGGGCCTTCCTGGGATCTTCATGCTTTTGGACTATGATTAACATTTTGTAAATAAATGTAAATAAAAGGGCACATATTATACTCTTTTATATTTTTGAGTTTACTCATACTATTCAGTATACACTGAAGTCTGAATTTAGTCTGTACCTTTGTCTGATTTTATATAGATCACAGTAAAGCATGAAAACCACACCAGCCAGTGAGATTTGATGCAGTGTGAGGACTTGCACAGTGCTAGCGGATGAGGTATTAGCTAATATTACTTGTTAGCTGACATTAGACTCAAAGCTAAAGACTCCAAAGGCCCTAATCGTAACTTGTCGGACCACCTAAATTCTTGATGGGAAAATCCTTGACACCAGTGAGGAAGAACACCGTGTTATTTGAGCTCTTTGAACTGGGAGAGGCTCTGTGAAGCCTGTTCTTTGCCTTCCTGCTTTGTACAGAAAGCTCAGGGATTGGCTGGCCCTCAAAAGCAGGCGGGGCCTACTTGTGTCTGCGCCCTTATTGGCCAGGCAGGTGCAGCACAAGAGTCAGTTTCGTGTGACTGCACCTGTGCTTGTCCTACCTGTTTAACCTGCTCACAATTCGGTGTCACACACACCACACACCCCAAACCCCACCCCATCTACAACCCCCCCTCCTCCTAGTCCACTTGTCAGCGGAAATGCCTGGCCAAACACTGCGGCCAGTTCCTCATATCAGCAGGTAAACGCATTGAAGTGAGATTTAAAAGACAGTAGAAATAATCCAGGCTGCTTTTGTTTTTCTTGCTCCCAACTGACGGCTGTACCATTGGGAGTGTGCTGTCCTGTTTTTCTTACCCTGCCTAAACACGTTGACACATGCACTCGTCCAGATTTTGAGAAAGAGGAGTTCATGTGAGAAATGGGGTCAGAGGAGGCCTACAACTTTGTCTTCAAAGGTGCGTTTTCAGCTTTTTCTTCACGTTTCTGATTTTCTGTTGTCCTGATTTAGTGCTGGATGTTCAGTGCTGTGTTCAAAATAATCAGGGAAACACTGCAAGAAGAACTTAAACCTCAAGCATTTTCAGCGTCACCTGCAAGAAGTTATGCTCAAGAGCAAAGAGTTATGGCAAAGCAGTTTATGGAACAGATTGTAGAAGCAAGTGATGTGGATGTATTTTCAGTTGTTTTTGGCATTTTATATATAAATACATTAATACTGTATTTATAATATCCAGACAACATTACATGTTACTTTCAGGGGATAGCTTAGACTTTTACACAGTTCGTCTTAGTTGAAAAAGTTATTTCTCATTATTGTTATGGTTGACTTGATGTCTGTGCCCTTTAAAGTGAAAAAATTCTACTGCGATATAAATGTATTTTTGAGGGGAGTACCACTAATTAATTAGAATTACAAAACGAAATGTTTAGGATGGTTACAAAACCAGTGAGAGTGGTTTATGTTATGTTAAAAATTGGAGTTCAATACCTCTAAAAGCTCCTTCACAGAAAACATTATATTACCTAAAATTTGTACATTGCCTGGAGCTTTAGACAATGTTTCATGATAGATTTGGTGTAAAACATACTGTAATACAAGCAGTATTTACAGGGTCTTTTGGTAAAAAGGATGCATCAATTGTTTTTCTACAGACTGATTTCTTATTAACATTATATACAAAAAAACTTTTGATTGTAAACCAAATATCTGGATTGCAGTTTAGACATTACAACCCCAGTTTCACTCACTACCAATTTCCCTTTTAGGTAAATATTGCACACTTTTATATAATGTATTTTGGTTTTCTACAGTAACAGGCTATATCGGCTGCCTGTCCTCCAGTGTGGGTGTTGGGCTTAGGTTGATTTCTACCTCCCTCGTCCATCAGATGCCCATTCATTTGATGATTTTGGTGTCAGCGTGTCCTGCTGCTGTAGAGGTTTGCAGGGCACTTGAGCTGCCCCTGTAGAGGAAATCGTCTGTGCATGAGACGCTGATTTAAGAATGCAGTGCAGTGACTGTTAACGTTGGTCACATGAGATGAGGAGGAATGTTTGGTCACTGGAAGGCCATGACTGGGCAACTTCAGCTATGAAGAAAGCAAGAAGCCTCAATAAAGGAAAGGGAACCTTGTTTAAAAAGATGTGAGATGTGAGAAAACGGACATAAATTTGCAATGTGGCACAAAGCCAGCGGGGGTTATTTTTGCCTAGCGGAGGACCCGTTTCTCACCTGACTTATAAACAGAACGCTCCAAGGTCGCGAATCCGATTTGCCATAGCAACCAGGGTGCTGTTTGCACAAGGTAGGTTACCATGTGAGGAACGAGAAAGTGTGTTTTCCTCCCAGTCCAACCTAAAGCATGAAGTAACGTTCTGCACTGCTTAAGAAAGCAACAGAGGTGAATGATCTGCCAAAGCAGTGAACGGTGACTTTATGTAGTTTCTGCCTTTTTTTCTCCTGCGTTGATTAAGAGAATACACACAGTCTCTGTAGAAATAGTTTCAGCTACACTGAATGACTCATAGTGTGTGTATTTCTCAATTTTCTTTGTGTCTCGTGAGGCTCCCTATGCAGGGCACTATAGCACCAAAATGGAGCACTTGGTGTCCTTTCAAACTGTGGTTGAAACTCAAATGCCAGCTGAACATAAAGTGCACTGTTTGGTTAGGACACTATTGCACGTTCTGTGTAGTGTGCTTTAGAGGAAACAGCCCTCTCTAATTTCACCTGCTGTTTACCATGGCACTCGATTCAGCTAGCTGCTTCTGCTCACCCTCAAATAAAACAAAACAAAAAAACAGTATGCTGCTTTTTCAAAATTGTATCCCACCATAACATCAGAAATACTTAAAACATGTGTAGCTGACTTGTTTTCAATATTTTATAGTCTGCAGAAACACATTATTTTGCTACAAAGGCTCAAACAAAACAAAAAAGCAACTTTGCCAGGAAACACTTTTTATAAACCACAACGTATACTTGAAAGCTTTACCCCCATCATTACAATGGACTTTTCTCAGTCTGTGTTCTCCTCTATACTTGCAGATTTGCATTCTCATTTGTCATCAGTCATGACCCCAGGTTTGGTTTCAAATAAACAAATACAGGTCAAACAACCGGAAGTCTCCTCAGTTTGTGGGTTTTATTGGGGATCCATGCAGAGGGGTGGATTTTCATGGTCAAGTTTACCAGAATTAATTCCACACATAATTGTGGTGATGATGGACAAGTGCTGATCAAGCTGTTTCACTGAGCAAACATAAACTACTTCCACCAGAACAACCAACTTCCACAATTACATCCCCCACTGCCCCTTATATAGGCACACATTGTGAATATATTTTTTTAATACTATAATAATATTTACTTATTTACAATATATACATTTATATTGTATGACAACAAAAGCAGGCAATGTGCTGTTGTATATCATAATGAGTAATATTACTGAAAATATCCATTCAGTTGAAGTTAAATGTGAAAATGTATGACCTGGAGCCTCGAGTTGAGACTGTTTCTAATGGAAATTGAGCAAATGCATCCACCATCAACATTTAGACAATAGACAGTTAAATAAGGGGGGTGGTGGCCTAGTGGGTAGGATTCTTGCCTCTGGACCAAATCCTACATTCAGCACACCATCACTGGGTTCCTCACCAAGTTGGTCCAGGGAGACTGTCCCCTGTAGTTAGCGAATGGAAATCACTTTTGATAAAGGTGTCTGCTAAATGCCATAAAAGTGAATGTGCATACAAAGTGCTTGGTACTTGAATGGAACTGCAGGGAGTGACTCTGATGAGCTTGCTTCATCTCTGTTAGCTTTATTAATTATTTTAATCCCTTATTGCATTGCTTGTATTTTAACATACACCATTCATAGTCAGCCAGAATGGGAGTGAAATTAATTTTGCATGATAGCCACAAATCTCTCTGGCTTGCCTGGTCACACCTTCAGTTAGCAAAGGTGTTACAGGGTGTGATGGCACAAAACATCCCAAGTGACTCATGAAACCATCAACTCTCTCAGTGAAGTCTTTGAATAGTCCCAGACAGTATAATCTGGGCTAGCTTTGTAGCAGTCACGGTTGCTAAATAGCTAGCACAGGCCTGGGCCTGTAATAGCAAGACCTGTTACACCATGGCTGTTTGTTTTCTATTTGTTCTCCAGTGGTGCTAATCGGGGAATCAGGCGTGGGGAAGAGCAATCTGCTCTCGAGATTTACCAAGAATGAGTTCAGCCATGACAGCCGCACGACCATCGGCGTGGAATTCAGCACCAGGACTGTGCAGCTAGACAGTCAGACCATCAAAGCCCAGATATGGGACACGGCAGGACTGGAGAGATATCGAGCCATCACTTCCGCGTGAGTAGAGTCTCTGTGTCTTTTTTGTATTTTTTTGCAAATAAAAAGATTGCTCAAATATAGAAAATAAAACAACACAACAAACAAATCACCAAAATAGTCCTCATTTGTTTTGCCAAAGAATGAGCACACATATGAATATGAATATGAGTAAGAAGAAGAAGACCACAGTGATGATGATGATAATAATAATATTCACCATTTATGACATTCCTGTATAAATTATAGCCTCACAAGGTACAAACAACCCTCAAATAACCTTACTGGAGATCATCTAGCCCAGATGTGTCAAACTCCTGTTCTGGTGGTCCATGGTCCAGCACGTATTGTTGATTTCCCTGCTCAGAAGCACCTGGTTCACCTTGCCAGTTCATTTAGTGAATGTGGAGTTTGACCCCCCAGATTTAGCACAATTCTGTGGAAATGTACACAGACACAGTCCATCTATTAACTTGTTTGGTTGGTCCAGATGCCTCAGTCATCTTACTGGAAAGAGTTGACTACCGCAAATCAAGACCATCTTAGGTCATATGAGGACTTTTTGAGCTCCTCAGTCCACCTGACCTGTCTTTCTTTGACTCCCTGCTACAGTTACTACCGGGGGGCTGTTGGTGCGCTACTAGTTTATGACATTTCAAAGCACTTGACCTACGAGAGTGCAGAGCGCTGGCTGAAGGAACTTTATGACCATGCGGACCCCCACATAGTGGTCATGCTAGTGGGCAACAAATCAGATCTGGCGTCCATGCGGTCTGTGCCAATGGAGGATGCGGAGAATTTTGCAGGTACTGCATAGTAGCACTGCCATTTCTTTATTAACTCACCACAGTGCAGTTCCTCACACTCATCATTACATAACATGCCAATTATGCTTTATAGGAGTGAATAATTCATATTAATTACAGAATTTTAAGTAATCAGTTATTAATCCTTAAGACAGTAGCCATGAATATTTAGCTGCGTAGAATTTCTTCAAATTTTGTGAAAATCTAATTGGGTTAGAAATAAAATAGCAACATTTGATTAATTTAGCAAAATTTTGATTTAAAGGATCATCATTTATAATCTGGCGTTTACTTATTGTTCACAGGCTAATTTGGTACCATTAGTTTAATAGTTGCAATTAATGATATGTCATATTTTTTTGACTCACTGCAGCCAAAAAGGCAAAAATATGGTGAAGATTATTTGAAATATAACTTCTTTGGAAATATGTGGGGAGGTTTGGACACAATGTGTTTTCTATGTGGCCACTAACGACAGCTTGAAACCAGCAAATCTGAACTTTTCAGTGGTTTAATAGTTTTTTTATTTTATTTGGCTTAAAAATGATGGTAATAAAAGCCCTGGACTTATGGGCCGAGCTAAATGGGACATGCAGAAGTCAATTTAGTTTTTTATTGCAATTTAGTTTTTTATTGCATGTTGTAGGGGGAGGTGTGAAATGTTGAATAAGTGTGGTGTACCTTATGCAGTCATGAGCACTAGACATTGGAATGTGGGTCGATGTAATTGATTTATTTATAAAGATGTATTTAAAAAATGGTAATTGTATTTATTAATTTTAATCTTATATAATTTGAACATATCTGTTCTATTAATTTGTCATGCTTTGTTAATGCCTTGTACCAAATGGTGCACAGCAGGATTCGAGTTTTGCCATGCTAGTATGCAGTGCTCAAAATAAATAAATAAATAAATAATGCCCTGAAAATGTGGGTTATCTCTCTCACATTAAGAAAAAAACGGACTGCTGTTCATGGAAACTTCAGCCTTGGAATCAACAAATGTAGAGACTGCATTCAACAATGTCCTCAGGGGTGAGTTCTGTATACTGTCAATATCTCAGCGCAGATTTCCGCAAAGTTTGCTTCCTTGAAATCCTGCTCTGGAAATTGTGGTGTATTTCTGTTTCATACACAGTGAAGTGTGTCGTGAATTTGTCCCTGTGCTTTGTACATTGATCCTCAATTTAATTTCTGTTTAAAGTAATCGGTTACACTTTCCTCATGAGAGGTTGGGTGCATTAATATAACACATGAACAGAAACAGACATGACAGATACCATAATGTTTGATGGGATGGCTTTCAACATTTCAAATACTGTTATGACACTAAATGTAAAATAGTCACATAAATATTTTGCGCAGATACATTCCCACAATATGTCTCAAAACATGTAAATCACATTCAGGTCTTCATGATGGTGGTG
Source organism: Rhabdalestes septentrionalis (assembly GCA_037832545.1). Taxonomy (NCBI): domain Eukaryota; kingdom Metazoa; phylum Chordata; class Actinopteri; order Characiformes; family Alestidae; genus Rhabdalestes; species Rhabdalestes septentrionalis. Next base: position 2,409,447 of record JBBMFX010000001.1, on the reverse strand, counting down.
CAGACATGTAGATGTGGTTTAGGTGAGCTATAAAAATGAACAAAACCTCACCGTGTAACTGAGATTTGGCATTGTATTAAGTACATAATATGTATTACAGCACAATTTTGTCATTTTGGCGAGTAAATTCATGGCTTCGCTACCTTTCAAACAAATTATTGATAACAATAACACCAATAATAATAATAATATTAATAATATGAATTATAATAATGATAATAATAGTCGCATCCCCTTATCACCTGCTTCTGTCACATTTTATTGCATTCATCGTATTTTCATGACACAAATATTCACTTTTCAAAACCACTTGCACTAATAATCTGTTATTTTATTCGATTTGTAATAGTTACTATATAGTTACTTGTTAGTTTTGTTATAGTTATTTTGCTATTACATTTGCATTATTATTTTTTTCCTCTTCATTGTCTTAGCTTTATTCCTATTGTTGCACTGAGTATGGTTATGACACTAGAATTTTTGTAAACATCTTTCTTATCTCAATAACAATACTAATATTAATGACTAAGGAGAAAACTTGTCTAACATCTCTTGCAGAAATCCACAAGAAAGTAAGCAGTAAAGAGGTGACCCGTGGCTCAATCAGTGCTGTGTCACTGTCCAGTCCCAAAATTACATCCCCTGATGCTCAGGAGGAGAAGAAGGCTTGCTGTAAGAACCTGTAAGATGGATCTGGAGGGGAGGCAGAGAGGGATTAAAAGCTGTCTATCCATTCACTTCTCAATCAACTTTTCTCCATTCATTCCAAAGAACCACTTTTCAACGACTGACATAGCCTTGTGTATTCCTTCATGGCCTGTGGCCGCTGTGAAAAAGTATTTTTGTACAGCTTTACTTTAACAATGGTTTGAAAATGGCCATTTAAATAGCTTTAAAGGAATACTCCAGTGATTTCCACCTAGTCTCTATTCGCTGCATCTGTGCCCTCTGACTGTTTACCACAGACAGGTATTTCAACACTTCCTTGAAATTGCAAAATAACAGAAAACATAAACACGCCTCAATAGCCCACACAGTGTAGCATTAAACCTGAAAGCCTTTTCCAACCACAGTACTGATTAAATTATTCCTAGTTAGATACTGGTTAAAATACGTATGTTAATGACAGTATGGGTACAGTAGGTTCAGTTCAATATTAAACTGAATATACAAAATATACCTTATGTGGATGTTATCTGTTAACAGCTTGGGATATGTACAAATCAGCCTCTTCTTAGTTGGTGCTTATTTCCTTTCAACCAGTTAATAGTGCTGCGGAAGACCAAAACAATCAGCTTTATACAATGATGTGGGTTCTAAATATTAAACCTTAACTTGATTCCTTTTTTTAGAAATAGAGGAGGGGCTTTGCCATACTTGACCATCTACGCTAGTTTATATAGCCTAGCATGGCTAAGAGGAGGGTTGCTGGACTAACAAACATTTAAAACAGTACAGGCATTAAAATGATTGTCAAGATGTTCTTTCAACTTTATAGAACTTCACTGTGGCAACTCAGTAAGAAGCTGTTCCAACTTCTTTTTCACAACACTTGAGGATTTTCTGGTACCATTAGCAGAGGCTGTGACACTTCTGTGCTAACTCCATCTTTATCATTACAGTGATTTAAAAACTACTACTAATGTCTTCCTCTTGGGGGAGTTGCCCCACAACAAGAATGTCTTGTATTTGAATCCAAGCTGGGGCATCTGAGAATCCCTTCTGTGTGGAGTTTTGATGTTTTGCCATTGTATTCCACCGGAAGCTCAGCTTTCCTCCCACAGCATAAAGACATGCATGTCAGGAGAACTGGAGATGCTAAATTGCCCCAAGGTGAGATTATGAATGAGTTTATAGGTCTGCGCTGCGATGGACTGGCAACCTGGTCAGGTTAAGTAGCTCAGAAAATGGATGGATAAATGGATGCATGGGTTGATGGATATTTGGATGGATGGTTTATGGTTGGATGTTTCCACTGTAAACTAATCCCCTCTCTGGAAGAACATGTCACTGGTTTAAAGCTTCATTTACAAAGACTTAAGAATTCAATAAATTGTTCTACGTAATTCAGTCGCAGCTCAATGAATCTATTCTAATTATTACAATATACTGTTTTGCTTTTTATTGCTACAATTATTACTATAAATATTTTGCATCAGCAGATGTTTTAAGCACAGGGAATTATTTGCAGTTATTTTCTGTGGTAATCTACCATATGCAGAACATGCAGCGGATTCTTGATTCTAGATAAAGTGTAGAGATATAGAATTACATAGCCTGACATATACACCTCCTTTACTTGTGATACCATTATTAGGTTATATTAAGCTTCTGTGGTAAATATTATTGATCACAAACATTTTGAATCTATAGGCCTTCTCTACTCTATTGTCTGTAAATGAATCACATCATTTTTGTGGTGAATCCTTTTTCTTTGTTGATCATTTTTAATCAGGATCATTAATAATTGGCAACAAATAGACATATTGTTATCACAGAAATAAAAGATCATGTTTGTTTGGTGCCATAACTATAAGCATAGTCAGGGAAAACATACTTTCTGCATGTTAAATATTAATTCTGTTTGTCGGAATAATCATAAAATTTGAACTTAAAGAGGGCAATTTATAGAAAACTCACTTTTTGCACCCTTTTGTATTTCCATCTGGGTCTTTACTGAGAACCGCCCCACACCTGTCGAGCTACCACCCATTAGATTAGTCGAAGATCCATAATTTTTGTCTGCTGGTTTTATGAGCACATGCTTAAGATGCTGAGTGCTACTGCTTCTGCTACAAGCAAAAGCTAGTGCTTTGGCTGCTAAGAACAACACAAATCCCTACACTTAGGGCTGAATACCGCCTGTGTTTTCTGCCATTTTCACATGTGGTAAAAACGCATCATTAGCATGGGATGGGTGTGGTGTGGCTAACAACTGTTCATTTGCATGAAAGTGACATAGCCCTTAAACAGCTCATTTTAAAAAGGACTGAAACTGTGAAGAATAGAGCTGACGAGATATCTTTATATGAGATTGATTTTGTGCAAAGAACTTCATGAACATGTTTTGTATAGTCCATATACCTATTATAACTTTAATAAGAGGTATTTTATGTCCCCTTTATATTCACACGGCAAAATTTACTTTAGGATTCCAAAAGAACAGCATGAAAATGAGGGAGGGTCTCTTGTATTATTTCCTTGAATAAAATGTGCAAGTTTTCTTTTTCAACGTTAGGCTCCACCCTCCCTCCTCGAATTCAAAAAGTATGGTTGAAGAAGCTTAATACCCAAAAGCAACTAAGCCATAAAGCGACATATTTTTATGAGCCTGTTCACTTAAGGCTTAAGGCATTTTGCAAGACAACAGCATAACATTGAATTTGTTATGTCTTCCACCAAACCTGCGTGTCATCATAAATAATGTATTGTGAGAAACAAACCTTTGGATCTGAATTTTTTATATAATTTCGAAATGTCATTTACCCTTAATTGTGCAGACATTTTATAATATAATGGATGAACAGAAATTGTCCAACATGATCTGAAAATAATATTTTTACCACGTTGTTATGTAACTCCCATTAAAAATGTATTTCTTCTCCTGAAAAAAAGACTATTTCAGAGATATGATGTTTAGTTTGGATTGAGAGACCCTACCGGACAATGCTTTGGTACACACTGAGATGTTCTGTGTTTGCATGTTACATAATTTTTCATTAAAAAAATGCCTTCCTCAGACAGAAAATGTCATATTTGTATTTGGTAATTCTGATATACATAAAGCCATCTAACATGATTATAATTATAATTATTATGTAGATCACCAGACAAGTGTTAGAAAATTAACAAGCTGTTATAAAACAGCAAAAAGGATGAAACAGTTAATGAGTGCATTTTAAAGTCTATGATATGCGTCTACTTCACCACACAAGTGGATAGGATGTCAGACATGCACTGTTACACATTCTTTCATCTTATTGAAGAAATTTTATTACATTTTCATTTATAGTTTAGGAAATAAACAAATAATGGACTGGTAGTGTGTTTTAGGTTGGTTATTAAATCTTCTGTGTGTAAGCACATATACAGATATGAAAATACAAGACATAGTAATATCAATTAATAGTAACCTTTTTAGTAATACTTGTGAAAAATTACATAAATATCAATATGCTGATACATTACGGCTCAGCATATTATAAAACTATCCATCACCCCCCACCCCCCAAACCCTGGCTATATTTGAACCCTGATTTCATTATAATAACAGAAAGTGTATTTTAGGCTGCTATAATATTTGCTTTATTGCTTTAAGACTCTTCTGTTTGACTGTGGGCTGAGGAATCTGCCTGATTTTAATTTACATAATCAGTCATGTGACCTTTCATTTTCCCCCCAAATTATCTTCCTAAACTTATCAGAACTGCACTTCTCAGGTGTGGCCCTGTGAATGATGGGTTCACCTCTTAAGTTCTTCCTCATGTTCTAAGTCAGTTTTTCTCTTGTGCTGTGGCCCTCAGTGACTGTTATTAGGGTTCCCAACCTGGATATCTGGGACTACAACTGCTAGAAATAAAAATTCATTAAATTCACATTTGAAATGTTTGTGGTGAATAAAAAAAATGAAATAAAAACAAATTTTATTATTGTGTGTACAATTGTGTATGTGTATATACTCTTACAGTTCATTTTCATTGTTAAATAATTTAAATTTAAATATATTTGAAGATGCAAAACTAAGGTAATAAATATACATAAAAATATTTAATACACAAAATAAACAAGCAAAATAATTAAAAACATGATCTGTGTGTGTATGCGTGTGTGTGTGTTCAATATTCAAGACTCTTTAGTTGCCACAAGCATGTACTGAAATGTGCCCCTGATTCGGGCCATAAGACTGAAATTAATCAAATAATATAAATTAAAAAACAAATTTGTGAGGCTAGACTAAGGTAATAAAAATGCAGAAAAAGGTAAATTCCAGATAAACATATAGAAATAAGTTCTGTTCAGTGTGCAAACATTTGTATGTGTGTGTGCGTGTACACAGGTTCATTACACCAATAGGGACTTCAATGACATTTGAATTCAAATCCATAGACTTGGAGTTGGTCCCCCTTTGCAGCTATAACAGCTTCCACTCTTCTTGTGGAATGCTTTCCACAAGATTTTTGTCAAATGTTCCTCTGGGAATATGAGTCCCATTAATTCTGCAGAGCATTTATGAGGTCCAACACTGGTGTGAGACGAGAAGGCCTGGCTTGCAATCACCATTCCAGTTCAATCCCAAAGATGTTGGATGGGGTTGAGTTCAGGGCGTTGGCCCTCCCTCGTTAAAAATTGATTCCGATGCCCATGGTTGCCAGTGAAATTCTTCCACACCAAACTCCTCCATCTTTATGGACCAGTCATCCGGAATAGAAAATGGCCTTTCCCGAACTCCACGAAGTTGGAAGCATGGCGTTAGGCAAATGCCTTTGAATCCTGGAAGTAAGGAGCCTTGCCCAAAACCCTGAAAAACAGGTGTGTCACAATATATTTGTCCATATAGTGCAGCTTTAGCACACGTCTGATTGTGTGCGGATTCCATGGGAGTTTCAGTTTCAGTGTGCTGAATGGCCTCTTCTTCCTTCCTACGTGGCATTTAAGGTGCTGTAATCGCCTTCGGTATTGTAATCGGTGGGCAGGACTTTGTGATGACGACATTCCACACCTGCGAATACCAGGGAACTCGCTCATTGGTCTTCGCCCTATGATTGACAGGCGAAGCAGCCAACCAGACGCCGGCTGGTGGCAGGTGTTAACGTCGCCAGGAGCCAGAGAGGAGGACAAAAAGTTTTGGTGACGCAGGCTAACACAGTCCGCTGCGTTCTGGCTTAAAATAACTCGTTTTTAAAGAAATAGCGCGTGTTTACTTCAAGACAACGAACAAAGCGTTATGAGTTCTTTTTTTCGCCTCTCCTGGCAACCCAACGAGCTGCTGCTGTTTTCATGACATGTTTCTTTGACGTTAGTTAGCCAAAAGCTAAGTAACACTGGCCATAGCGAGGCTTTTGTAGAAGTTTCAAGAAGAGACGTTTGCGCACTCGTTTTGGGGAACTTTAACCTGCTCATCGACACAATGACGGGCAGAGAAGAAGAGTATGACTATCTTTTTAAAGGTGAGTGGCTAAGCTAGCAACCAACTTTCCCCACTCGAGCTAAGCTAAGCATACACTAAGTGGACAAAAGTATTGGGTCACGACTGTTTTCGGGGTTTGGGCCCGTACTTCCAGAGAAGGGCTTGATCTTAATGCTTCGGCATACCAAGACATATGAAACAACATGCTTCTAACTTTGTGGTTTCTTGTGAAAGGCTTTTTATGTTTCAGCATGAGCCATAATGAGTATGATGAGTATGCTGCATGCCTGTTCCGTAGTGCGCAAAGAAAT
>JBBMFX010000001.1:2390399-2402999 GCA_037832545.1 Rhabdalestes septentrionalis | reverse complement strand
ATTCCATGAAGACATGTTTGGATGAATTCGGTTTGGAAAAAAACTTGACTGGCCCGCACAGAGCCCCGACTCCATCCGTCGTCTTTGGGATGAACCGGAACGGAGATGAATTCGTTCAATATGAGTATCTAAACTAGGAGTGGTGAGCTCTGGTCCTGTAGGACCGTGGTCCAGTACGTTTTGGTGATTGTTCAGAAACACCTGATTCATCTCACCAATTAATTGTCAGGTTTAGTGAAAGTGTCTGTGGAAAACTACCATCAAGCTGTGCTGGACACTGGCCCGGAACATCCCTGGTCTATCCTCGTTAATGCTCTTCAGTAGAGTCTACTGAATGAGTTGGCACAAATTCCCACAGAGTCCATCTAAAAGCTTGTGAATAATGAGCTGTTGTAGCTACAAGGGGGGCCGACATCGTTTTAAGGTCTATGTATTTAAAGGCAGTCTCTAAAAATTCCCCGTTGGTGTAACGATCAGTCGTCCCAATTCTTTTGTCCATATTGTGTAGCTGTCGCTCAGCTCAAACTGACACTAACTATAGGGTACTTTCAGAGTCGGCACCAATGCACAGTAGTCAATTTGACGCATTACATCAAAATATTTGGTATCTGAGCTCCAGAAGGTGATGTAAAGCTTGATGGTTCAACTATTACAGAGAAGCAAACTCCATGAGAAGGTCATATTTGTAAAGTTACGTTAGTCCAGAGAGGACCCCAATACATGGTGTTTAATGTAAATCTAGCTCTTATTTCATTTCCTAATATGCAAGTGAAGTGACCATTCTGTCATACATAAACACACCGCAGCACAGTGTGAACAGCTCCAAATTCTTCCTCTGCTTTTAACCCATTCACTAAGTGAAGCAGGGGGCAGCCAGGTAAGTCAGGTGCCACTAGCAGTCTTGGGATTTGAACCAAGGAGTTTCTGATAACCTTAACCTCTAGGCAATTAGCTGTCCTAGTCACTCTTCACTGTTTTTGGTAAAGGTCTACATTGGTTAGTAAGTATTATCTCCTAATTTTACTTGCAAAATGTACTCCTAGGAGTTTTAGTATACTAGGTGTGGACAATTGAGGTGCCTAATTTCTTTAGGAACGTGGGAGGTAAGTTATGAATGCTGAATCATTGGGCTCTTTATTTCCAACATATGTTCTTTCACAACAGCCAGGTTGTAATATTGAAGCTAAGGTTTCTGCAATTGCTCGCTTGTAATTGTATCCAAAATTGTTTACAGTACTTTTTTGCCCTTTATTTTTTTTACGAGCTTGTACTGCAGGTTTACATGTGGCCTGGTCATCGTCATGCACTCGATTATTTAGAACTGGTCAGAGACAAAGAGGTCTTTTGAAATGGGAAACTAATCAGTAGGCTTTGTTCCCAAACGGAAGGGCCACAGATGCAGTAGAACCGGAAAGACCTGCATGAAGCTCTTTTGCACAGCATGTGCTTTACTCATAGCCGTGGAAAGATGAGATATCAGGTCTCAGGTGGTTCCAGTTTTAGAATTAGATTCATGAATGCAGGTTTAAATAAAAAAGAAAACCAAAAGGCTTATTTCAGTCTATTACATATGGTTCATTATTTCTCCAGGTTAGGCAGGGACTTGTGAGGGTGTTTCATTCAGCCATTCCTTGAATCATCATCTCTTCGTGTTTTAAGCAAAGAGCCCCACCTCTGCTGCACCTCTCATTGTTTGGCAATGACTCAGTCAGTGCTAATGAATCACTGCTCTGGCTTTTTTTGTCATTTGACCAACTTTTTACCTGGTGGATGTTTTAAACCATGATCATTTTTCAGAGCTTGTTCTGCCAATGGTTAATTTTCAGATATTTGACCATTAACCTGTGGCCAACATCATTGAAATAAAGCCTTGTATTTCTAAAAAGGCTCATATGCAGGAGAAGAAAAAAAGTATATTTATGGCATGAGATTGTTATCTTTTTTTTTCATATGAATACATATTCTTTAATGCACACACAGATTAAAACACAATGAGAGATTAAACTGCGGTCTTGTTCAGTCAACACTTTGAAAAAGTGTAAATTAGATTAGATTACTAAGAAGGAAGTGCAGTGTCTTTTCAAAAATCTGGTTTACTGAAAAATTTATTTTAAATAAATGAAAAGTTTATGTTGTAACTAGTTCCTTCATAGTTCTTTATTGAAGAGTTCGAGCCAACCAAACCTACCAGACTTACCATTTAGCCTGATGGTTAGGGAGTTGCCCCTGGGATTGGAAGGCTGTGGGTTTGAATCCCAGGACGATCAGTGAACAAGGTACCACACACACTGCTCCCCAGGTGCTGCAATCCTGGCTGCCCACTGCTTTGTTTAGCAAATGGGTTAAATACAGAGAAAAAAATTACGTTGTTTTCACTCTGTGCTGTGCTGTGTTCATGTGTGACAAATGAACATTTTACTTACACTCTAATCTTGCTGACCATCATTTGGAAACCCCCACAGTGGTGCTGATCGGAGACTCTGGTGTTGGGAAAAGTAACCTGCTGTCCCGTTTCACACGCAACGAATTCAACTTGGAGAGCAAGAGCACCATTGGCGTGGAGTTTGCTACTCGCAGCATCCAAGTTGAGGGCAAGACTATCAAAGCTCAGATCTGGGACACAGCAGGCCAGGAGAGATACCGCGCCATTACCTCTGCGTGAGTATTAAAGTAATCTGCCACAAGTGGCCGTACAGTGATTTTACCATGTTTTAGGCAAAGTGATGTGAGACTGCTTTACGTGTAGTAAAATCAATCAACACGTTTCTATAAGTCATTTTATTAGAAAAATAATAATCTCAATTTACAAAGCCTTTGCTATGCATAATAATTTATAATGGGTACACCACAGTTGCCAAAAAGCTGAAACGGAACCAAAGTCTGCTCATAGCTATTTTATGGTTTATCTAAATTTCAAACATGTGTGGTGCATTTGTAGGACTGTTAAAAGGGAATGCTAATTTGTCAGATATTAATGAATATATGAGTCTTTTATTATTTTCTTATTATGGATCATATATTTATTTGTATTTAATCTGGGATGCTTGATGTTATGCTAACTGGTAATGCTAGCTTTTTAGTGTTTTTCCATTTTGGTGGATTTCCAGTGGCTCTGATATACTCGTATTATGGTAACTGGTAACACCACCTTTCAGATATTCTTAGATTCAGTAGCTCTGTTTGTACTTTTAATACTCATGAGGGCTTGGATGTTTGCAGATATTACCGTGGTGCTGTGGGTGCTCTCCTGGTGTATGATATAGCAAAGCATTTGACGTACGAAAACGCTGAACGTTGGTTGAAGGAGCTGCAGGATCATGCCGACAGCAACATTGTCATCATGTTGGTAGGCAACAAAAGCGACCTAAGGCATCTAAGGGCTGTGCCTACAGACGAGGCCAGGGCATTCTCAGGTCAGCATATCACTCATTTCATGCACATTTTGTACTTTTGTCACATAAAGTTGTCTTTATATTCAGGTGACACATTATGCCGTGTTTCACTGAGGCCTGAGACATTTATTCTGAAACATCAGGCTCGTGCAAGATCATGAAAATGTTTTACCTTCAGCTTTCTTTTCAAATGGTATTTCCTTTTCCTTTCCAAAGAGGGATAATTGGTCATTGAAAACTTATTTTCAAAACATGTGACATATTGAATGCTTTGAATACGCAATCACAGTGGCTTTGCTATGTGACAAGAAGGTACATTAAACCAGGGGTCACCAACATGGTGCCCCCAAGGACCACATGAGTAGCCCACGGACCTGTTCTGAAAACGGCACAACTCGCCAGTGAGCTGCATCTAACATTTAACTTTATCCGGTTGCTATTCTTCTTTAATTACATTTGCTTTTGTATACATTTGAAAACCATTTAAAATATTTATTATACATGAAGTTCAGATAAGTTTAGGTAAACTCTGTTCTAGTGTATCAAACAGGTAGCCCTTCATATGGCGCACATGGCGGTTTAAAAAAAGTTGGTGACCCCTGCATTAGACATATATATTTGGCTATTACTACAATTGTATGTGAATGATAAAATGATTGACTCACACTGATTTTGGAGGTATGAGGTCCCCATCCTGCGCTCCAAACCTTTTAATACAGGATTTTTCTGATATTTTTCATATTTCTGATAAAGCATTGTTTGCAGTTCAGTTATTTACTTATTTATTCCTGTATAATTGTATCAGCAGAAAATACTCCAATCCTGTAGTGACTAAGTTTTATAGTACAGCAGTGTAGGAAACACTATAATGAGCATAATACAGTAGCGTAAGATAATGTAAAGATATTTAGATAATGACATCTCATAATAGCTTTTCTAAAATGCTGAAGTTGGTTCACAATCCCAGTTTATGTGTGTTTTTCAGAGAAACATGGGCTTTCTTTCCTTGAGACTTCTGCTTTGGATTCCTCAAATGTAGAGCTTGCCTTCCAGACCATTCTCACAGGTATTTAACTACACTGAAACATGCTCTACAGGGGGTCATCGAGTAACGAAGCCCTTGACATATTATATTTCGAGATGAACTGGTTTAGTGGCGCAAGGCAGAAGAGACTCCGAATGGGCATAATATGCGACATAAGAGGGAGGGAGTATTTTTATCTAGGCGCCTATTTTCTGTTTTTGTTGCATTGTTGGGCAACTTTTTGGCCTTTATCATGGCTTAATTTTTTAAAATTAATTTTCATTTTTTTTCCTTTTCCTACATTACAGTGTAGAAGGACAGTGTATATGTAACAGTGACTCAGTTGGCTCTGTTTATGATGTCACTCACTAGACAGTCTGTGATAATCGATTGCTTTATGTTCTTGATTTTACAACAGTGTTGGGATATACTATTGAGTTGGGCTAGGGTGTGTTTCAACTTACACCAAAAATCGGGTTACATCGTTGTAGGAACAGATCTGTCATAACTTGTGGACCCCCTGTACTTGATTCAGACGTTTACATAGTTTTATCTTGAATCAAATGTAGATCAGCATATTTATATTTTATTTGAATTTTTACAGTAACATGTGCACATATTTGAATCCAGCAAATTCAGCGCAACCTTTTTTGCTGTGTATGAGCACCAGCGTGGGGATGCCTTTTGCAGTTTTTATAATGTGCCATTAGGTGGCAGCAAATTCTAAGTCACGGGCCTGTGTAAGTCTCCTGTGAATTAACACGTTTTCAGGTCAAATTATCAGTATTTGCTCCAATGAAAGTACACGTTCATTTCAAAAGGTGCCTGCTAAGCAATTGTTTATTATTTAAGTGTATATTTTCAGACCATGGTTTTGTAAATTATGTTGCCCGATTTATTTCAATTTGAAAAAGTTACACTGTGGATTTTAAACAGGCTGAAAGCTCACTCTTTTTCATTTTCTCTCTCGCAGCAATCTATCGCATTGTTTCCCAGAGGCAAATCTCAGGGCGTGGTGATGCTGATTTCTCCCCCAACTCCAATGTAGTGCCCATCACTGTGCAGCCAACTCAGAGCTCTGCCAAGCAAACTGTATGCTGTCAGAACAACTGAGCAGCCACCGCAGCACCACAGGATCATGGGTAAAACCGACATCAGGCTGGCCACAGGCCGCAAGACGAGCATCACACGTGCCCAGCTCTGTTTATGATGTCACTCACTAGACAGTCTGTGATAATCAATTGCTTTATCGGTTATGCCCCAAATTCAGCAATTTAAGCTTTTATAAACGAACAGGAGAGAAAGGAACAAGGTTTTTTTTTTTTTCCATGGACTTGACTGATATAACATTCTATATATTTTCTTGCTATTTAGAGACAGCACTGGGAGACCATTTTATTTGTATGCACTTTTGTCAAAAAAGACTAATTACAAACAAAATGCTGGAATAACTTTCTATCACCGAATAGCGCTTAGAATGTAAACCAGTACTGAAGAGACCTGTGCGTCACACAGGTTTAGAGGAAACAAGGGTGATATAGTGAAAGTCTTTTGGTTTTTTTGTTTTGTTTTTGTTTTTAACCACTACACAATGTCTCGATCCTTAAGCAATCCTTACACAATGTCTCGATCCTTTGTTTTGTTTTTGTTTTTAACCACTACACAATGTCTCGATCCTTAAACAAGCGAAACACAAAATGAAACTGTTCTCATCTCTGTGTGTTCTATATTCTTTATCTGTAAGGCTGACTCAAGGAGAAAAGAACCTGTGTTTTATTTAATATTAACTGGTATATCTGAGATTACATTTTGAGATTAAATCTTGAGAACCTGTGGATTTCTTTTTGTAATACTTTGCAAAAACCTTTCTCCCAGTGGTGTTAAATGTTATTCTGCCTATATTCATTTTTATTTTCTTATTTATGGATGAATTAATTATCAATAAGTGTCACTCCATTCACATTCTTTACGTGGTGTTCTGAATATGAGGCACCTGGTGTAAAGAGTAAGACAGCTTACTCTGATTAAGGTCTATGAATGTGCTTCCTCTGGGCTTTACATCTAGCTTTCTGAGCGGTTTTGTTGTGATCTTCTACATTATTTGAATATATTTCAATTGGTCTTGCATCAGTGGCTTTTCTGGGTGTTGTCCTTTCCATAATAGTGGTTTAACCTTTCTTTCTGTGGCTAGAAAACAGAGGCAGGGACTAAGACGAAAGCAGGAAGCAGCCCGTCTCAGGCTGGAGGCTCATCCTCTAGGTGGATGTATTATGTTGCAGGATTGAGCAACAGTGGCGCACAGAGATGCTCACTGAGGAGTTTCTGGTGTACTGGAAGGGGCTTGTCTTACTGTAAGTGAAATCCTCATTGCCCACCACTATTATCTGCCATATGTAACCTGAATAGAGTTATACCCTCCGGGATCTCTGTTAACTGTCCCATATCTCTCCCTTTCTCTCTCTCACTTTGCCTATAGTTGTGACCATAGGCCCCCCACCCCACCCTGAAAAGGACAGAGGGCTGATTTTGTAGGTCAGGTTAGGGAAATTAAAGGGCACTCTGATGAAGGTCACTTTTCTGTATTACACCTGCTGTAACACTATTACACGGTGATGTGAAATTAAGGCTCACAGCAGTCTGTAAGCAGGGAGAGGGGTGCCATTCTTTCCTGTGGTATTCAGCAGAGTATGCTTCTTACATCTTGTTCTGTTCTCATAACTAGACATGTGGCAACCATGTGACCCTGCATGGTAATGTAACCTACAAGGGAAATGAGGAAAAATGTGACTTGGTGGCTTTCACACTGGATGGCATTGAAAGGCGGGGGGTGGATTATGGTCTGTATATCTGGCTTTAATATTAATAAAATATGTTTGCTTTTAGCTGTTTTCCTCATTTAGCATGTAACTGGTCCTGGGGCAGAAATTGCAACAGATGTTGAGATTAAATTTGTTTTATTAGAAACATTTACAATACATTTTTTTAAAATAACCAAAAAATCAAAACTAGTATGGCATAGATACATTGATCAAATATCAAAAAATGAAAACTCACAAGGAACGTGTGCTAAGAAATCAACCTGCAATTTGTGTGCCTCTTGTGGGCACGACACTGTATGACAAAGTTAAAAGAAGACTTTTGAAAGTATTGGCTAGCCAAGGCTATGGTATGGCAAACCCTTCTCACTCAACGACGAGAAACCAAACACTAACAGCAGGAGATGCTGGTCCAAACTAATACACTACATGACCACTACATGAGTTATATGAAACACTTCTACTGTGTTGGAAGATTCTGAAAGCTACCAAAGACAAACTGCTGGACCGGAGTTCTCCATCCAAAGCAAGACCAAGAAAATGATCATCCCCATAGCCCCCTTTTTGTGTCCCTACCATACTGAAAATCATACCACGCTACACAGTTACCTTTGCCATTACAAAGTCAAAACAGTTGAGATACACTTTCACCATGAAGTTAAAGCCGAGACTGTCCTTTTCAATGCAAGCTTGAAATTAACAAGCCAATATGTTACGCTAGAATTCGAAGTGATGGTGAAAATCTACAAGCGAAAAAGAAGTAAGCCCTTAAGTGTAGTGTGTGTGTGTGTGTGTGTGTGTGTGTACGAAAGCCCCCATTTTAACGAAACATAACATTTTTCAGTACTGTTTTCCAGGCCTGGTGATGATACAAGATAACATGCATTGTATTACTATTATGAAACATTTGAATGTTTTTCTGTGTGTGCTGAAGCCAGCATAGAACTACTACATCCTGTTCACATTCAAGGGGCAGTTGAACATTCCGTTTAAAGCACAGTTAATTTTTTTGTGATGAAGGATTTTGAACACATTTCAAATGCTTAGAACATTTTATGTAGTAGATGTATGTGTGAACGGATGAGTGCGTGTGTCCATATGCACAATTTTCCGCCTGCTTCTTAATTCTAGACACCACTGTGATGTCACTGCGGTTGAGACGGGTGAAGCATTATAAATACAAGAAATACTTTTTTTTTTCTTTTTTTTTTTACTGGAAATGAGGGAGAAAAAGATCTGTATTCCGTCAGCAGTATGTGGTTAGTTAAAGGACAGGCCAACAACACTTTGCACCAAGTGTTGATGCAATGCAAAAATGTGATTTTGAGGCACAAACTTAAAGTGACTAAAATACCTAATCCTAAAAAATATTTCTTCTTCCTGAAATCATTCCATTATTAATGCATGTCTTTTTTTTCTTTCTCTAAAACTGTGCACATCTGAAGTTAAAATATAAGCCTTTGAAAGCCCCCCACCACCCACCTCACTGTCAGACGTATGAAGGATTTATCTAACTTTTATAAATAAAAATTCTATAGTTTTAATCATTTTAGTAGAAATCAACATCATGTGTTTTAGAAATATATTAACTTTTACTTTGTAATAAAAAAACCCAAAATGTCTTGAAGTTACTTATAAATATGTTTGCTTCATTTAAGATATTCATAAATAACATCCAGATACTGACATCTCCCTCTTTCTATGAAATAATAACACATGTTAGCAAAATAGAATCTTACGAAAATGTTCCCTTAGTTCCTTCTATAGGGAGAATCTAAACAGATATGGTGGAGCAACTAGTTTCTCTTAACTATGGCATCAAAAACATAGTCTTTGATGGTCAAAAAGGCAAAATTACACACTGATTGGATGGTCTGGTTTTTTTTTGTTACATTCAAAATGCATTGGCCATCTACATTGAAAAGGCATTAGAATTGCTTTAGTGCGTTATGTACATCTTGTCTGTTTGTGTTTATGATATGAATGCTGTATATTGATTAAATGCCTAGAGCCCTGCTAACTGGATTATGTAAAAGGGGTTTCTTGAGCTATAATTACAAATCAAGATAGTAAATATTAACACTATACAAAAAGTTAGATTGTACCCTTACAGAAACATTGTGACAGCAACTGTTTAATTGTAGGTCATTGTGCACTAGATACTATAGGTTGGTGAAGAAGATAAAAGTTTAGGGGATAAGAAAAAAAAACCATTATTATTTCAAACACTAGATGAAGTAATTACTAAAGCTCTCTATTACATGTAGCTCTTTTATATCCACATTTCAACTGATAAAAGGTAAATGCTCTGTGATTAATCAGCATGCATAACCAATATGTATCTAAGGGATTATCAAACCATATATGACACTATGTACTTACTATAAACCACAGTGTTTCTTAATATTTACCTTCACAAGTACAACATATCGTCATTAAAATTAAAATCCGTCTTCCTCTTTAAATTCTAAATTGGACCACTTTCCATCCCTGTACTCCCAGAGCTTAACGCCTCTTTCCTCTGCCTTTAAAACACTGTCATATTGGATGTTTAATAACATATTGTGTATTTCATTCAGTATAAGTAGGTACTCCATATTAAATGTAATTTGCTGGTTTTGTTTTTGATAAAAGACTAAAGACATTCAGGTCTGGAATAATTGTTATTGCAAATTTGCTTTATACTGGTCTCTGTGCAGGTATGATTTACATACACATATAGGTTTGGTTAACATTTTTTATATGCTTGACTTGGACTTGGATTTTCTGATTCAACATTTTGACGTTTTGCTGTTCGTATTGAATAGATAAGCTTTCCCCACATAATTGAGAAGGCTTTCAGCCTATTTAATGCTATATTTTATCTTTCAACCATATGTTTTGAATCTTTTCTCAATTCTTTGGCTACCATAAACACTTAAACTTTCTATCGGGATAACCACGTTACAGCTATAATATAAACAAACTGTGAAACAAAAGTGTTAGTAACTTTTAAAATATTTTCATAATTGGCTTAAATACTGAAATATATTCTCATGATATGCCTATGGTAGTCACATTTTATATCTATCTCCGTATATGTGTGTAAATACAATTCTTTTAAATAGCAAATAATTGCTACTCTGTAAAAAAAACAAAAAACAAAAAAAAACAAGAAAAGTACCTGACTCATTGTTATGACGGGCTCTTATGTTTTGTGGTAACATTTTTGATAGTTGAAATCCATCCCACTCCAACATAATGTGGTTAAGTCCGACTTGTCTTGCCAAAAACATTCTACAAGTAATTTGGTCCCTAGTCTCATACTAAAATTACAGTGTTTAGCCTTATTGGGGGCCAGAGTAGTGCCAACTTCTAAAAGCTGTAAGGTTCTAGTATTATGCATTTCTAATTTGTCAAACAGTAAATGTCACTTCAATTCTTCTTCTCTGGAAAAATGTTATGCATGAGCACTCATATTATGGGAGCTCCATCTTAAGGTGTTTGATCATTTCAACAATGGTAGGATTATATGCCGTCACAATGCACACACCTTCGTGCTAAGAATCATATAAAACCTGACCAAGAGATGCCTGAATTAGATACTTTGAGAGCTATCGTTGTAGGTTTGTTGTATTTATGTTAAAATATAGTTACAGTTATTGCTTCATGTATTCCCTGACTTAATGAACACAAAAGATCCAGGAATACGTTTGTGAAATCCTTCCCTTTTTTTTTTTTTTTTTAAAACATGGGCACGTTTTTTCTAAAATCCAAGCCAGTGAATGTGATTTGCATAATTGTGTTAGGTGTTTGGCTTCAAAAATACACAAGATGTGCATACATACATTCCTCCTAATAGGCCATTGTTTTTCCTTGATCAGTGAATGAAATTGATGTTAAAAAGAAAGCATGCATTGCTTTTTTTGAAAGAGATGTTAGGCTACTGTTTGCAAACGAAACACAAAAAACCCCACATTAGCCGGTGTCAGCCAAATTTAGTTTAAAGAGATACATTTAATTAAACTCTTCACATTGTACCAGTGAAATGTGAAGGGAAAAAAACTCAATGTAACCCAAGTATAAACAACGATAATAATAACAAAAAATTAACATTAAGCTCTCTAAGATGTTCTTCAACTACTATGAATAGTATGTTTGGTTTCAGACATGCTGTTTGTCTTGAAATAAGGTGCTTCACTCTTATCCAGACGCAAGTGTAGTTGAAGCATAAGTGCTTTTAATAGCTTAATCTTTGTACAGTAAATCTCACTTCCAATTAGAACGTCTAAGCCCATATGCCGTGCAAATCATTTAAAATCATGAAATGTTTACCTTTTGAGCATGTAGTCCTATAGTAATTTTTTTTTTTTTTTTTGGAAAACTGCAGTATTGTGCCAGGAACCAAATGGGATAACATCTGAAAAATTAAGTACTGCTAAATTAGACTGTAGCTGCTGCAAACTATTAAGTTATACCAGAACAAAATAATCGCATTTGAATTCCTTGCTGAATATTAAGAATATCAGTAAAGGATCCCTAGTGTACTGTCAGCTCTATTGTTTGGTGATACAATTGTGAGCTTACCCTAACATTCGACCAGTCCCACACATGGTGCATGGAGTCTCCAAAGGGACAAAACTGACCCATTTCAGACGGACTATATTTTTCAGTGGCTCCTTTCTTTCTTTCGCAGCAGCCCTCTTGAGACGAAAAAGACCGAAAAGAGAGACTCTTTCCCTATCCTCCAAATTCTCTAATCTCCTCTGCCAAAATCCTGAGAAGCATCTGAGAATTCCTGGGAGCGATGGAGCGTTCTCTTTGAAGCGGCGCCGGGCTGTTTATTGTGATAAGAGCTCACCGAGGGGCTGAATGCAAACCAATTACTCCCTCCTGCTCTGCTTTGTGTGTCTTGGCCCCAAAAATGGCAGAGAGGATGGCGACAGGGCCTTGTGAAAGAGCGGCGCACTCCGGCTGGGGCCCAGGCCCGGAGAGCTCCGAGCAGAACCTCATTAGCCTCCGGCTGACGTGCTGAGGGGACGCTGCCAGGCCCCACAGTGTGTGGGGGCGAGACGCCAACCCAGGTCTGCCTCAAAATCCCAACAAACTGTTCACGGGTCGTAGAAGATCAGACTGGAAATCTCAGTTCACTCAGTTCACCCAAATTCTACTCCTTCATTGATGTGCTCCACAAGACCAGAGGCATCAGAAGCATTTTTAATATAAGGGGGGTGCGTAGGGGCGGGGTATGCGTAGGGGCGGGATTGCTGTGTGCATGCAAAGTCTCATCCTTTTAGGGGGTGGGGGTGTTGGGAAACCCCTGTTGAATCTTGAATCTTTGGTGAAAGAATCCACTCCACTTAATGGATAGAAGAACACACACCACTGG
>JBBMFX010000001.1:2348840-2383089 GCA_037832545.1 Rhabdalestes septentrionalis | reverse complement strand
GCCGCGCAAGCCATAGGAAACAATGGGTTTCTGAGCAAAGCGCAGCGCATGCCGCGTTCGGTCTGAAACCGGCTTAAATCCCCCGTTAACCATGGATCCTGGTCTCCTCGTCTTGCGTTTCCTGCCTGAGGTTCCCCGAGGTAAATCACGGTTGGAGGCTTGCGCCTTCGACTGTGACACACACAATCACATGGAAGTGCATTTGGTTTAACCTGTGCCCTGTATATAGAGTAGGAGTAGGACAAGGACTGAGAAGATAGTTGCTGGAAATGTAAAAAACCTTCAATAAAAAAAACAAAAACATTTCATCCAGATAAAATAAAAGACTTCACAGGAAGACTGTTTGAAACAGTGAAAGGTAAAAGCAGATTAACACAGTTCATCAGAAGACCCATATTTTGGAGAAAAACCGTTTAATTCCCTGGATTCATAACTGACTTTGATGGAAGCTAGTAATCATATTAGCAAAATCCTCACCATGATGTTGTCTGGTTTAAGATCCTGGTGACAAATGTTTCGTCTGTGCATATGGCGCAGTCCATCACACATACCGTTAATGATAGTGACTCTAACATGTCTGGATAGCTGGACAAAGGAATAATAAAGTGCTCAGAGAAATGATAAAATCTAGGCTGGCATTGTCAAAGAAGACAAAAAATAAAACACACAAGTACTTTTCAGTGTGACAGAATCATATGTTTATGCTGGGTAGTTTATTTCCTAAGAAAACATTACCTGTATTTGTGAGGATGGACTAAACATGGCTTTCTCCAGGTTCTCTCCTGT
Source organism: Rhabdalestes septentrionalis (assembly GCA_037832545.1). Classification (NCBI taxonomy): domain Eukaryota; kingdom Metazoa; phylum Chordata; class Actinopteri; order Characiformes; family Alestidae; genus Rhabdalestes; species Rhabdalestes septentrionalis. Next base: position 2,382,303 of record JBBMFX010000001.1, on the reverse strand, counting down.
GATGAATTCCAAAGGAAAGCACCACCTTCCATCGCTGGCCAGCCAAGGGGAACCAGTTAACTTCACAACATTGGGATGATGTGTTTGGCTGTAATCATGCCATTTTAGTTAAGCACAGGTGTTAACTTTGTTAAATATATCACCCATCTACATTTTTAATTCATATACAGATGGATGTCATATTATGACACATTGACTGAACAGCTGACCTACCTCACACTGTTTTTTGCACATTAGGTCACTTTCACGCTAATTGCACAATTTATATTTGTTTCACATCAGCACACACTTAGTCTTTACTTATCCTTCATTTTATTATTTATATTATTTTTTTCTTAAAATCTTTCTTTTTAATATTTATATGTTTTTAATGTTAGTCTTTAATCTTTAATTTTTATCTTACTTTACATATTTACTTTTAACTCGGCATTTGTTTGTGGACAGCAAAAAAAGAATTTCATTGCACAGAGAAATGCAATTTCTTTGTTCACTTGACAATAAACGCTTTGAATCCTTGAATCTTGAATGTTAGCCTAAAGTGCCCGCTACTATTTCAACATAGTAAAAAAATCCTTCGAACTACAAATATTGAGAAGTCTAAATCCCAGTGGGTCATTCTTTTACATCTTGCCAAATTATGAATTGTCCTTTTGTCACATAAACTTGACTGTGTTTATTAACTGGAAATCTGATACTACGACTAAGTTTTCAATGCCACTTAAGCACAACAGTACTGAGGTAAAGAAATGGCGATAGTGCCGCCTGGAGAGCAGCTTTTAAGGTGGAATTAATATTTCGAATGGGAGCTGTGCAAAAGGAGATACCTTCAGTGTCGTACTGCCGTTCACGAATTTTCCAGGATGAACAAGTTCCAGTCCGCCCCTACATATGAGCGACGCGTTGGGGGGGCTTTTAAATCGCTAACACGTTATTTGTCCCAATCCGAATACCGTATTTGTATTTGTCTCCACCCCTAGTATGTATACACAAGATTTCTGGTTTATCGATTAGGAGTTTGGTTTGTTCTGGGTTTGTAAATGTAAGTGTCTTTGTTTGGTGTATGGGTGTCTATCTGGCTGCGAATGTTCTGTTGAAGTCCTTTAGTTTGTATGAAGGCCCTCATGCAATTTGTTTGTGAGTTGATGGATACCTGCAAATGCGCCTCATCCCTGTGGTCCTGAGGCATGACACCAGCCGAATTATTTTTCAGCTTTAGAGCTTGGGAATGTTATGTTGTAACAGGCCCGTACCCAGAGATCCCAAATTTGTTTTTTGTTGTTTTATATTTGTAATAAAGTATTTTAAATAATGATGCATAATAATTGGAATCCCTGATTAAATCTAAACCAAACTGAAGCCCTAATAACCACTTCTGTGATTCTCCTTGATGGCACATGGCATAAAACAACCCACTGCAGCAACTGGCATTTAAGCGGCATCAATATGGGGCGAAAAGAGCAGGAGAGATGGAAGAGAAAGCAGCAGCATCATTATCGCAGAGTATCCAACATATGTTCAAAAAAGCTGCCAAACAGAGTAAGGCTATTTTACCTCAAGATCGGATACCTAACGTTAGCCAATAGTTAGTGTTTTTTAGCGGGGTAAAGTTGGTTTTGTTTTCGATATTCGTGACACAGTCAGCGATAAACGCCAATAACTTCAAAACGACTTGCTCTAAAAAATTCTAAATGGTGTGACCACCAAAAGGACAACACTGATCATGTTTCACAGCCTTCATTTTCAGTATTTTCAATCTATATAATGAGCACTGCCCCGCAAAAGCCGTCTCAATGTGCATTAAGGCGGGAGAGCTCGCTCTCAGCGGAATTTTCAGTAAGGGGCCGTGAGGAAAGTCGTAGTTTTCTTCATTTTTTGCTTTAGCTCAGTGCTGATAAAAGTTATTACAAATAGAAAGTTAATTTTGGACATCCAATTATGTAATTAAGCTCAAGGGGTAAAATAGATGGTTGTGAAAAGTGCCCACTGTCCCTCCCTACAGATTGAGACTGGTTTCATGTCTCTATTGTCCTGCTGACCAAAGTTACAATGAAGAAGTTAATTTTGGACATGCAATTCTGTAATCAGCTGTTCTGTAAAATGGAAGGTTGTGAAAAGTGTCTACTGTCCCTTTCTCTTGATTGATACTGGTTTCATGTCTATAGGCCCTTAAACTGAGAAGCTATTACAAAAACACCGCCCACTGAGCTAAAGCAAAAAACGAAGAAAACTAGGGTTTTCCTCACGGTCCTTAACTGAAAGCTCTGCTGAGCTCTGCTAATGAACATTGAGACAGCATACATAAACTGCTTTGTAGTGGTTAACTAACTGTTCATCAACTCGAGTTAAGTGGTACAAGATACAACTGGGTTAGTACTATTAACTATGGTGAAAAAAATGCTTAAAACTCATTTAAGACTTTAGATTGACAGCACTATCTTATTATTTTTGTGTAGGTGCCATATTTTGGCAACAGTAAATGAACATAAAATGACTAAACATGATGGAATGTAAATGGGAAACAAATGTTAAAAATGTTTTGTGGAATTTACCAGTAGCTGCATCAAATATGCCTGTAATTGAGGTAAAGGTTAGTGACAATAAAACTTTTATTTCTCTTAGCTCTTAGAGTACTTGAGTAGAATATGTAGACAAAGGAGTCCTGATTGTAATGATTCCAATGTCCACACAAGTTTTGGAATCCGACAAAAGTTATTATTGCTACTTTGGTAGTAAGGCAGCTCAAACAAAGTTGACTGAAGGGCTGATTGATCTGAAAAAGTGTAAGCCTTCTAATAATTTCTGTTTAACAGACTTTACGTGCCTGGAGTACTTACCTATAGATTTCACAATCCCTCACGAGCTCCATTTGAGGTAGAAAATACTGTGGGACTATTTTGACAGATGACAGTTGACCATTATAGACCATTTTATAGACTTTCCCAAATTGTCCATTTGCCATAGTGGGTACTGCCATCTGTAGGAAATAATTACATTTTATTTTAAAACTGAATAAGTACTGAAAATCTGCCTCCAAATGACTTACCCAGTTAATCTAGTGCAAAAAAAGTCCAGGCTATGAAACAGCTAACAAATAATAAATCTAATGTAACATTTAGTAAAATTATACTTCATAGAAGTTGTCCATTATTTGTCTCATTATTTTTCTGTTTATTGTTATGAGTTCTTTCTCACAAAAGACAAAAACATAATTCAAATTGTAGCTGTTTTACCTTGAATATTGGAGTCTTCCTTACAGAATGTACAAAGAAGCAGGTTTAGCTTCTCTCTGAAGTCTGGCTGATCCTGTCGCAGATTCATATCAAGGTTTTAAACTGCCCCAGGCAATCCAGTCTTCAAAAAACAAAAAACAAAAACAGAGTGAAAGAGAAATTCTATTTTGTAATATATGTAATTTAATAAAGAAATCAATTAAATGTGTCAGGGCTAAAATCTGTTGATCATTTCATCATTAATTGTTTGATTTAAAACAATATACTTGATTTAATACGGTATAAACTATATTAGGATAAATGTGGGAAAAATAATTTGAACAGAATGTCCAGAATAGTATCACAACATTCATTACATTTGAATAGTGACCTAGAAATATTGCAGAATTCAGAATATTTATCTTGCAATTTTTTTAATTAATGCTAGAAACACAGTGGCCAATTTGATTAATTGACTTCTGTTATAACTTTTCAAGAGAGGGAAAAACACTCAAATCATAATGGCACAATATATCTGTAAATATTAAACATGAATGAACTACTGGATGAAGATTTGTCGGATTTTGGATTGTGGCACAACAGATTTTGTATTCTGTCCTAGTGGAACCTTAATGAAGGTCATATAGCTTACATTTACCCTCAGTGAATTATTTCAAATATTGACTCACTGCACTGTGCAGAAGCTGGATCACCATCAGGAAAGTCAAGGCCACCTATGCACTGAAAGACGTGACCCGTATTTAAACTGCCACTGACAACAGGGAAAATCATCCTTCTTACAAGAAAAGGAAACCGGCCATAAATAAAAATTATTTTATGTGGAGCCTTTCACTCTGCAGCTGGGTTCTAGACCTCCTCATCAACAAAAACTCACACCAATTGAACTTGACAATATCAGCCGCTAGATGTCACTGTTTCTATATCAAACACCTACCGATGACTTTGACCTGCATTCACAGGTTACCATCAGTTTAACTGTGGATTAGAATCTTAATTTAAATGTTAATTTAACTCACACTGGCATCTAGAACCCCTGATGTGACTGGTCCGGCGAAAAACTAATGACAGCACACCTAGTGTGATGTCTTTATAAAGGATTGTATCTTGATGAGACTGTCATAAATAATTCTCTGACTGCGCAAGTCCTGTCTCATCCAGTGTGTCGACATTTCAAAGAAGAAAACAAAGACTTGTTTACAAAAAAGAGCAGTAAATAAAACGAGACACCCTGAATTACATGCTGTTTGAATTGTTTGATTTATTCCATACCTCTCCACACTTACATAAGTACATTTTTATATGGCAGGAAGATTAATGATATACTTTAAGGCAAAGCAGGATTGACAACATTAAATCTAGCATCATTAAAAAAAGCAACATCTGTCACCATAGATCCCATAATTATATCAATTACAAACCCAGCTGAGGGGAGTTCGCTCTTTGCTTTTAGAGCAGATCTTTAAATAATTGAAATCAAGTAATGATCAGTTGTAAGAATCCGAGTCATAACCACAGTTAAACAAATGAACAATTAAAATCATTAATCGGGTGGAAGTTTCACAATCTGTGTTGTTTTCTTTCTTCCTTAGTGAGACCATGATCACATTAAATATGGGATATAGTATGAAAACCGCCTTGATACAATGCGAGTAAAGTATTGATATTTTAGTGTTTCATTCTTACATTTTTACCGTGTATTAAAGAAAAAGATTCTCTTAAAACAAAAATGTACAATTTCCCACTTATGCCACATAAGTCAAGATATTTGATGTTCAAATGTTTTAGTTTAGAACTGGAGGTGTATTGAAAGACAATAGTCACCCAGAACATCCCCAGATGTAGATGAATGAAGAATACAGACAACAACATGGCTGGAAAGGACTGATCTTGGATCAGATTCCCTCGTGTTTAAGATAGACATTGACAAAATTTGATTCTGGATCAGCACTCCTGAGGCATTTTGTGGAAAACAGATGTTTTTTGTCACAAGCAACTGCTTCACAATGGAGTTTTGCTTATTTTCATAGGTTAAACCACATCAGCATTTGTGCACCACCCTAATGAAAAGCTGGATGTGGTTTGTGCAGGTTGAAGTTTTGGGAATGTATTTCCGGAAAAAGTTTGTGTGTCTACTGCCTTCTGGCTTGTTAGCATCATTAGCATTGTAGCTGAAGTTCTAAAATTAAGAAGCCTGATTTTGTCCTCAAAATATACTGGTATACTTGTTGACTGATTACATTTTGGGCTTTGGGGGAAAATGTGTAAGCTTCATTTTTTTTGGTGAACTATTCCTTTAAGATCATTGTAAGAGTACCGGATTAGCAAAATTACCACAGTTCATCCACAGGATGTTTCTGAGGTGAGAACAAAGATTTGTTTTCAGGGAGAACTGGGGCTTCATAGATACCCTCCACATGTCTAGCATAATAAAAGTGTCTGCTAAATAAGTAAATTAAGACCACAATGTTATGAGTGTTAATTAAAATGTAAAAAGTAGCTTCAATAAAAATACTAAAGTGAGATGAACAAATAGAAAACTTTATTATACAAAACAAAAATTGTTAGCACCACACATCACCATATATTACAATGTCACATTGCAATACTTAGCATATCACAAGAGTGAATGACAGCTCTGTTATTATGTTTTTTCTGAGCAAAATTAGGGGATCCTAGAAACAAGCTTCTGTAAAAAGTAAAATGGTTCAATTTCTTGCTCCTAGAAATTAGCTGCTGTGAGGTCTGATTTGTTGCTATGGAAGGAACAGAAAATGTTTAGTCTGTTTTTTAAAGAAATCAAAAATACCCTAAGGCTCAAATTTTGAAACATAACAAGAACAACATCCTTAAATTCTAAATTAGCACTGACACACAGCAGTGTAAAAGATGTATTTTACAGAAAGATAAAAATATGTACATACATACAATGTTAACAATTACACTAGACAAAAATGACCAATTTTCACCATTAGATGATAGAGACCAACGACATTTTGTTTTTACTAATATTTACACTGTTGCTTTGCCCTACACAGGTCTACTGCCTTCAGTTTCAACATTTATTCTCTTCTTCACACTTTCATTATTTCTTTATATGACAAAACCACACTTTGTCCCCCAGTCTCCCTCTAAGTTCACTGAAAACTATTTAAACTCTTCTCACAGGGAACCAAAAGTACAAAACACAAAAAACATAATCCCAAATACACTTCCACAGTATGAGTGTGGTTACTATCTTACTGCATCCAGAATGACAGAAACATGATTATTTATCATGCATATCAGGGATAGTGCTAATTTGATGTTAGCAGAAAATGCTGAATCAGATGCTGGATGACAAAATGTGAATGAATCTTAAGAACCAGCTCATTTCAAGACAAAATTATTATAAGATCTGCATTGGCCTAAGCTCAGTCCTGGAACAGAAATGATGGTATTGTGTCATCTCTAGTTCAAATCTTGAACTTTATTACTTTCTAATTGTCACATCCTCGTACTTAACAAGCTTGCCGTTTTTCATGACGATCTCTTTGATCTCCAGCTTGCCGCTTTCTTCATCATAACGGCGCTGAATCACTGTACCATCTTGCGGTAAAGGATAATCAATGGATATCTGTGAGATCTGATTGACTAGTTCATCTTTGGAAAATGGAACAAGAGCTTGTGGTTGAGGAGATGGGCTACGATTGATGTGTACTGCAGGTGTGTCGGGCACTGCGGCTTTGTGTGGATGGGGTGTTGGTGGACGAAGTTTTTGGTTTGGCCCTGGGTAAATTGCCCCCGCTCCTCTGGCCCCACCTTGTACACCCAATGCTGCATTTGCTCTTCCATTTACCCCACCTGGTCTGGCTCCCATCTCTGCTCCGTAAAGTACGGCAGCTCTCCGGATCTCAGAAATCACCCCGACCATGGAAACTCTGTCACTGGCATTGGTAGCCACCATCTTGGACACAGCAGTGCAGTAAGGATTGTCTTTCAGAGTCTCTCTGATTTTGACAGGAGACACAAAGATGGTTGGCAGTCTGACCCTTGCGATGAGTTCGGCGATGATTTTGCCCATCGCCCAGACATCTGAACGCTTGTCCCGCACTCCATTCGCATTTAGGATCTCAGGAGCAGAATAGGCCTCGTTCCCCAAGTTTTGGGCAGAGGACAATCCGTTTACTGAGAATTTAGCGAGGCCCATATCTATGATCACAGCACGATGTGTCCCATTCTCAACCTAATGGAAAGAAGGTAAAAACGACATTTATTTAAGCATTTTTCCCCAAACTCTTCTGTGCAAAAATCTGAACACCCCTGGTAAAAATTACTTGGCCTTTGAAATTGTTTTGTTAATTTTCTAAATGAGACAAACACACATCCTCTGCAGGGTAAACTCTACTTAAATGTGTCTTTTTTACAAATGGTAGTGCAGATAAAAATGTTAATAATAATACAATAAATAAACAATAAAGAATAAAATGTGGAAAAACAATTGCAGAGGCCACTTTTTTATGTACATTTCCCCCATGCAGATATTTAGCAGGAAAACATTAAAATTTACAGCCATGTGCACCTCTTTCACTCAAATTCTTTCAGTCAATAAAACACAACATTTTAAACTGTAGTCAAATGTGGCTCTTCTGTTTCATAATGTGTTTTCAGAATGTGGAGCTACAATGCTAATGCAGGTGCATCATGAAAACTGCATGGATAAATCACACACTTAGTTTAATCTTTGTCAAGTTTGTTTATTAATCATATAGGCTCTGACCCTGAAATATATACTGATATTAACAAATCACACCAATTTGGTTTATACGATAACATTATATCGCCTAGCATGCCAGGAAACACATTAGCATGCCTATCTGACAAAGTGTGTTGAGTGATCTGAACAGTGCTAAAATGGTGGCTCCAGCACAAGTTCAGACCAGTCTCGACTCATGAACCACATTTGAGGTGAGGGGGAAAATTCTGTGAATGGAATTTCAGCAAACATATACAGCTCTCACCATGATGTTGTCTGGTTTGAGATCCTGGTGGACGATGTCCTTGCTGTGCAGATGGAACAAGCCTTCGCACATACCAGTGATGATGGTGGCCTTCACCTTTTGATCCATCTGTAGGAACAGTCCATTATTACTTCTGATATAAGCAGCAGAGCATTCAAATGTAGATTTGTTTGTTTGTTAAAAAAAAAAAAAAAGGTTAAAAGACTTGTTGCACTCTATATGGCATATTGGCCTTACATGTATTTTAGATTTCTGTGCGTTAAAGATGGTTGTCTCAAGATCCTCTCCAAAGATGAACTCCAGAGGAATGTGCCACTTTCCATCTTGCAGCCACGGATCTCCAAGAAGCTTAACCACATTGTTGTGATGGGCGTTGCTGCAAATGTTTCCAAATAATTATAAAAGCACGTCAACACTTAGGGTGCAATTAAAATGAATGACAGCATTAAATGCTCATTTGTGCAGTAAACTGTAATTTTACATGTGCTCCTGAATTTAAAACAGAAGAAAGGTTTTGGGGCATTTTACATATATAAAATGTATATATATATATTAAAGGCTTCAAGTTGTCTACCGGAAACCTCGTAACTCCACTTAATTACTAACCAATGAAAAGTGTTCAGAATATTTATACCATTTTTGAAGACACAGTATTAATTTATTTAGAAAATACATGTTTTGGTTTTTTTTTCATGAAAAATAGCCTTTTCGGACACATGAGGTTTTGGCCCGACAGCGACGATATCTATATACTTGATTTTTTAATGTAATTTTTATTTGAATGTATCCAAACAAGTAAAAGTTTGTTGGTGTCATTTTAACTGCCATAGACAAATTATAATCCTTCTTATGTTCAGCCAGGACAAGTCCAATGGTCATGTTACATGTGCTGATTACAATTCTGAGTCATGTAGCTACATATGCAGCATAGTCGGTGCACTTAAATAGAACCTGAAGTTACTATGAGAGTGTGTGTTATAAATATTTGTGTTTTTAAAGGTTGAATTGAGAATCAGAGTTCTTCTAATGCCTGGTAACACTGTTCAATACAGACCCCATCAAATAAAAGTAATACTTCACCCAGAAATGCCAACACTGGTCAGTAAATTCTGGCACCCCTAAACCTGTATTCATTTTTAGCCACATTAACATATTGGGTGACATTATTGGCATTATTATTGAAGTGTTAGAATCAAGAATATGGTATTACTCACTAATAAACTTTGCACTCTCTGCTAAGCTGTTCCTTGGTGATGAAGCCCAGGGGGACCTTCTTCACTGCTGCCCAGGTCTCGTTGTACTTCTCTTTATACACTTTTCCGAAGCAGCCCTTTGCCAGTGTTCTTGTAGAGAAGTCCATCTGAGGAAACAACGTGAGGACAGTCTGAAGGCTTCTGCAGTCTTATTTCATTTCCTGATTCAGCTCGTTTTGCAGTCTTATTTTTGCCTTTCTGGTATTCGCTGAACTGAGGTGTGGCAAAATAAAAAAAATCCCAAAGAATGAGGTCAGGTGAGTTGGGCAACACTATTGCAATTACCAGTGGAGATCCACATTGTGCAACATATGCAGAGAAAATCTAGATAGGATATTCATTGCCTGTCATTTACAGTAATACTAAATTAAGTCCATGCTCTTATTATCTCTATTTCCTTCCAGTGCCACAGTATCCGCTATTGTATCACTTTCAGGTTTGGTAACTGGTCTGTGGACGCTAGATTTTCTCCTGATACATCATTTGACATTTATTTAACATGTGGTAAAATGTACAGAGATATTATAGCTCGTAGTTAATAAGAGTCATAACTTCATACAATTTCTTAATGGGAAAAAAAGAGCATCAATATCTGACATAGAAACCTACATTTTAAATTATGAATTTAATTCTAAATTGTTTTATTTTGCCTGTACACTGGTCACGACTAAACAGTGAAAAAAAAGTTGTATTTTGATATGATGAATGTATTTTGATATCATTTGCACAATGAATGGGCATATGACCAAGAGGGATTCAGTTTTCTTAAAGTTTTAAATGAGTCAATGAAACGATAATCAGCATTGTTTGGCAGGCAAATTACGGAACTCTGGAATTCCCCTCAGAAAAGGGTGGAGTATTGTAGTGGATTCCCTGACGAAAGGAAATGAGGTGTAAATGTCACTTTGTTTTGAGTCTTAGTCATTCGTTTTTTCCTTCTAAATCATTGATACTGCAAAAGCATTGATACTGAATATCTATATTTGAAAGCGAAGTGAAAGTGACCATTCTGTTATATGTAAACACACCACAGCAAACAGTGTGAACAGCACGAACATTTTCCTCTGTATTTAAACCCCGGGTGAACGCCTTAACCAATAGACTTGTGATATTATGAGTGATATTTAAGAATAAGACCGGATCTTTCACTCAATCAGATGATTTTATTATGTTCTACCACCAGAGGGCAGCAGCCAAAATCTTGTTGTTATTGGTTTAATCGGGCCTAAGCTTTAAAACTCACAGTTTAAAAGTGCCTTTGAATCTGCCTGTTTTGCATATATATGATATTTTCAGATATTTTCACCAGAGAACATTTATAATTTGGTGTGTTAATGATCACAAGTTGTGGCACCCTTAGATTTTCTATATTTGCATGGTACTCACTTAAACTTTACTACAGACACACTCAATATTCTGTGCTAAACATTAATTGCACTAGTTCATAATTTGATCCCACATAATATCTTGTTAAATGTTCAGTACGTGTATAAATGTCTTGTTTTTTTCCTATAAAAAAACTAATAAAATTATAGTTATAATGAGAATCAGCAGACAACTGTTAGTTATTTAACAAGATATTATGTGGGATCAAAAAATGAACTAGTGCATTTAATGTTAAAAGACATTCTAGAATTTGATTCTGCATCACCACAGAGCCAGTTAACAGGATAATGCACATTCACTTGTTACAAATTATTCATAGCTGTTCACTCAACAAAATACACACAAATTCTAAATGGTTTATGAAATAAGAAGTGTGCAAAAACTTCTGACTGGTTGTCTGTCTGTCTGTCTATCTATCTCTATTGCAAATATTGCAAACTTCCCACCCATAAATCTTCATATGTGTATGAAGCTCATTTTGTTAACATTTCAAAATCCTATTAGCTCATTCTGAAAACCAGCTTGTGCATAGACACAAAACCCCATCGGACTGACTTGTTAAACTCTTCACTTTTAAGGCAATATTTAGAAAATAAATGATTTTACACTATCAAACTACTGACAGTGATACACTCATATTTATACATTTATGAAATTTTGTAAACTGTGACTTAATCTACCTGGAATAGCAGGTAATACTTTTTTTATGCAGAGTGTTACCAATGCAATGCAATTAGCATAGTTGTCCTGTGTAACCTAAAAATGGTCTGGAATCCTCTGGAACGTTGTAAAAAAGTACCACTAATATAACTTCTTTTTCACAAAATCAGTTCAAATGTTAATCTTTAGGCCTTTGACACTATATTGCTAAAATATGCGCTGAACCAGGAAATATTTTATCCCCTTACACCAAGTGCATGAGAATCAGCACTATCAGCAATAATACCAGACTACTGTCATCTTATTTAGCCTTCAGTCTGTGATTTCAATTTAGTCATACACCAGATGGGCTAATAGGATGTTACTCTAAACTCACATAACCACACTTGCTGAAACAGACATTTTTCGAACATGCCAACACCTGCTAGAAACAGCCACACTCACACAGGGTGGAGCTGAGACGGTTTGAAGGCAGCTGTCCTTATCTTCAGCTTTGTGTTGAATAAGATTAGACTTGCAGTGTGCACATTTACATTGCTGCTCTGCAGTAAAATTCCTGATGCAGTATTAATACCTTGCGCCCCAATATATAGACACAGTTTGTGAGAAAAACAAATTTATTATATAAAACAATAATCTTTGTAACTTGAGGCCTTAAGCTTGTTATTTTTAGTAGTACCAGTACTAGTAGTACCAACATATACTTCAGAGACCTAGACCCCTAGACCCCAATTTAAATTCAATTCAAGGACCCAACATGGGATCTCAGATCAAGAGTAATCACTGCTACAACGCTGTTTCCCTGACATTAGATCAGAATCAGAATCAGAATTACTGTTAACCAGGATCATTCAACTTCACTCATACACATGTATTACCACCACACTTTCCCAAGGCATGTGGGACTTGTTTTACTTGGGGTGTGCCAATTTGATACTCTTTTATTGGTATTAGTCCCATATGAGCTAAAATCACTGTATTGGAAATCAGAGAAAACTGAACTGTCATGGAAAATCGTAGCTTGACTTTGAGCAATATGCTGTAAAGAGAGACAAACAGATGAAAGCATGAGTAACAAGTAATGAGGACAAAAGTAGCAGCAAATGTTTGTCCCAAATGGCTGCCTGCATAGCGTACTTAAAATACAGATTCCGGCACCCAATCAGTCTTGTCAATTAAGCCATGTGTGCAGAAATCCGCAGTGGACAAATTGTGCTCTATATGGATGTAGAAAATGGAAATTCCAAATTCAAAGTCCATCTGCATAAATGTATTAACAGCTCACAAAGGGAACAAGGTAGTATCGGATCAGTATCACTATGGTATCAATTTCATCAGATACTCAAGGTCACAGTATCATTTATTATTAATTGTCACATATATGTAAACACTGGGTCAGCAAAGCAATGACTACAACAAAACAAGTCACTCAGCATTTTAAGTAAAGCAATATAATTGCAAAAAGCAATTGCATATATCAATCTGGCATATATTGCACATTTACTGAACTGAACAGGTATGTAAGCAGTACAGAACAGTAATCCAGGCTGATAGTGTGTGTGTGGTAAAGATTAAGCAAGACAGGCAGAATAAGAAATACCACAAATTAGGTAATAAGAGTGGTATAGGGTGTTCTTGGTTCATGCAAGCAGATTTTGTTTCTGATGTTTTGATCGATTTTATATGTACATCTTACACTGTTTATTTTGAACCTTTTTATTTTATACTATATTGTGACATAGTACTTCTATTCTATAGTTTTCTTAATTTTGCTGCTCTTAACTTTATACTGTCCAATTTCTGACATCAAATTTCCCACATTTGGACCTATTAAAGGTTTATTTGATTTTAGATCTCTTATAAACAGTGCAGTATGGAATGTTCAGGTATTAGAGGAGGCCTAATAATAAAACAACATGAAAAGCTGCACTCCTTTATTTTCTGCAAGATAGTAACAGGGAACACAGCTGGTCTGCTGGATGACTGTGGTCCTTGAAGAGACTCTTGCCAGTGTTGTGCTGTGCTGTTTCCTTCACACTAGTTATTTCTGGTTTTTGGCGGAACAGCTCCCACCCCATGCTGTAATATATCCCACCAGCAGGCTCTTGATACTCCAGCTGATTTTAAAGTGAAGTAGGTGTTTATATCAATGATCTCTAGCTTCCTTAGAAAGTATGGCTGCTGTTCACATTGAAGAACTTGAAGCTACTGATGGTTTCTACCTTAACACCACTGATGTTGATTGGCTTGTGTGCCTCCTTGCTGTCTCCTGTATTCCTCAATCATCTCCTTAGTTTTACTGTCTTTGAGAGAAAGCTTCTTGTTCTGGCACCATCTATTTAGTGGCTTCGCCTCCTCTCTGTTGGTTGTCATTGTCTTCTTTCAACATGTAATACTTCTTTTATTTTTTTACTTTCAATGTCCCGTGTTTGTTTGTGTCCATTTTCAAAACCTTAATTTTATTCTCCATTTTAAAAACTTTCAAGGTTTTCCTAGGATCCGTGGGTACTGTGGTGAAAGCGTACACGACAGGTGCTACTCTGATAATTAAATATCCAGAAACATGGACTGTATCCAGTCTGGTGCTGCTGAGCAGATAAATACTGCGATTAAAAGCACAAGCCTACACCCCAGGCCAGGGCTGTCAAATTAGATCATCATGTCAACGTCCTACTTTATGTCTTCCCAAAAAATACTGGAATTTCAAGCTGTGGGCCGGGGTGTGAAAAGCACCCATGAGAGTGAATGAAAAGTGGAAAGAATAATCTGTCAGACAAAATCTCATATATTCAACTCTTATGTGATGTTTAATGACTTTCAGTTATTTCAGGCTTAGGACAGACATAGTCTATTTTCACATGAAGAATAAAGTAATTAATATCTTTCAAATAAATAGCAAGCTCAACACATAAGATCCTAAGATAAAGCTTAACATCAGATTGCTTGCTCCTTATTTAATTATTCCATAAATAAATAATAACTGATCAGAATCTTGACGCCCTACAGAGACCTGGATTAGAGTTTGTTGCTCGAAATAAGGCCACACATTTATGCTACAATTCATTGTCCTAGACAAAATGCTGGAGAGGAAGGCACAGGAAACACATATAGATGTGCCTTAAGTATTAATAAAAACAGGGTTTAATTTCTAGATATAAATACCCTCTTGTTTCCTATTATCCTACAGGTCACCGTATGAAGAGGTTTTTTTTTTCAGCTGTTTCCTGGCAAATTTAGCAGTACTTGGCCATAAAATAATAATTGTTGATGATTTCAGTTTGAAAAATAACAGGATCCACTGAAATCTGCATTTGCTTCAATTCTACTGTATATATGGTTGGCTTTACGCAATATGTCACACATTTGACTCACTGCTGTGGTCACATGCTTGATTTAATCTTGACTCTTCATGTCAATGTGGATAACATTCTTGCACCACAGTAATCTTAGATCACTACCTCATTACATGTGACCTTCATCTTAATCTTAATGTAAGCACATCCTATTTTGTAGTAGTCAAACATTAACATCTGCCACAGCTCCTAGTTTTATTGAAACCTCCCATAAATATCATCCTCATTTGGTATTCAATCTTGCCTACCAGATTTAGGTAACCTAACTGAATACTGAGATTACTCTTTGAGCCACAATACATTTCCTCACACCTCTAAGATGCAAAAAAGTCTTTAAAGCAAAAGGTTTGAAAACATGTAGTGTAAATGGTGATCAACCAAATTGGAATCTTTCCACTCAGTCTGGAAGGAGAGCATTAGATACAATGGAACACTTACCCGCAAAGCTAACAACAAGTATCCCAGGTTTCTGTTTAGAATTTCTAGGAACCTGTGAGGTGCAGAACAACAGATACTTATAGCAAACTATACTACAAGAGCAATGACAACAACAACAAAGTTGCTGAAATCATTGGAGAACATTTTTAAACTAGTTTGAATATACTGCAGTGGTTCCCTGATGTCCTGCAAGGATCTGTTTTTACTGACCTTTTTTTTAACTTTGTACACACAGATGACACACGACTTGTGTCTGCCAACTCAGTAGATAAACATAGACTGAATAAGACTGCCGACTGCATTAAAGATGTAGAAGATTGAATGTCACATAACTCTCTCTTGTTCAACACAGATCAAACTGAGGTCCTTCTTTTTGATCCAAAAGCTCCAAGAAACAAACTGTCGGGTCTAATGCTTGATCTTGCTGGTTCCTCAGCTTCTCCAATGTCTTCTCCAAAAATCTCTGTGTCATTCTGGATCCTGAACTTTCATTCCACATGCATATTAACACTGTTACTATAATAGCTTTCCTTCATCTACAAAATGTTGCCAGGTTAAGACATGCTCTATCCCTTGCGATGAGTCCACACTTGCTGTCAGGTTGCTCCAAGAAGAACCTAAATTATCTTCCAGAATGCGGCCGCAAGAGTCCTCACAAGAACCAGGACATTTGACCACATTAGCCCAATATTATCAAGACTTAATTGGCTTCAGATCGAATTTTGTGTTAGCGATCAAATTCTACTATAGACATATAAAGCCTTGAATGGCCTATCTATGTGAGCTCATCTCTTACTGTGAACCTCAATGCTCACTTAAGGTGCTGGCTATTTAAAGGTGCTGTCTATTTAAACATCTCAAGAATTATAAAGGCTCAAGTAAAGGTTTTTTTTAAGTGTTTTCAAATTCGGAAGTGCATTTCTGAGCCCCCACATTAGGATGGGTTACCCTTGGGTTTTTTCCTCTTGCTCAGTGAATTTTACTTCACCAATGTCACCTTGTTCACTAGCGGATCTGACCTGGTGTGACAAATCTGGCTGCAAAAATTGCTGCATAAATTAAATTTTACTGAATTAATTTGAATTGCTGTCGCTGATGCTTCAGCCCCCGTATGCTTCTCCAGTCTTTTAAGACACCATGTCTTCATATAATAACGAGCTATTCATTGATCAATTCGCTCTCATTGAAACCTTGATATCTGTCCAGAAAATATAGCTTTTTCAGCTGCTCTAGCTCTACCAACTGTGCACTCTCCCATACCTCTTGTTTGGGAGGGAGATGGAACAGGCATTCTTATTTGCACTAAATGGAAATATTCACCACACCTACCTCCAAAAACTACACCTCCTTCAAACACAAAGCTCTACTAGTATTTGCTCTTGTGGAACTCTGTGTGATCTATAATTTGTGGATAAACTAGAAACATAACTGTCTGTCATCTCTGACTCATCCTAAGAAATCATAATATTCACCCCCACAACCCTAGCTCTGCTGACTTCAGGTCCCTGACCTACTCTTTTGACCCCAACTAGGTTGGCAATCCTCCAACCCCAATACCTCAGCCTTTCTAAGACCTATGACACTGAATGCCTAATGGTTACATGTCAAAACATCTTTGCCCCTTATTTGTGTGTATCTGACTCCCAGAACGGGCCCTTTTTCATATACCTCATTTCTTGTGCTGCTATAACCTCCACAATGTCTCTGGGACCCATTTTTCATCAGTGTTAGACTCAGTCCTTCATCCTCTTAGCTCATTCTCCTCACCCAAGGTCAGTGATACCGCAGAATCTCTTTGCTCGACACTTGGCTGACTGATACCATCTGAATGCTGCACACAATCTCAGAGCTGGTGAGAGAAAATAGCATAAATCAAGCAAACCTGTTGACTTTAAACAAAATTTGGAGCACCACAGATGTTCAAACACTATTTTGTACCTTCAAAACCTTGGTCTCTCGTCATCTGCATAAATCAGCAGAGTTATTTTCCTTCAACAGAAAAGGTGGCAGCTATCAGTAGCCAATTCTTCGATTAACACATGGTCAACCCATTTGCCACTATAACTTTTTGGGCAAATATAGCATCGCTTCAGTCTCGCTTCAGTCTTCTAACTCTTTCACAGAGAGCAAGGTCTCCAAACACCTGACTAATAGCCATTCTATTTCACAGGGCCCTATCACTACACAGCTCATCTCAGACAACTCTTTAACCATCATGCCAACTATCATTCATGAGGTTAATGTTTCCTTATCACCAGAACATTTCCTATTGTTTTTTAAACAGGCTTGAGTAATACCTCCACTCAAAAAACCTTCCCTCAAACTTGCTCAAGTTTTTGTCTGACCTTGTTGCTTCTGTTCGAATCCAAAATCATTGAAATGGTGGCTTATGAAAAGGTCTCAGAAATCCTTTCTCAGAATGACCTCCTTGATCCAGACCAGTCAGGTTTCGAGAGTCATTATCAGGCTTGGCCATTTGTCAGACTTCATTACAGCTGACCACAATCTCATCCTATCCACACTTTCAGATATGGGCACCTCGGACAGAGCTCATTCCCGGTTCAAAATGTATGTCATGTTCATGTTCAATGTTTCACAGTTGGGACAAACATCGTCATACCATCACTTTCACACTGGGGTTCCCCAAGGTTCAGTATTGAGTTCCCTACACTTTGCAATTTACACCAACTTCTTGGGTTCAATTATCTGCTCAATTATTCCTTCTCTTTTCACTACTATGCTGAGGAGCACACTGTCTAAACATGCATCTTGGCTTTTCTGTGCGACAGATCCACATGGATGAGTGGATCTTGAGCTATCTTTACTTATAGCTAAATCTTTCTAAGACAGAATGTCTGGTTATTTCAGTCAAACCTTCTGTCCAACACAATATTAATATAAAAATGGCCTCTTAACTCCTTATGACATCCAAGGTGGTGATCATTTGCATCTGTGTCTTGGTCATTTCACTTTGCCTTGTCAGAGCTGACCTAACAAATATACCACTCAACTGCTGGTACAAGCCATGGTTATCTTTGATTACTGCAATGCCCACCTAGTGGGTCTCACATCTTGTACGATATAACACTCACAGCTGGTTCAGGATACAGCAGCTTGTCTGGTTTTCCCGAAAGTTCACGTATTGCCCTAATGCTAATTTAC
Organism: Rhabdalestes septentrionalis; assembly: GCA_037832545.1. Lineage (NCBI taxonomy): Eukaryota > Metazoa > Chordata > Actinopteri > Characiformes > Alestidae > Rhabdalestes > Rhabdalestes septentrionalis. The sequence goes on along the minus strand of JBBMFX010000001.1, from coordinate 2,363,824 downwards.
CTACACTGGTAACCCATGGCTGCCTGAATTAAAGTCACTAATTCTTGCCTACAGCAACATCTGGGTCAGCACCTTGCTACTTTCGTCCTATCGTTCAGGCTTACGTTCTTACTTGCTCCCTTCCCTCTTCCAAGGAACATCATCTGGATATGTCATACCTACACACATTGCAAACTCAGTCCAGACTTGTCTCATGTGTGGTTGCCTGCTTACGGAAGGAGACACCAAAGGCAACAAAAGCAGCATAATCCCTCTTTACCCTGAGAAATCTCTCAAAAACTCATGTATTCAGAGAGCATCTCCTCGGCTGAAACACTATTTCTCCTTAAACATGCTTGCTCTTTCTATTTGAATAACCTTATACTTCTTGCACTACTGCCTATGTAAATATTAAGCACTTAGAGTTCGCTTGTCTCCCACCTGAATCTTAAGGGTTTCCTTAACTGGAAGTCACTTTGGATAAAAGTGTCTGCCCAGGGAATGAAATGTAATGTAAATGAGTATTTCAATGAAACAGCGTTGGATGCTCAGCATCAACCCCATACTACAAGTTCTGGCTCCAGGTGGTCGCTGTGTTCCAAACATTTTGTCCAACTCACATTTTACCCTGTGTGTAAACATATGAAAAAACTATGTGTTACAAGTAAACCAACTCCACTGCACTGAAATAACATTGCACGAGAGGAAGTCTACATTTGAAATCTACTTAAATTGTAGGCTACACCCAAAGGACTTTATCCACCATCCTTGACAATGCTGTCTGCTTTTAATGGCATATTTTGGTAGAGTTTATAGATGAATTAAATGCTGGAAACATTCATTTCACAATCTCTTAATTTAGAGGATGTGCACAGGACAAAATCTGTCAGGTTTTTGGAGTTTGTGTTTCACAGTGAGTGTCACCTTATCTAGACCAACATACAATCTTTAGTTACAGGGACAGTCGCCCTGGAACAAATGAAGGTTAAATGGGGATTTGTACCAGTGACTTTATGGTAATTGGGCTCACAGGCAAGTGTTTTACCCACTAGGCTACTACAACACATTTATGAGCGTTTTGTTGATCTATTACATATTACACCAACATGTTAACTTTTGCATTCACAATAACATGATTTAATGAAAACCCCAATCAATCTTTGTAAATGTGACAATGTAGCAATTGTATTAAGTATTGATATTCAGAAAACAGAAAAAAATTAATTAAGTGGAATAGAATTAAAGGAAATCATGTACACTGATTTCACAAGTATATTTGGCATGCTAAAAATGGAACTAAGTTCAGTGAGATGTATTTATGTCTGTATTTATGAACATACAATGAACACTAATCTGGACCCCTTAACTTACAAAGTTCATTACTATCAATCCAGTCAGGCAAGTGTAAAAATACTAACACACATAAGTCTATTTTCTGTCTTTACAGTTCAGCAAAGATTAATTAAAATTCGGCAATTACACAAACATGTGTCCCCTTCCAGATGAAGCTGATTTATTATGTAGTGTATCCTGACTGATAAAGAAGAGAAAAGGTACTTACTGAACTGCTGGAGGAGCTGTGCTGCAGTGCTGTCCCGGTGTGATTCTATTCCAGTCTGAGAGCTTCACTCTGATTTAACGTCACCTGCGAGTCACACCCTCATTCTCCCAAGCGAAATAGAAAAACAAATTGTGAACTGATGTGTCATTGGGGAATTTAACAATGATGTTAATGCAAAAAGTTCCTGGAGTAAATATCAAGTTATTGATGGTGGAATGGAATAGATTGAAAAAATTTATTCTCTGTCTTCCTGGACCAACTTTTGTGTACTCACTTCACTTCAGTGTACTGTGATAGCTGTGTGGAGGCCCTTAGATCAGAGAAACAAAGCACATTCAGATTTATAAACATACAGGATAAGGTTTCGAAATAAGTGTTTAACTATATATTTAAGAACATTAAACTCCATTTTGTAACTACATTGTATAAAATTACCATTTGAGTTAATAAGATTGTAATTTGGTTATATAATGAATACTACTATATAATGTATATGACTATATATACTGGCAGTGTGTACTATAAGTATAATATCTAGTATATTATAAAATACTTTTCTTCTTTCTGAAAAAATAAAAGCTCTCACTGTCCGTTGGCACTCAATACAACTTAGGCCCACAGGCCTGACAGCTCTCTTCTTTTGCAATTCAACCACTACATGTTTACTACGGGATACTCTAACATGCTATAACATGCTACTACAGGAATATTATACAAAACGAGTCATGGTTTAGACTGGTTTAGAATAAAAATGTTTAGATGATCTATGATTTCAGACAAAATGCAGGAATTAAGACCAAAATGTGATCATGTTGACAGTGCAGCCAGCAGGTGGCACTGTTGTCTTCATAACCGCTCATTTCCAGACCCTCCTCTGTTCCATTTATGGTGGTTTCATTGGGGACTGATTATGGCGGGGGTAATACAGTCTCATGTTTAAAATTTAATCATGTCTTAAGTTTAAAGATTAATCATGTGATGCTCAAGGAAAGCGTCTTCTTAGGAAGGCCTTTCTTTACCCTCCTGTGTCAGGGCTGCCGGGGCACATTCCTTTCAGTGTAGCCTTTTGTTTTCTGCTACTGTTCTCAAAGTGCGCAATTGTCTTGTTTGGTTTCCAGTTGGTCAAGCCTATAGTTTCCTGTATCGTGACCCACACTGTTGTAATAACCGAATGCCAAATTGAGGAGAATGAGTCAGCCGTTTGCAGAGAAGTGTTGATGTTGACGAGAAAGGATCCTGCCAGCTCAAACTCCATGTGAACTGATTAATCAGTCTCACCCTCTTGGTTTGACCATGATTTTTAATGAGAATAATGAGCATATTAGGTTAAGGAATGGAAACTTATGTGTCCAAATGTTTGTAGACACCTGCAAAATTTACTCTGAATATAATGGTATAAAAATGAGTTTGTACCATTTTCCTTCAGTAACAGAATCTTCTCATCTTGGAAGGATTTCCTCCAGATGTTGGAACAATATTGTGAAGATATGATTGCAGCCACAGGAGCATTAGTGAGGTCAGCTACAGGCGTTAGATGATTAGATTAGGTCATAAACTCTACTCCAGCTCATCCCAGAAGTATTGGATGGAGCTCCATCAATCCAGAGCTTGGGAAGTTTAAATCCTTTTAGCTGACCCTCAGTATTGGGCATAGTGACCTTAGGTTCATTTCTGGCTGCTCCCGAGCTTTCCATTCTCTCAGCAGTGCTTTTCTTTGGAAATTTTACAAGCTATATGTTTGTTACACCTTTGCCATTAGTGGGTGATTTAAAATTAGATTAGGTGTAATGTCTGGATACATTTGGACAGAGTGAACATTTGGCATGGTAAGAGATTTGTTCAGTTCAATTCAGTTTTATTTATATAGCACGTTTTACAACCAGGTTGTCAAAAAGCAGCTTTACAGGGTGCGGGTCCGAGCCCCTAGTGAGGAAGCCGAAGGCGAAAGAGGCGAGGAAAACTTCCTCAGATGGAGGAAGAAACCTCGGGAGGAACCAAGACTCAAAAGGGGAACCTGTCCTCCTCAGGTCAACCCAGAGAGAAAGAAACGAGGGAGAGAGAGAGGTGGAGAGAGGGAGAGAGAGAGAGAGAGAGAAAGAGATCAGTTACAACACTAGTTAGATTTGTGTTTTTAAATGTAAACCACCATGCTTTTAAAAGTATCCTAAACCCCCCCCACCCCCCACAAAAAAATTCTAATATACAAGCTCATCATCTTATTACTACAAAACACATCATCATAGAACACAGATTTGAGTAAATAGTTACTCATCACCATCTAAGTATAGCACAAACCCTGAATGAATGTCTTTACTATGAGTACAGGATTTTAACAGAAATTCCAACAATTATTACAGTTTATCACTACATCATAGGTTCCAGAAGGAAATGCTTTTGTTCACTCCCTTATAGTCCCATAGGAACCTCGTGTACCAATTTTGACGACAATTGGACAGATATTCAGACTCGGAAGGTACATTTTTTCCATCATAAATGAGTTTCAGTCACTGAGTTGTGTGTTAAAGCACTGAATTAAATCCAATTACATTATAATCACCCTCATGGTGCCTGTACTATACAATATGATTATACTACAATATTTATCACATCTGACAGCCTTTTTATCACAAGTCATATTATCTCGATGAATATATTCTAATATATTTAAGTGGGCTTGTAAAAAAAAAAAAAATCATAAACCTTTACATTTATCAATCAAAAACCAAATTGTCGTGACCTGCTCCTGGAATAGCAAGTGTAGCCGGAAATCTTGCTGGGTATTTTATAAGCATTATACAGCACTATAAAAGCAGTATGGCTGTTATCTTTTATAGTTTCATTAAAACGTTTTCACACAATCAGAGGCGCTGATTCTTCCTCAGAGCAGTTAATGAGGACAACCAGCATGCTGGCTCTAGTTCTTACCGGGGTTGTTTTTTCCTTTGTGTTTGTTGTGAAGAATTCATTTCTCGATGTATTTTTCATGGAGGGGCTGTGCTGTCTGTGTCGCTGTTTGGCAGTGGAGATGTCAAAGTGTGCACGCAGGGAATAAAGGATTTAATTACAATCGCTCCTCTCTAATCTCCAAAACAACCTTTTAATTTACCAAATTGCCGTGTGATTCGAGGCCAGAGAGGGATCGGCGAGCGGCGAGCCACTAAAGCGGCTGTCTGTGATTATGGGTCAGACTGTAGGAAGCTGACATTTTCCCTAATCAACAGTTCATCCCCACCATTCAGCCTCATACATAGTCACACCATTCAGCATTGTGCTGTCCACAACACTGCTTTGTCTACACACAGCTCAAATTAACTGCAATTAATTAAAATGATTTTTTGCACATTTTGAACACAATAAAAGATTTAATCATCTAAAGAAAATGTTCCACTAATAAAACTACTCAAATTAAAGGGGAGTTTTCAGCATTTATGCAAAATTAAATATATGTTTAAATTAGGGATGTAACATGATTAAAAAAGTAATCTAATTAATTACATGTTCTCTGATTAACAAGTCTAGATTAACCACACAAGGTTTCTGTAAAGGTATTTAAAAACAAAGTGTATTTTTGCATACGAGTGAATGAATAACCAACTTTAAAGACTTTAAACTAATATGCTGAGGGAAAAAATTGGTTCATCAAGCACAATGAAAGATCTATGAGCTGTGGTTTAAGACACTGTGCATACAAGCATGGGTGACATCTGTTGATTCATGCTGCCCTGTCAAAAAATGCTACCTTGAAGCTGATTTACATTTACGGCATTTATCAGTGCTCATGTTCCAGAGTCAAGTATCCTACTCACTGAGCTACCTCCTATTATGATTCAGTCTATACAGTCAATTTAGCACTGATAATGATGAGAAATAAGCAAAAAAAGCATTTTTAACTCCACTTTGATTAAGTTATGCCAGCCAGCGACACTGTTTTATGATACTTTTGAGGTTATATTTTGGTCTTTGGAGTGGTACATTGTAAGGCACAATAATAACAAGTACAAGAAGTCTCTTAAAAGGCGATATTATTTTCAGATTTTCAATATGCCAGTTAAATTTATGACTATGTGTTGTAATTTGGACTTTTTTCTGCTACTGTCTGTCATATGCTATTTGTTTTATGTCTGAACTACTTTGTAAAGTGACCTTTGGTTTTTAGCAAGTGTTTTAAGCATAAACTGTTTTAAGCAAAAATAAGTAGATGGGTTTTTCCTATTTATGAGCAAATATTATCCTGGAAGTTTTCATCTGTTTTTTTTTCTGTTTGTGCCTAAGATGTACATTTTTGTTTTTTACTGGTATTTGTGTGTGACTCCATTCTTTAAAACCCCAGTAGCGGTCATTATTAATATTATTACTATTATGTTTTTAAAATTACAATAACTTCGGTTCTACATGATATAGCAATATTTAACAAAGCTCAGTATGAGGTCTAATAAGCCCAGCATTAACACAAACTAAGGGAACGTTCATATAAAGAGTTGTATTGCTGTAAGATCCATTCGCTATTTGTTATTCTTTCAACAAGGTCTGTGCCACTAGTCTTCTATTAAGGTATTAGATTTCGAAGACACATGTCGGTTTAGATCGAGACTGGTTCATATCACTTTAGCTGTAATAACAACCAGAGTGGGTATGTTTTCCACAAAGTTAAAACACCAAACCACTGGAAAATATTTTGTGTAGTTTTTGTAATTGAGCTCCTACAACTGGGCCAACTAAACACCAGTGAAGGTAAACTGAAATTGGGTTTGTGTTTTTTGTGACTACATTTTGGTTCATCCGCTTTTAATGATCTTCCATTCAGTACAGTGTCTGTTGCTGCTGACTGGCCACTGGGGGAATAAAATTTTTTAATCTCTTCAGTTATCAGAAAAACATTATTCATTTCATGTTTGTTGTGTTAAAGGAGCTATATTCTATATTTTTCTTGCTTTGTTCTAATAAGATTTGAGTGAGTTTAACTTAAAAACATGACCACTTTCCAAACATTGTTTATCCCTCTGAATTCAAGAGGCTGTTTTTGTTAGTGTGTATATCAATTCTTCCTTCCTGTTTGGCTGCTTTGTCCTGTGACTTCCATTAAGGCTTCAAAATAAAATGAACAGAATGCGCATTTGCTTCCAACCAGCCCGGAACTTTGTTTTTCACTCCAGCAAATGTTTTAAAGTCCATTTGCAGGAACAACACTTCTTATTACTTCAAGGAATCAATTGGCTGAAGCGCTGTAGGCTGAACAGCCAAACTTTAAATGTTAATGTGTTCCTGTTTGTATTACTATGGTCAGGACAAACTTAAAACTAATTTTACAGCTTAGTACCTATACATCAATTCTATTGACTGTGAGAAAAGTGTATTTCAAATGGCCCATACCTTATATTTATCTTTTGTTTTTTTTCTATTCCCTCTGAGATTCCATCTTGGTTTTTTTTCATAAACACTGTTACATTTCCTTTTAACATGACGATTTTTCAACAGTTTTTATTTGTCACGCAGAAGACACGAATGACTGAAAGTTTGCCCAGTTGTAGCGTACTGGAAGAGCCCAGACGTGGAAACACACAACAGACCCAGTAAATCATGCGTTTTAATCTGAGAACATTCCACACGAGGAGAAGTGATTCCCATTAAGGAACCTTTGTACTCACACACACACAGAAAGGTATATAAAGGGTTTGAATGAAACAGAGTACTCACAGTACCACAATTTGACCAGATGAGTTGGCTGGGCATGAGATCCAAATGTCTGTATGCAGAGTGATACCTATTTCCTGTTTATATCCCCTGACACAAGTCACTTCTGGTGCCTGATGGCGTCACATGACCTGGTCCGTGTGATAGTACCCCCCCCTCCAGGACTGTCACCAGATGGCCCTGGTTGAGAGGTCACATGATGATGGCAGTCTTGGATGAGAGAGGGGTCCAGGAAGCCCAGGAACCCATACTGTTCTTTCGGGTCTTCCCAGTCGACAAAATACTGGGTGCCACGAACACAGTGTAGCGGTCAAGGATCCGCCAGGCAGTATAGACAGGACCACTGTCAATAATCCAAGGGGGAGGAAGAGCAGGTACCTGGGGAGACAGAGGAGAGAACACAGATTTAAACTTGGACATGTGGAATCCTGGGTGGATCCTGAAAGAGTCAGGCAGCTAGAGCCGGAAGGTGACAGGGTTAATGCGTTTGATGGTCTTGAAGGGACCAATGAAATTGGGTGCCAGCTTCTTGGATTTGGTGTGTAGGTATATAGGTAAACCCTCTCACCAACATGGAACAATTGTCCCAGAGGGTGCTGACATTGACGAACCCAGACGGTATGATAGATGGAATATGAATTGTTCAAAGAAAAACGTGACTGCTGGTGGTTGAGTTGTCTGGCTTGTAGTATGATGAAGAGATTCTGGTGGTCTTTCCAGACTGTAAATGTGTCAGCTCATCATGGAGCCCATCTCGCTCCTACGCCAAAATCAGAGGCATCCACCTCAACAATTAATGTTTTAGAATGCGTAAGTATAGGGGCTGAGGTGAACTGATGGCAGAGGGTTTTGAAGGCTTGGAAGGCTTGGTGATGGAGGATGTAGGGTCCTTGGTAAGGGCAGTAAGAGGTTACAAAGATGAACTGAAGCCCTGGTTAAATTGGAGATAGAAATTGCCGAACCCCAGAAAACATTGCAGCTGTTTGAGTATCGTGGGCAAGCTTGGAGGAGAAGCAGTGCCTTTTTGGCTACTGAAAGTATAATAAAACTAAAACTTAATATATTGTGCTGATGATTGTGCTGTCTTTGAGATGCTGTGTTAAATACAGTTACGCAGAATCCAAAAGATTGACATCTGTATCCTTCACCCCTCTTAATCCCAGAGGCCACAGAAACAGCGTAGAATCCGACCTCCTTTTTTCTTGGCACCGTTGCTGGGTCGCTTTAATTCTGCTGACCCATATTACTTTGATACTCACTGTGAATCAGGATGTCCACCATATTCAGGAGGCAGATAAACCTTGGTTTAGTTCCACTGTTCAGCATTTTTGAACAAGACATGTATGTTTTTTGGGATTTGGTCATGAAGACAAGACTCAAAATTGTTCAATAAGAGAAGGAGTGATGGCAATTCCTACCGGATAGTGCTTTGACCTCTGGCTTTTCCAACAAGTTTAATAATCCTGCCACATTTTCCATTGATTTTTCAGTTAGAAAGTGTTTGTACTCAGAAAGGTAATTCTTTAAACTGAGATCAACTTAGCAAAGTTTTTGACATGGCTTAGCATATTTTTATATGTTGTTCTCTTTCAAATAACATGGAAAATACTGTTATAGCTAAATATAGCTTTTAAAAAAATAACTTTTTTAATGCTAAGGGAGATATTGTAAAGAGTATTTTAATGTAAATAGCATCTTGTTTCAAAACAATTTAAAAAAATATCCTGTTTACTAATCATACATTATGTTTTTCGCATGTATTCTACTCTTTCTGATTAGCTGTCACAGCACTGTTTTGTTATACCAGTTGAATTTAAGGATCATTGGAGCATTCTGTCTGCCTGCTGTGATGAGGCTTATTATAGATCCTCTTTAAAAAATGGAACAGATTGAGGAAGTCTTTAGTGTGGAATACAAAATAATGCTCAGTCTTGTTCTGGAAAATAGCAAGGAGGTCACATGGTCATTGAAGGGGAATGTTCCAGAAATCTACCTTGTTGTCACAAAGGCCAAACTAATATGAAAGCTGACTGATACAGAAATACTTTTATGTGTAAAGCAGAGCCGGAAATACATATGAGCGCATGTGCTGCGCAAAAAACAGATCACCTTTAAGCAACTGCACTATGTTCCCACTATGTGTCTGAATTTAATACTTGATTTACTTTGTCATTAACAAATTGAAGCCAAACCAAAAAACAAAAACTCAGTTTCTTTTGCACCAAAACCTTCTACAGGGGTGTTCTGCTTTTTTCCTCTACTTTTTATGAAACAAATATTGTAATACATTCTTTAAGCTCATGTTAAACGTCTGTCTCCATCTCACTGCTGCTATTGTTAATGGAAGTAGTTAAAACACAATCTTCATACTAAATCCAATCTATTGCACATATCTCCTTCTACCATTTAATCTTCATCAAAGTGTTGTACATGCTTGGATGCTGTAGGCTTTGTCCCATTTCTGTAGATGAGGGTGAGTGGCTATTCAATTTGACATATTATCAGCATTCCCACAAATAAAATCATTTATCTTGCAGTTTGGCTGAGTGGATGAAGTGGTTATTTATTGCCAAACCTGTGCACAATGCCATATATTAACTAAATTCATTAACTGACTTATTAAAGTGGTCCACATAACTGAACAGATATAGCTGTTCAGTTGAGTATCAATCACCTTAATTGACTGGGATATCATTTTAAGAAATGTCACAGCTGTGTATATTTGTTGGTTCGTTGGGTAGCTTACCTCAGGGCTGAGCTGTGGTGCAGATTGTGCATTGCTGTTCTTTTAATGGACGTACACTGGTGGATTGGTGCTCAGAATCACATACTTGCATGCAAAGCCTTAATGCTGGACTTAGAGGCTTGTCTGAGGTCATAGGTTTATTGGCTTAATAGAAAGAGAAAACGTCTAGGGATTTAATTATCTTAGATTTAACCAGTCACCAAAACAACCCAACCACGTTTCTGGGTACAAGCCATATGTATAGCAGATTGGCTTGATGGTTTAAGATGATAATCTGGCAGGGACCCTCCATGCAGAAACTGACCGTGCAATCTTTGAGCACCATTTGAATAATGATGGCAAAATGTCCTGCATTCCGTCATCTCATCTTTTATATCCTTCGTGAGTGGCAGAGGAATGTTGCCAGTGATTGCCTAGGGTACCCATAACCACACCCACTTGTTACCAAAACTTGCTCTTTAACATCAACCAATTATCGTTTTGCAAATGTCATATTCACGGTTGGATCTTCCACTGTGACACTGCTTTTTATTAAATTTAATGATGAACAATAAAAACTGCACTGGTTTGTTTTTGCACTCAAGTTTACTGGTATGCTTTTTTTGAAAAATCTTTTACTGTTAACTCAATAACTTGTAGTTACATGGCTGAAACAAATAATAAGGTTTAATAGACCATCCCCAATGTCTAGAGGAAGACAGAGGTAAATAAAAGTTACAACAAGAACACAAAATACCAATCAACTTCAGATTGAAGTGAGAGATACACGATTCTTTATTTGTCAGTACAAAACACAATGAAATGATTTCTCTGCACCAAATGAAGCAGTTGGGATTTGAACCCCAAACATCTGATTGCAGGCCTAATATTTAAATATTTAAAATCTAATGGATGCACACAGTTATCCTAATAGCATCAGTATTACACTAAACCTACATCCATTTGATGTATTTAATGGAAAACGTCTAATATTTACCAAAATCTTCTTCTGGAACACCCACACTGCCCTGCCTGTCTGTTCACCATGCCCGAAATCCTTGTTTTCTCAGGTGAAGAGGGATGGGCTGGTGTAGAAACTCATACATTAGACAATAACACTTGATCCCAGGTACTCCTTGTTCACTAATTATGTAACCATATCAAAAGAGAGACCTTTCCCCATGAAAACTTTGATTTCCCTTACACTTTGAAGTCTATTCTGTAGCCATTCACATCAGCTAGCACAAACAATTTACTCCACAATGACTGGGCTTGGCTATCATGTATTCTTTGAATACTTGCCTTGGTAGCAACCATCCTCTCATCAAGTGAAACGTGCTGTTTTGGGTGGTATGTGTTCATGCAGCGATTCTTCATCATGTCGAGGAGGTGCCCTGACCCATTGAAGAATGTCATACTCCTCTGTGCCCTTTTTCGGTAGGAGGTGATGGCCATAAACCGGTCTCTGGACATGACTGTGGCAGGACAAGGAACATGAAAAATTGTGTTCCTTCTCCAAAAGTATGACATTTTTGGAAAATTGCAGACTGTCATGTAAAGCAACACACCCAGATACTTTTGAAATTCCTTTGGAGTTATCTCCATCCAGGCAAATGTTTTCCTCGTTTGTTTGTTGTTGGCTGCATACTTGTTTGTATTTTCACACAAGAGTTGTAGAATGCCATCATCAAAAAATCTAGAGAAAACTTCACCAAGAGATTGTGCATCTGTGACAGGAGTTTCAACACCAGTAGTTCTTTTTGGTCGGAACCCACACATAATTCAGCTGCCATATTTATCATCCGCAACATGAGTGACTAAAGGGGAGATCAAATCTATCATCCAGTCACAAAGTTAAAATGTAAGAGGTTTCCAAAGCTGCAGCTGAAAAAACACATGGGATGGATGACCAAAACACTCCTCCTCTGATAAACAGCACTTTCATAATTTTCATATTTGAGGAAACAGACAGAAAGAAAGACAATCTGTCCCAGAACACCCAAACTGGATGTGGAGGAAGGTTTTATGGACTGATTAATGTAAATCTGTAACTGGGATTAACTTGAATGATGGAAAGCCGAAAACACAGAATTCTGGAGGTGTTGAAAAGCAGCAAAAAAATTGAAAGCAATTCTCCTGAAAAAAAAAAAATGATGAAAATGTGTTAAAGGGTGGACACAAGAAATACAGAAAAAATTATATTATATTTAGTTGCTGAGGCCTCTGTTGAAGCTTCTGTTAAATGTATTTCTGTAATTTCCTGACACTGAAAAACTTTTGCCTGCAAAGTGAATAAATGTGGACCATACACTGCAACTGAATTTGGTTTTACACTCTTTAAAAGGGTGCTTACAAAGGGATCTTAAATCAATGCGATTGATTAACCGAGTTGGCTCCTTAACTAACCATTTTTGTAAATGAGGTGTGAGAGTGTAAAGAACATTTGAAAGATCTAAACAACCATCCTATTCCAAAGTTATTCATCTCTGGTCATCTGTAAACTAGACTATTGCTGGCTGGACTTCCATTGAAGGACACAAGACCACTTCAGCTGTATCAGAATGAAGCTGCGAAGTTAGTCTTGAATGTTCCACAATTCTCACACACCATGCCTCTACTACAGAACCTTCGCTGGCCCCCTGTGGCTGCTCGCATTAAGTTCACAACCTTGCCTTCAAGGCCAAGAACAGACTTGCACCTCCTGACTGATCAAGCAGCGTGTAACTTCTTGTCCTCTCAGAGCTTTAAACACTGCTCGGAAGACATGCATCAATACTGTTCTCAGTCTTGGCCTCCAAGTGGTGGAATGAACTCCCTCTTCCGATCTGATCTGGGGAATTCCTCTCTGTCATCAAGCGTCATCTGACCCAACTTGGCGATTAACCTGTACTCTCGCTTATCACTTAAAAATCCTTTCCTATAAATTCAGACATATTAATAATCCCTCAGTCTATTACTCACTTTACAGTTTTTCCTTACTTTTGTATTAACCTCTGAATTAATTTATTTTGACATGGTTTAAGGTGTGTCACTTATCTAGCAGTGACTTAGTTAAAAGTTGTTGATTTAATTTTACAGGTGTGAAGAACAGATGTTGACCACTTAAACACTGATGTATGTCATTCTGGATAAGAGTGTGTGCTAAATGCTGAACAAAGTGGAAAGGTTCCATACCAAGTGTTCTTCCAAGAACTTTATGAGAATGGTTCTTTATACATCAAATTAAAAAAATGGTTGATTTGACAAACATGCATCCAAATGTTTAGTTCTTTGGGGAACTCTTGACCCTCCACACCCTTGACAAAACAAAAGCTGCCTTCCAACTGTCCCCCTACCCAGCTTGCATTCAGCAAGTCCAGGAGTTGTCAGGAGTGGTTCTGAATATGTAACATTATGTAATGATAATGATGACGACAACAACAACAACAACACCAGCAGCAGCAGCAGCAGCAGCAATAATATTCATATTTAATATAAATAATATCAAAATATTGATATTTTTGTTTTTATTGATAATAACAACAACAGTAATAATAATAATATTAATACATTTTATTTGAGGGGACCTTACCGCAAAAAATAATTAAACAAAATAGCAAAACAATAAGCAAGGTTTGACAAAATATATGTGTTTAACGCAAGTAAGCCAGTTTGAATGAGTGTGTTCTGAGCTGTGACTTAAATAAGGGAAGAGAATCTATATTCCTAATGACTGGGGGAAGTCAGTTCCAGAGCTGAGGAGCGGAGAAGCCGAAAACTCTGCTCCCCATGGTGATAAGATGTGCAGAAGGAACAATGAGATGAGTGACAGACGAAGATCTGAGAGAGCGGCAGGCAGTGGTGATATGAAGCAGGTCACATAGATAAGGAGGGACAAGGTCATGAATGCACTTAAACGTGAGAAATAAATATTTTAATGTTATCCTTGCTTCTAAATGCACCTAGTGAAGCTGTTGAAGACCTGGGGTGATGTGTTCTCTTGAGGGAGTTATGACCCGAGCTGCAAAATTCTGAAGAAGTTGGAGTTTATGAAGGGAATTATTGGAGAGACCGAAAAGAAGAGTGTTGCAATAATCGATCCAGGAGGTAAATAATCGATCCAGAGGCTATGGACAAGGATGGCAGCAGCCTGGTGAGTGAGGGAGGGATGAAGTTGGTTAATGTTACGTAAGTGAAACTAGGTAGACCGGGTGATGTAATTAATATGACACCCAGACTCTTTACCTAAAGGTAAGGATGGATGGAGGAGTTATACAGTGGAGTATAATTACAACAACAATAATTGCAATACATTTATTGTTACATATTACTGTGGTCTATCATACTGAACACACTCTTATCTGAATTTCAATGACTGTGACACAGCTAAATGATCTAATTACTGCTGCTTTGCTGTCCTGCATTGCAGTGGGACAGTGAGCAGGGGCCTCTGGGAAAAGTTCATTTCTCCTCCACCTTGGAGTGGATGAGTCACTGGCTGGAGTCTTCACAGAAGCACCCATAAACTGCACACACACTCGCAGCAAGAGCTCTTGTTCACTATTATCCACAATTATGTGTGGATGTGGTTTAGGACTCAAAATAACTTCCTGTGAGATTTACAAATAAAATTGTTGGTGACTATTGACTAGTATTTCTAAGCTACATTAGCATTGTAGCTCCTCTCCTAAGCTGAAGAACCACAGTTTGTATGGGCTGACTGACAACATCTGGAAAAAACATGTTTAAAATAGACTTTGTTTGCCACTCCATACCTGGCTAAACTATTCAGCCTACCTACCATTTAATAAATTACTTATCAACAGCAATTGTTTTATAAAACTTAATAAAAGCATTACAAGGGCATTATACTGTTTATATATTAAAAAAAAAACAATTTATGTAATACCATTTGATTTTCCATTTCATAACATCCTTACCAAAATACTCTTAATTGAAACTGAGCCATTGTCCGGGAATTCAGCGCGGTCTTCAGCAAAGACCGGGCCCTGATTCTCCCTCCTCACCGCCCGTATGACCTCGCAATAA
>JBBMFX010000001.1:2324310-2346901 GCA_037832545.1 Rhabdalestes septentrionalis | reverse complement strand
GCGCTCGAGCACTCCCATCGCGCTACATAGACCACCTACGAGTAAGGTAAGTCTTTTCTCTTCTATTACATCTGATAGCCATTAGTCTGAATTGGTCTGTAACATTTGAGAATACATATAATATTATAAACTAAAATTATAGAATTTCATATAATATTATAATATAAAAACTACATATACTATAAAACACCTTGTAATTCTCAACTTTGAGTCTATGAATGACCTCAAATTAAAATTAATTAAGTTCTGTTATTTCTACAATTAATCTTTTTTTGTGTCAAACAACTGTCCTACAATCAAGAGAACCAAGAATTGCTTTTATTGTATGAGCTCATTATTATAATTATTATGATTATTTTTCGATGTCTATGCCAGTGTACTTAGGAAAGGCAGCAAAAGATTTTCAATGCCCCACCTAGGGTCCCCTTAGGTTTTTTTAGTAGTTAAATGGACTGGAAGACAATTTAATCCCACAGGACACTGCAGCCACTATGACAGTCCATGTGACTGTACTGATGTAAATCATTAATGAAAACACCTGCAGGCACAAACTGGGCTGAGTAACAGCAGTTAAACATTCACAATCAAATATCTTGACTTTTGGCATATCTGAAAAATGCAATAATGAAACGAGTGTTAGTATTTGTAGAACAAATGTGCAATGATTTTCATCCCAAATGTACTTGTTCAGAATATTTTGTTGATTTTTGACATTAGACATCATACATGTCATCTTAGTTACATCTGTGTACATCCTCTACAGAGAACACACTTCTGCACTGTATAATACATAATAACTGTTTATTTGCTTGACCAATTATGGTTTTGTTCATTCCCTATACGTTAAATTCAGCAAATAAAGAATTTGTGCATGAATGTCTTAAATGTAAAAAAAATAGTTCATTATTCCAAAAAAATGTTTACTGGCTTGATTTGGCTGATGGTTTTAACTTGGTGGCATAATAAGATCTACTGTCCTTGACCTTTGAATGCACTGATGTTCGGATGGAGGGGTTTACTAGAAGATTTTTAAGTTCTACCTCATGTTCGGTGGCACGGTCTTGCTTGTGCAGTGACGCCATGGCCTTGATGAGATTATTCTGATATCTTTGTTCACAATTCCTTTTATAGAGCTGTAATCAATGAAGCAGAAGGCATCGGAATGCTGTGTGGGAGATTAGAGCTGGATTAGAGCTGACAGGCCTAGTCTCTATGAATGAGTGCATCTGAAGTGAGAGGGTCTGTCAATTTGCCTTTGCTTTGGGGATTTTGCTGTGGGTGGTGGGTGTGGTGGTGTGTGACAACAACAAGGCTCGGTTTAGCTTATCAGCTGTGTTTCCCAAGAAGATGCATGAGCTGTGATGAACACTGTCTGAAATGTGTTGAGATAGATTGTGATAGACAGGCCAAACAAAGAAATGCAAAGTGGGAATTAGCTAAACTGGCTTTAATGTGGCAGCAGTTTTGATACGACGCTGATTGTTGGAGAACCGCAGTCGCTAAATCGTCACACATGTAGCGAAGTGAAGACTTGCTCATACTCTGCTGAAGAGACAAAGAGTAGATGAATGCATCTTAGTGTCAGCAATAACAGAGGAGTTAATTCATTGAATATTAGATGCAGATGTGATGGGGGGGCTTGGATGTGTGTGGTGTCCAGGGCTTGGCCTGGTGAGTGGGTGCCTGGTGTAGGCAGACCGTTAGCTTGGCTGCTCAATGAAGCGCGAGTGTGAAAGAGAGAGAGAGAGAGAGAGAGAGAGAGAGACAGACAGACAGACTCCCCGCAGGCCCAGCCAAGCCACATTACACTCACCCTCGCCCCACCAAGACACCCATTCATAAAGCCACACAGCAGTCCTCCACTGTTCCCCACCCCCCGCAGCTCTGTTTTGAGGAACGAGAGCTCTGATTTATTTTTTATAGGTCTAAGGTGTAGGGCTGTAAATACAGGGCCCACCGCTGGGCTTTATGTTTCCAAGGTGGTTAAATTCGTTCATGTCAGAATCCACATACACCCGTCTCTTCAAATGGGGAATTTCTTATGGATTCCCTAACAGCATGCCAACAATTAGACAGCTAGATAGACAGACAGACAGACAGATAAATAACAGCCAAAGAAATTCCAGGACCTGCTGATAATCTGGATAAAGACTATTTACCAACCATAAAGAAGCCCTGTGTTATGTATAATTATAATATGGTCAATTTCAAATGGCAGATACACCCAAACAGCAATGGCCTCGACTAGCTACGCAAGTTACTAGTTTTTAATTGAGTCTATTATCAACATAAACAGTTTAAAGAATGAGAAACCAGGACACAAAGACACTTACACTCACACACACACACAAGGCCGCTGGCAACCTTCAGCAGGGATTAAACTAAGAGAGGGGATCAAACAGGCAGGAAGTGAGGTTAGTGACAGTCCCACTTTACCAAATCTGAGTGTTATGAATGTTAAAAAGGCCACAGTAGGTGGTAACGGCTCAGATAATATAATGACCTGAAAAGATATGCTTGATGTGTGTAGGTGTCCATCGTGCTACAGTTACGTGACTGATCACTCAGTGTTTACTCACATTTATTACAACTAACTGACTGCATTTCTCATGGTGTGACTCCAGCCATAGGAAGCCAGTAAAATATCTGTCCTTGTCCAGCCACCATCGGTGATCAACAGCCACCTCTCAAACAAGGTAAATGTGAATCTGACTATATCTGATAAAAGTATTGGGAACTCTTTCAGGGTTTGGGTTAGGCCATTTATGTCCTAATTCTTCGGCATAACAAGACATTTAGGACATCATCATGGTTCCATCTCTGTGGAAACAGTTTGGGGAAGAACCTTTTCTATTCCAGCGTGACTTTACCAGTCCATAAAAATGTGGTGTGGAGGAACTTGAGTGGTCCACTGTGGAAGGACGTGACTGGTTCACACAGAGCCCTGACCTCTGGAACGGAGAATGCGAGCCAGGCCATCTCCTCCAACACCAGTGTCTGACCTCCTACATGCTTTACAGAAAGAATGGGCACAAATTCTCAGAGTAGTGGAAGCTGATATAGCTGTAAAAGGTGTGTGTGGCAGGATTCCATAATTCCAGTCTATGTCCCTGTTGGTGTAATAGTCAGGTGTCTCTATACTTTTGTCCATATAGTGTATCATACCTGTCTATATGCAAAATGCAACCTGAAAGCCTTCATTTTTATTATTATCCCAGTCCCATTCTTTCCTGGAGCCCCGTTCTTATTTTTTATTGCTATCAGAGGAGACTATCTGCTCGTTTTAGATTCCACCGTTAGTGTCAGTTAGGGAGCCTACACACCTGTCTTTCCATCAGGTGTGCTGTCAGATTCTGATTCTCCTTATATTCCCCCTACTTTTGTTCATCAATCACAGGCTAAATCCATCTGTCAGTCCAATCTAACGTTTTGCAAACCTGAGGAGCAGAGGCGGCGCCAGAGCTTCTGCCGTAGCTCTGACATTTAAACGTGTTCCCACGCAGTCTTATTAGCGGTCTGTGTGCAGAACATCGCGAGGCTCTGACCTAAGGAAAGTGGATTAAGTCTTCAGGACCTGGACTGACCTGCGCTGCCGAAAAGATATTGCAGCCTACACCGTGATTGACTGTTGACATATTGAAGCCCCGGTATGAGTAGCGTGCGTTTTTATTGAAGCTCCGGTACAAATAAAATGTTCGAGGCATTTGTTACGTGTGCACTGGTGCAGGATGTAAATGTACAGAATGAGAACTGAATAGATAAGCATTTGCTTTTCAGTTTATTGCCTTTCTTTTTGCCTTTATGCTATGAATGCCCAGTTCCTTGGTCCAAATTGAGGCAAATTTGAAATGACATGGGAAGATTTCATAGACTGCAATAAATAGACAGTTTCTGCATTTGAGTGTCATTTTGGCCTCCACTAATCACATATTTGTGATTGTTCCTTTTTTGCATGTATCCACCGTTCCCACAAAGGGAGCTTTCCACCCCCATTGCTTTATTCACATGTAGCAGATACAATTTATGCTCCCCCCCTTGTAGCGACAGCGGAGGCTTTGCTCTGATCTCGTCTCCTCTAGCTTCACAGAAGCCTGGAATGAGGCAACATCCCTGTAGCCTGAGTGAGATAGAGAAAGAGAGAGAGAAAATGAAAATGAGAGCAAAAAAAGAGAAAGAAATAAAAAGTGAATGAGAGAGAGGAAAAGGGGGTGAGAGAGAAGGATAGAGGCTGACTGAGGAGCTGTGAAATAGAGTAAAAAAGAGGAGGAGGGTGGATGAGAGACAGAGAGAGAGAGAGAGAGAGAGAGAGAGAGAGAGGCGGATAGAGAGAGTGAGAGTGGAGGAGGGAGGCTAAGAGCGTTAGAGAAAGGAGGAGGGAGGCTGAGAGCGAGTGAGCGAGAGGTTCAGTGAGAACGCAAGAGGCTTAGAGAGAGAGAGAGAGAGAGAGAGAGAGAGATACACATCGTGAGAGAGAGAGGGAGAGGGAGAGAGAGAGAGAGAGAGACAGAGAGAGAAAGAGAGAGAGAAAGAGGTGGTGCATCAGTTTAGCTGCAGTAGTCAGAGGACAGCGGCGGCAGAGGACAGCGGCGATCCTTCGCTGCTGTTCTGTTGTTCCACTGGACAGCCCTCTGTCCCCACATAGCAGCTGTAAAAGACCTGGGCAGGAGGTCACTGGACTGTTGGAGCTGCCGCCTACCTTCTATACTTTTGCAGGACCCTCCTTCCATCCTCTTGTGGGACCTTGTCTATTTTTTTTTTTTCATCTAAGCTTGTTCTCTTCTCAGGAACTGTCTGGATTTCGGCGGCTCCTGGAGAGTCATGGGTCTGGGGGTGAGGGGTACAAGGACAGTGTGGAGAGAGAGCGTCCTGAGCGTGTGGAGTCTAGTGTTCTTGTGCTGTGGAATCCACACTGTTCACGCTCAAACCTCAGGGGACAGCAAGT
The DNA here is from genome assembly GCA_037832545.1 of Rhabdalestes septentrionalis. Taxonomy (NCBI): domain Eukaryota; kingdom Metazoa; phylum Chordata; class Actinopteri; order Characiformes; family Alestidae; genus Rhabdalestes; species Rhabdalestes septentrionalis. Next base: position 2,341,959 of record JBBMFX010000001.1, on the reverse strand, counting down.
CACTGTACTTCTGGGAGACAGGTATGGGCCCCCACTTTCTAACTTCTATGGTGGAAGGATTGCTCTCTTCTAGGCAACACTAACACATGCTGAAATAATCTGCTCTGCTGAAAAGGGGAACGTTGAGTCACCTTGGAGAATGAGGGTCCTTTAGACGTTCACAAAAATTGCCTAATTTTGTCCCAAATAACTCTGCAGGTGACATAAACTTCAACACTCAAAGAGTCGCATTTTAAGCCAGCATATGCTGATGATTAGCTTGAGTATGAAGTTCTGAGGCTGATAGTCCTTTTTAAAGTGGATTTTTATTGTAACTGACCACTAATGGCTGCATGAAGGACTCATAATTGCTTCCACGGTGCTAATAGGCATGCATATTTTTAGCAATAAGCGTGCCTTTGATGAGGGTAATGGGGGTTACTCTGTAGTTTTAATTCTCCATGGTTTTGATAGTCTATATTGATAAGAAGGCCACATTGATATGAAGTAATGGGAGTTTTGTATGGTTCTGATATACTGTATCGGTAAGAAGGATTAAAGTTTAATTCATGCATGGTTTTCATGGTTTTCAAGGTTTTTAAAAATGATTTCTCTGTGGATATGCTGGTGCTGGGTTAACATCCATTATATTGATGTTCCATACACACCATTTACACAAAAACATGCAAATATTGGACTATAGGTCCAAAAACATTTAGAAATTTGGTGATGGTGTTGGGGATGGGAAGATATTGTGGAGATCACAGCTAGATAAAATAAGCATGCTAATTATGTGTGCTTGTGAGATGAAATGTAAGGCAACATTTGGCTTTATGTGGTGATTTACAATAGACCTAAGAACTGTCCAGCTTCTTGTAAACCTTGTGATGTTGCGTCTGGTTCACTGATAGTTGTTATGTCTCGTTTCTGTCTTCTGGGCAATTTGTTAGCGAGAGTGCCGGCATGCTCTGGACATTTTCTTGGCCCGTGTGCTCCCAAGTCAATACGCTGTTGTCTCCGCGCTCGTGGGGTCTTTTTTTAAAGAGGATGTAGCTGAGTAAGGAGATTAAAAGGGGATAGGATTTATGCTGTGAAAACAAGCTGGGGACCAGGACAAAGAGAGAAGAGAAGCACGGCACACGGGGACAAACTCAGCCTGCTTAGCATATTCCTCTGTGTCACAGTAAATACACATTAACCGTCCTATTGGGTGCTTCCACACAAAAGCAAAATGTGACAGCGGATTAGAAGACACTTGTTTCACTTCATGTTCATCAAAGGTGCTGCTGTTTAATTGCAGGAGAGCCTGGCGACAGGTGTGCCAAAACCCACCTTTGGCACCTCCGATATTACAACTGGGCCAGTGCTTCCAGACTGCACCATAATATTATTGCTCATCTGAGAGTGCTCAGGGCAGGGAAAGACAGTTCTGACTTATGATGCGCCGTATGCATAATGAATCCGGCAGAAGCCCGACTCTGGCTCCAAACTGCAGGGATTTGGCTCATCTCCCTTTTATTGGTTTCGCAGTAGTACAATACATCAGCCGACTCTCGTCAATGGAGACATTTAGAGAAAATGATCACATGCCGACTTCCCTCTGCATCATTCAGGTGGTTTTCAAGAGAAATCATTTCTCGCAGTTGAAAGCTTCAAAAGGTAATTTTCTGCACAGAGACTGTTTGAACTCTCCAGGGTTGGTTATTGAATGCTGACCATAAGCCGTGAAAAAGCCTATATATAGCTAATTTGAAAGCCCACATTCTGGTGGCGAGTGCTCAAGGATGCGCACATGCCTGTACACACCATTCAGTACACTCCACTGTATTCTGAATAGCTTTTGCACTCAAGAGCACCACTTAATCGTTTATTCTTAGGTTACTTCTAATGGGATACATTACTTCATGTCAGATAGCAGTTGGCCCCTACTCATGGACCCACCCCCTTTTGCCCCTTTTCAGAGTTCAGAGCCTGAAGACCTCTAAGAACGACCTCAATAAACAACAGTAATCCCCAAGTTTTGAGGGAGGGAATGGCTTTGCACAAACTCTGGACAAAACTATAGGCATGGTGTAGTCAGGACATGTGATCCTTGCTTTTACTTTAATACCATTTTAAAAACTAACAGTCTATTTGAAACGACTTAAGATCTTATGGTTCCAGATTATTTAAACCCCAGTCTCACTGCATATTATTGCAGCTTAATGAAACAGGCTGAATCTGGAAGCACTATGTTGGTCAGTTATATGCTCATAAGATCATAGCATTACTCACCAAGTCACAGCAAATTAGTGTAGATAGCTGCAGAATTGGTTAAAGAAGTAAACATGCTTGTCAGAATTCACCAGCATTGAACTCAACATGATACTTTACATGCAAAATGTGTAAGCTGTGAAAGTCAGCAATGCAAAACCACTTGTCAGGGTGAGATCCATAGAAACAAATGCAAAACGTTGCTGACTAAAACTGCTGCTGTGACTGGGCCTTTAGGCTGGCAATTTGCACAATGTTAATTAAACCCTGAAAGCCTAAATTATTTGTTAGATATATTAGCCTCTTAGCTCCAGCATAAAACGCATAAAACCACATAAGGAAACTTATCAAGCTTTTTTAATGGATCTATGTTTGGAGTAAGCGGCTCTGGCCATTTCATTTTTCAACAAACTATTCCTTTAAACATCACATTTTTTGTATTTGCCTCATTTTTACTCTGTGTCAGCCTAGCCCTCAGGGAAATATCCAGCTCTGCAAACAAACATCAAGCTGCAAAGATCTGCAATCAATGAGGGCATCTGAGGAAGTGTTAAACTTTGCGCTTAATCTAAGTCTCATCTTGAACGATTTTCCTTGGAAATCGCTGAAAGGTCGTTAAAGCACCTCACATGGTGAACACTGTACAGATGCGAGGGCCGCTTTTAAGACATGAGCGCCAGGGGGATTAAGCTAATCGATTCATGACACAAACAACACCAGTGTTCTGTTTTAAACCCCTGCTTCTGTCAAAACATGCATACACCTCGTTAGTTCTCCTTAGAGGAATGACACTGCTCTTGTAGAAGAATGTAGTGCCTCTGAAGCTTCTCTTTATTGTCACATTAATTACCCCACAGCGAAACAAGTACAACCCTGCTCTCGCTACCACCAGCCTCAGAGGCACTTTTCTGCGTCTCTTTCTCAGTAAAGTGTTTTCATCTATATTGCTCATTGCCAGCTCAGCTTCTTTTTCTGGGTCAAAGTTCCATGCGTCTCTATAGAAACCGGGCCGAGTTCTTTATATTGAGAGCATATTTTGGGACTGACATGCCGGTTTCTTCAGAGGCTTCTGCTGGTTCTCCTTCGAAGCACTTAGAAGCCCTGCCACTGTCATTTTATCAGGCAATGCATACACCATGAAAAGTAGCGTGCCAGCATGTGAGCTAGGCTGGTACAGGATTAGAGCTTCTGTCAGATTTTGTTCTTCAAGTGTTCGAGGAAGGAGATAAATGAACGACTGGCATCCTCAAAGTACATTCTTATGCTCTTTTAAACGTATCTGTCATTTGCATTCAGATTATACAGATTACGTGCAGTCACCCGTGTCTCCTGACTGTGTAGGCCCTTATGGCGATGCTCACTAGTCTCACCACATTAACTCGCATATACCCATCATTAGAACAGCTGGGAAGGCACACACTGACTTCGAGTGAGCACAAGAAAGGCTTCCCCCACCGGCTTAGCCATTTTCTGTTCCGCTCATAGCTTTAATTGGCCTAGAATAGGTGGATATAACATGTTCTCTGTTTTAGGAATAGCAAGCTTTTCTTGGTCTTAACCATTGATGTCATATGTTGAGTGCACAGACTGGTATATGGACAGTCTAGTCCAAAAGACTTTCCTCATGTACTTGGCAGGTTAATGTTAGTAAATCTGTCTGATTTGTTTCTCGCTTTGTATAATTAGGCTTAGTAGCCTGTTTTTTAAGGCATTGGATAACAATTACAAAATGAAGGAGTTAATACAAATTATCCAGACTAATTACCATACCATTACCATAGAAATGTACCAGATTTTAACCCTACATATGCTGTATATGAACAAAGCAAATAATGCCTCACAAAAGCCATCCCAAGGTCACAAAGAATCTTAGTGTAAACACACATGTTTATAATAATGCATTTAAAAAAAAAATCCCAATATTCTTTTGAGAAAAAAGGCTGCAGTTCTTTGCAAGATAAACCAAGATAATATAGTTTCATTTTATTATAACACTAGCCTTATTAAGGATTTATAATTTGTGTTCAAAAATGGTTGGTTTCTATTTTATAAACACCTTTAAAATAATTAATAAACTATTGTAACACTATTAAAAAGCAACACTGGCTGTTATAGCAAAGGTAGAAGCATCATTAGGATCTTTATAAATACCGGGCAATTCATAATGTATTTGGAGCTGTAGCCCTGTTTACTCAGGGCTAAAAATGCCCCTGTAGAATAATGAGTCAACATGCATCAAAGCTCAGGTATTGCTGGTGACTGATTCTACTTTGTCTTCTCCACTTAACAACTTAATGGACCTGTTAAGTTAATCACATATCCATAGCCATCGGATCACTTTTTAGTGTGTTACAACTGCTTATTAATGACCCGGTTAATAATCATGAATAAACAAATGTTAAACCAATTATAAATACTCTACAATGTAGTCTTTTTGTAAAGTACACCCATTATGTTTCAGCAAAATTCAAAGAATTCAAAGATCCACACATTAAAAGATATAAATAAACAAGAAGTGAAAGGGATGGAGGGAAAAAACATCCCTTCCAGCTGCAAAATTCTCATTGGTTCGACATTAAAACTTATGGTATCAGCTCTTACTATCATTTACAGGCTGTAAAGTTAAGAACACTTCCCTTTTAAGGCACATTTAGGAAGATGAGTCAGGTGTGGAGCACAGGCAAAGCTCAGAAATGATGTGGATTTGATTATCGGGAATGGAGTAGAAGACTCTTGCTCTAGAGGAATGCCTATAGTCTTACAGGACTCTGTAGAAGGACTGAAGTTACTATATGGGATCAGTGTGCTTAAACTTGAGGGCTATTCAAACAGAATCGGAACTGAAAGAAGTTTTTGTTCTTTCTAGTCCAAACTCCCCCTACCAGTGACCATAACCTTACTTGGAGTAATAGGAATTGAAATTCAATGGTATAATATATGAGTGCTTTATCTGTTGTATGTGGTGGGAAAGAAAACCTCCGCAGAGAGGAGGATACCCATGACATCAGTCCCATCAAAGCTCAAACTAATTTAAGAGAATGCATTTTAATACGACCCTCTACAACCTTCATTTTTATTGTACCTGGAGGCGAGTAAACTCTCTTGGTATAATTGGTTGACTTCTATTCTAGACCCTTGGCAGCAGCCTGCAAATTTTAAATGTGCACACAAATGACGACGGTTTTTGAAGGTAGTTGTGTTTCTTGTGTCATATAATGTGTTTTCTTGTATGATTTTGTTAACTAGGAGGCTTTTTACACTAAAGAGGAATGCACACGTTTACCTGAACAATGTTCTCTTTCCAAACCACAGACGGTTTGTGATTGAAAAGACTCTAGCAAGTGTGCCATCGGGTTGCATCGCCTTTTCTTTATGTTTCATTGCAGCAACAATGAACACACACCAAGAAATCTCCCGGGGCCAGGGGTACAGCACAAGATGAAAGAAAATGCTCATCTTTTGTGGATTCATCGCAGATATGTCCTCAGTTCCTCTGCCTCTTGATTATTGCATAGGAATAATTAGGACAGTCTCCAGATATCACACTGGGAGCAGATTGTGTGATTTTGTGAAGAATGATAAGTTCTAAAAAAAAATAGGTTTTCCCTCTCTCTGGTCAAGCAGCAGACTTTGTAAGGTGTTTTGGGGTATTTTATGAAGATATATCCTCCATATTTTCAGCGACAACATTGTTACAAAATATTGGAGCTGCGTTTTTTCCATAGGATGTCTGTTACAAATAGGTTTTGATAGCAGCTGCAGATTGGTACCAATAGGACCACATGAATAGCCCACGGACCGATCCAAAATATAGCACAACTCACCAGTGAGCGATGTCTAACTTGTAATTATATACTTTTGCTATTCTTCTTTAATCGCATTTGCATTTATCTATTTAAAAATGACAATATCTAAAAAAAACCCATTTAAAACATGTTTATTATACATGAAGTTTATTTAACTCTGTACTAGTGTATGAAGCTGGTAGCCCTTCGTATGGCTCAGTACCCGTGATGTAGCTCTCAGTTTCAGAAAAGTTGGGGACCCCTGACCTAATGGTTCTTTAGGGTGATCTTTTTTGCCTTTGTTTAAACTTGCAACTGAAACTAATGTCAATATAACAAAATCTTTCCACTTCCACATGAGCACAATTAAAAAAACTAGTGTTTGGTGTGTTTACATTAGTTGTTTTTATGTTTATGGCCCATAATAGGGACTATAAGAGTTCAAAAGCTCCTAAAACTTAAAATATAATGGGTAACATCGACACATGGTCATTTTCTTGTTTTTCCCCCACCATCCAATTTGCTGCTTGTGCTTACATTTACAGCATTTAGTGAAGTACATCATTGCTAAAGTAGCTCACATTTCTTCTTAATACCTGTAGAGCTAGATTCCAGTCAAACATCAACTTTTAACCAAGTTACTGCTAGCAAGTTTCAGACCGGAACAAACCCTGTCAAAAGAAAAAAAAAAGGTTAATACATAAGTAAGGAAAACAGTTGAGATGGTAAGTGCCCAAGGTTTTTTTTAATTCATATATAGGAAAACTTTTATGAGAGTTGCGAAGACAGCGAGGGACTCCTCAGATCTGATTGCAAGAGGGAATTCCTTCCCCCACTGGGGGCCAAGACTGAAAAAAATAACATGCATGTCTTCCTCTTATTTTGAGCAGCCGAGTTTCAAGACAAGCAGTGCTTGAATCTCTGAGAGGACAGGAAATAACACGCTTGATCAGCACTGATAAGTGAGGTGCAAGGCCGTCCCTTGCCTTGAGGGCAAGTATTAAGGTCTTGAGCTTAACGCAGGCGGCCACAGGGAGCCAGTGAAAGTTCCATAGTTGTCACAAATGAGAGTGCTAAAAGATACACAAGTGTAGTGTGGAGGCAAAACTCAAAAGCGAGATGGTATGAAACCGGAGTGCTCACAGTTCTGAAGAAAGGGTCTGGCAAGGTGTAGAGTGATGACTCATGGGTTGAGTAATGCCCATATCCATACCCGGGATTTTATACCATGTGATGCCCTACACTTCTGTTTCCTTTTCCGTGTCACGTGTACGTGACAGTAGTCGAGGCGTGGTGTGACTGATCTCTGCAGTCTGAATCATTTGAAGTGGTCTTGTTAACTTCAGTGGGCCAGTCTATCGAGAATAACAGTTGCACAGTTTAGAGATGACCAGAGACTACACAAATAACTGTAGCTTCAGTGGTGAGAAAGAGATGTATTCTTCTGATGTTGTAAAGAAGTATCGACATAGCCTGGTGCAGATGGTGGCCTAGTGGTTGGGGCACTTGCACTGCGATCAGAAAGTAGTGGGTTCGATCCCCAAGACTTCCAGGCACCTCTGTGGTACACTGTGTAAGGTCCCCACACACTGCTACCCGGTACCGTCCCCACACACTGCTCCACTGCGCCGAGTTCCCCCTGCTTAAATGGACTAAATGCACACTGTTCACACTGTGTGCAGTGGTGTGTTCACGTATGACCGATTGATAAATTTGTCAGGTTGAGCGCAATATTTGAAGGCTGGAGTAGGCAGACTGCAGAAAGGTCAAGAAGAATCAGAGCAGAAGACCAGTTGACTGATCTATCTGCATGAACTTCTTTGGAGACGGCAAGAGTCCAGAGCTTTTAACCTGGACTGGTGAGGATCCTGGAGCCTGTTTGTTAGTTATAAACAGCACACCCCAGGACTTTGGAAAGGAAGGAGGGATGAGATACTGGTCTGTAGTTGTTGAAATCTGAGGAGCCCAGAGTTCGTTTCGTCAGAATTGCTGTGACAACTGCAGACTTGAAGGTAGATGGGATATGGCCAGTCATTAAGGAGCCATTGATGATGTAGAGGATATGATTAGATCCAAAGATATCATCTGGAATGTACTATTAAAGGGAAGGGGTTTAGCAGAGACGCAGTGTGTTGTATGGACATCAGGCGTAATGACATATCCTTGAGAGACTGTGGTGAGGAGCCAAGAAATTGGGTGGCATAGGCTGGCCTCTGGCTGGAATACAGCTTGAAATGTGGCACGAAGGATCTACTAATGTAATCTACTAATGCTTCTCATCGAAGAACATGGTGAAGGCTTATGCTGAGAGAGCTGGAAAAACAGGGAAAGATTTAAGAAGAGATGAAAAGGTGGCAAAGACCTGGTCAAGGTTGGATGCTGATTCTTCAAACAGGTTCTGTAGAAGGAAGACTTTGTGCAAGTTAAATCAGTGGCAAATTTCTATAAAAGAGAGTGATACAAAATAAGCTCACTGTTACAAAGTGTTCCCTGTATCTTCTTTATGCTGCTTGCAGAACCACAGAAAGCCATAGAGCCAGTGAATAAACATGCTTTGGTCTGGAAGACAAGGGACAGAGTAGATTAACTGAGCTGAGGAGAAATGAGAGGTCATTGGTGACTGATTAAACTGAGGATGGACATGGGTTAGTGGAGTTAAGGCAAGATAAATTGGATAGAATAGAGAAGGAGAGAGAGGTCAGAGATAGATAGGGTAGATTCTTGCAGGTAGTTGCAGATGTTACATGTGGGCAATGAGGAGGAATGACGAGGAAATTAAATCTGATAAATGTAGGGGAGTAGACAATATATTAAATATAAGAAGTCACCTGGTTGATACTAAGTCAAGAGTGTTGCCTCCTTTGTGGGTCAGAGGAGACATGCTGAGGGACAGGCCGCATGATGATAGGAGCACCGCAAGCTCACATGTCTGCAGTTGTCACCTGGAAAATTTAAGTCCCCAAGGAAGATGAGTGGAGAGTCCTCAAATGGAAATGAGGTCTTCAGGATGTCCACTTCCTAGATGAAGTTAGGGCCAGGTGCGAGAAGTTAATTATCTACTATCTCTGTGACTGCCTTAGTTAATAAACCTGCGACATAAACCGTTTCTACAGTTTTCATTTCATTTCAGTTGAAAAGCTGAAATAAGATATACTTTAATGTTGCAATTTTTGTTGCAGGTTTTTGATCTAGTCCACCTTTTATCATATTGTTGACAGCTATTGTGCTGACTACTTCTATATCAATCAAAAACGTAAGTGAAGTGTGGAAGCAGGATAAAAAAGATGCTTAGATGCTTTAGAGTGTGATGGTTCTAGTTGTTGCTAGAACCTTGAGTTCATTTTGCCATCAGAAATATAACCAGTGCACTTCTCTCTCTTTCTTCTCATCCCATTATTGTATTATTTGAAATATTTCGTAGCCAAAATAGTGCTCAAAGGGGCTAACAAATGTCACAACATTCTTTTTTAAAAATTCAATTACATAATCCAGTTTTTCACTCCAAAACTAAGCCTCAGTATAATAGTTCAAAATCCGCTTATTATGGAGTGGTCAGAGCTTTAGAAAGATGTGCATGCTCTCCCAGACTGGCTCCCCACTCAGAAAGTGTTTGTTAAATCTAAATGGTCTGGCTTACACTAAGACCAAATCATTACTGATAGGGCAGTATTGCATGGATTATAGATTATTCTTCATCCATAAACTTTATTTAGCATGACATAAGAGGATCTGCCTGTTATGTCTTATTCGTGAATCAGACAGCATACCATAATCTCACAGCATTTATTCTTTAAATAAAGAGACCCAGGCCTTAAATTATGCTGGACGAAGCCAGATCCGGATCTGGCACCTTCCAGACTGAATCTCAGAGGATCATGCTCATCGTTCATCCATAAAATATAAAAAATCGGATCTGTAAGCATATTTAAAGGAAAATGAACTATACATTTTATCCTGGCCAATATAATTTGATTATATAGTAGTTGTAGAGTTCAGAGTGCAAGAGTGCAAGAGTGCATAACTGGCCTCACTCTTGCTGAGCGGGGAGGATTACCCTACCTTCCTAAGTGTTGGTTTCATTTTGCTGAACAGATTAAGTGGTTAGTGCTCTCCTCCAAGCATGTTGAGTCATACAATGATATTGCATTTAGTGGGAGTTCAAAAACAAGGAAGCATGTAGCAGCCGTCAACCTGCCAGTGCTGGTACCATTGTTAAAACCATTGTTGAGAAGAATTGTCCATGCAGTTGTCATTTATGGCACACTCCTTCTTGCTAATTATTTTGATGCTGTGTTGAAATCATTTAGTTTGATCATAGATCAAAATATTGGAGACACACTAAATCAAACAGCTATTTTGTGCTTCTGTATTATCAACCACTCTGGCTTTGGCTGGAAAGCTTTGTCTTTCAAACAAGTGTGTTTGGAAAACCTTTAGGGAACTTTCACTTTTCCATGTGATCTATGCCACCACTTCCACCGCCGACCTGCCCATTCCATCACTGATGTTCCAGAACATCATAACTTACCCTGAACAGATTTACGTTCTCAAAGCATCTCATATTGCTGATGTACAACCGTTGTTCACGCTGTACTTGCTCTTTGCTTTTCCTAAGTTGTAAATTCTGTACTTGTCATGCTACTCAATGCAAGTCAATTGACATACTGGCTTGTCTTGCCCTTTTAGCTTGAAAGGTGCCATGGTATGATATTTCACTTTATGATATTTTTTTTAACATTACTACGAGTTCCCCTAGCCTGCCGATGGTTCAGCAGAGGCTAGACATTGTGATGGGTGTAAAGATTTCTTTGATCATCCAGCTCTGCCCTTGAGCTCAAATGGCCCAATCTGGAATTTTCCCCCCAAAGTCCCGATAAAGGGAAAGGTTACCTCCCCCAAAACTTTGCCCGTATTACCCGCCCAGCATGTCATGGGATCTTTAAAAGATGAATGCTGACTGCAGATCATTGCTGTAATAAGTTTGATAATTGACTGCACTTTGTTGCAATACATTTGATAATTATTGACCTCTGTGTCCTCTCATCTTCCCAAGTGTGTCCTCAAAGATAGCACAGAAGTACTTAACGCACAGAGAGTGTCCAATGTAAGACATTAGTGGTTCTGCTTTGCAGCAGTATAAATTCTCTCCTTATCCAGAGCTCCAAGCAGAGCAGGTTTGAAAGAGATTTTCTTTTTTCACATACCCAGGAGCTCTCTTCCAATGAGGCAAGCCCCAAAGACCACAGCTATGCCAGTCAAAATGTCTCTTTTTCATCTCCCCTGAGATGGAAGGCACCACTTTCAGTGGCCCGAAAGGAATGGAAAGGAGTCTGAAAGGAATCTGAAAGCTGTGACATTTCTTAGTTGGCCTATCTAGCTGGGGTTCCTGTGGGTAATAATGTCATGGAAAGGACGAACAGGGTTTTACATGCAGTTTCTTCTCTGTGCCATGCCAGTGGTGGCTTAAATGAGAGCACAGTGTCTTCAGTATTTTATCTGTTTTGTATCCGTTGATATTTGCAAACATTAAATCTATGCTTTGGTTGCCGAGATGAGTGGGACGTTCTGCCACAGCTCGGCTTGAGTGGATGGCTTTTCCCAGAACGGTGGCCTGGTAGCCCGGAACATGGCGGGATCTGTAATGCCAGTGTTAAATGTGCTCCAACAAATCTTGTTTGACAGGCTCCTGGATTAGTCAGGCAAGGCCAGATGGCCTCAGGATGGCCAAGCCTTCACAGCAGGCAAGCAGTGGGCACCATCTACGTCAGTCCACTCTGTGTGTATCTGATGTAGGGGTTGGTGATATGTTATCGTTTCATGAAAAATTGTTACATTGAGCTGTTCTGATGTATTTCAGCAGAATAACTGAAAATTACTTTAAAAATACCAACTTAGACCAACTGTGAAGAGCTTTTAAACAGTAAGGAATAGTAACTGCATAAACTGCATGGCTGGGATGCAAAGATCAATATTTTGATAGGTCAGTTTCCCGTAAAAAAAGGTTTGGCATTTTGATGCTGTTTTACCATTAATGTGTTAAGCATTTAAAGAAATAAATAAATAGATAAACGGATTGATTTTTGTTATAAACCCAGCATGGAAGGAAAGTTTGTGTTTACTGATGGCTGCGCTGCTTCAGAATCTACACAAGAATGTTTCTTGTCAGGCGGTCAAAGGTTACACTGTAATTCAAAGGGAGGTCAGACTTGCATGCTGTGTTTGATCTACTTTGTCCTTCAGTTGAATAAATTGCTCTGAGATGTCAATTCTTTTTGTACTTATAGTTACAAACAGCTCACAAAGATACCAGCTGCTGCCCATTTAATTTGTCCATTCATTCTGGGTGCTTTGATAATGTAAACAGGAAAATTGTAAACAGAAACATGTGTTGTTAATTAATGAAAATTTCTTGATAAAATAATTACTTTAGCCATATGTGTATTTTGATCAATTCTTTAATATTTCCACCAGTTTCTTCTCTTAAAACGGTGGATTGGGTCTCTCATTTAAAATCTCATTTTGTGGCTCTTCATCTTCATGCATGCATTACCACTCTGGCATTTATCTAATCTTGTCCTCATCCATTTATTGTGGTCATCCATTAATTCATGGTCTTCCCATCCACTGAGCAAAGGGAAAACAATTCTGACAAATGGTTTTGGCAGAGATTACAGCTGTCAGATATGATACATACGTTCGTTTTCAGAAGTGGACACATACATCGACCCACTTAGAGCATGCTTTGGGATGCTCAACCCATCACAGGTGCACAATATTCACAATTGGTCACATTCTTTAACTGTTTGGTGTTCAAATCCTTTTCTTGGTGGTGCTGCCTAGTTTTGTGTACAATAAGCTCACTTCATTTTTAGATTAAGAGGTGAATTCATTCTGATGAGTTGATCCAGCTTCTATGCTCTGTGCTGCTGCAGCCCCTCTGCATTCCCAACATGCTCTACACACACACATCCAGGACTTGTATGATGGCCTCTGGAGATAGAAAGAGTATATTTCCATCACTCTGCCAATTATAGCTCACCCCAGGCATCTGACACAAGTCCATGACAGACAAGCCTTTAAACCCCATCTTTGATTACTGTATGGCCTATTCTCAGTTACTGCTTCCACATATCTTGTTAAGTCTTAATTGACGCTCTTGCGGTATCTGAATATACATCCTTTCCAGCACACCGGAGGAGGTTGGTGCTCATTACACTGCATGTTAGTAAGTGTTGAAAAGCAAATGGATGACATGATAAATTCACATTGTTTCAGCTGCAGTGTAAATATATAGGATGGTGAAAACTAACAACCATGGAAAATAACTGTTGTTACATTGCATAAATGCATAGACCAGCACAGAGTTAATAGTAACTTACTGCTTTAAATTATATCATATATGTCACAATATGCTATTCTAAGAATATCTGGGATATTGCCATATGCAGACGAGAATACATTGTTATTTTCAGTTGGATTTATAACAGCATAGCATGTGGCATAATAAACAAAAGTCATTTTACTTATAGTTTTAGATGGTAGCGTTACAAAATGCAACTACTGGTTCATTTTGAGTCTGTTCAAACTTATCAGACATCAGGAACACTAAACAAATAACAGGGTAGTGTTTATTGTGAAATGTTTTTGAAATATCTTGATTTGTGTGTGTGTGTGTGTGTGTGTGTGTGTGTGTGTGTGGCAAGGCACTTGTACAAGCAGTATATCAATGAATGATCATCATAACGAAACAGAAATAAATATACACTCATACGTCATGCTACTTAGTTTGGCATGAGGCATAAATTTTGAGTTAAATATGTGTTAAAAATGAAAATGTTGTTAATGATGGTATTTAGCTGGATAGCGTGTTTTAAAATAAAGTGGCCCCTTATAGTTAGACATGAATACACCACTTTCTCTGCATTTAACCCATTACCCAAATGAAGCAGGGGGCTGCCATCACAACCTTCTGATTGCAGTTGCAATGCCCTAACCACTAGAACGCCCAGCGGTTTTGTTTGTGTTATCAATTACACTTTGAATGTTGAAAGAGAGTTGAATGAAGGAGTTTAAGGGTCGGTTTTGGAGAGGGCATATTCTTGTTAGGGACAGTTCAGTGAACAGTGTACCGGTTATATTTCTCTTTATATATTTATTTTATATACCTGTTTTGTTTTAGTTGGGGTTGTTTAATATTTTTTTTCCATGGTTATTTTCGTATGACTATATTTCTCAGTAATTATATATACATACACTACATGGTCTTAGTACTATATAAGCTGTTGCTTCACTTCCTTCACTCTCTTCCATTTATTTATGAGAGCCAGTAAGAAGTGATGCAACAAGATCTTTTGTAACCATATTTTATTACATATTTTACTGTGTATAAATCGTAGGTTAGTGTGTACAATTTTAGTGAAATACTTTTTGGGGGCATATTACTTCTAAGTTCATGTGTATATTTTAAGTGAGTTTACTCCATGTGAACTCTTCCAATTTCTTTATAAGAGCAGAGCAGAGCTGAGCAGACCTCTTCATGGAAACGGCAAAAAAAATGGACTGCAGGGACTGTCCAAAAGTGAAAGTCACTTTGTGTTCTTTATTCCACACTTCATGCACACACACACCAGAACCATTCTACACAAAACAATGTAGAGACGAGACCAGTTACACTTGGTGCCGAGTCTCCAGTTACAATAGCAATAAAGCCAGCTTAATTTTTTTTATTAACAAAGTTTTAACTCACCCATATTACCAACTTAAGCTATTTTTCACTGCCATAATTCTGCAGTAAGCTCCACTAGCATTTTTCTTTTCACTTATTCATACTTAGGTATAAACATTTGGCATTTCACATGAGTTCTGTGTTCAACCACATCCACCTCTCAAATACCTTTGATTTGAAAAACCAATGTCATTTCATAGTACCTTGTTCTTTTGTTACATAACAGACACTGACTGTAGCCTTTGTACTCACAGTGTCCTTAATCTGCCCTCTGGATCCTGTTCTACTTTGTGACTGGTGTAAAATTGAAGCAGACATAAAGTATGTCAGTACCCATTAGACCTCTAATTTACACAAAGCTTTGCCATTATAATGCAATAAAATAGGCAGGATAACAAATTCACAATAATATATAACTCTGTGTCCATCTTAGCCACCTGGGAAATTTAACTTTGATTGTATTTGTTTGTATTTGTATAATATTTTTCCAATGGTTTCACTGCCCGAATACCAGAAAAATATTGATGACTGACCTGCTAACTTGGCTAATATTTAGATATATAGCTAGCAAGCTATTTAAATAACCTATGCCTCATTTCTTGGGCTGCATTCTTTGAAGCTTGTATTTCCCAACCACCCAGAGCAGCAGATTTTACTTTGTTTTTTTAAATGAATGTTGCCAAATTAGCTAGTTTGTTCCTTAGCTTAAACCACCTTTCTGTGAAGCTACACTTTCCTGGCTTGTTACTGTGTTTAGCTAGAAGAAGCTAAATTTTTTACTTAGTTAAATCACCTTATATCTAAAGCCGTCCTTACCTAGCCAGGTAGCTACCTCACTCAGCTATGAAAAGCTAGCTAGTTTGTTATCTTAAAAACTACTTCTGTACTACTACTGCTGTTGAGAATTCAAAGCTGGCATCATTGTTCCTGATGTGGAATTTTGCACACTGTAGCAACATCCAGAGTTAAAATGTAGAAAGCAGTTTATGATTTAGTCACAAATAAAACAGAATTACTAATAATCTTCATTTACTACAGATTTCACTATTGTGATGCATGAACAAGCCATATGGAATTTTGAAGTTGGGGTTGGTGGGCTTTCAAATTGGATATATAAATGCCCCCCTAAGACTCAGATATCTGACTCTGACCAGTTCAAATGCACATTTTATGTAAATGTCTTTACCTATACTTTTCCTTACTTAGCTAGTGGACGTTAGACAGCATGTTACCTAGTTAAACTACTCTATCTATATATCTGACCTTGCCTTGCCATAAGTCTACAGTGTTTATTTAACTAAACTTTCTTTTCTGTTAACCTACCCTATCTAGCAGTGTACCTCTCCTAGTTATGTAATATCTGCTAGTTGGTTGTTTAGCTAAATTGCCTTCCCTGTAAAGCTACCCATAGCTAGTGAGGAACTCTACTTAGCAAAGTGATGTTAGCTGGCTTATTTTGTAATAGTTTAAATTAAATTACATTTTTACTTACCTTACTGCAAGCTAGCTAGGGGGAAGTTTGCTTTATTTGCACCTAAATAAAATGTCCGGTGAAGCTACAATGAGGGTGAGAAAGGTTACTAGGTGTCCGGACGATTATGGTATGCCAGTGTGGACTAAAGTCCAGGGCTGCTAAGCAGTGTGTTCTCTCTGTAGTCTGAATACTTGCCTACTCTTCCCTTCTGTGCACTTCACATACACTCCTTCGCTCCATCTTGAACGAGCAAGCAGCAGCTTTGCAGCCCGGCTTTAATGGAGATTGGGTTTTTTCTGGTGAGGGGATTGGATTACATCGCTGTCACAGCTGTCAGTCACAGTACAAACCCCTCTACGCCACAGTGACAGCTGCAGCCATGACAACGCTGCAGTGACGATTGCCTTACATTAAGCATTGCATCTTTTCCAGCTTCCTTTGCTTGGTTCTCTCGCTTGCACTCTCCCTTGGTGAGTGCGTTTGTGTGTTTGCATGTCCTCCTCAGGGTGCCATTAAACTAGTGGCTTGCGTATGTGTGGGGGCACCATGTTAAGCAGCACATTAGCCAAAAAATGGCTGTGAACTGGAATCCAAATGAGCTCACATTCGGTAGCTCATGAAAGAGGTATACATGTGTGTATGTGTAAAGGTAGGAGCTATAAATGTAGTACTAGTAGGACGATGGCCCAAAACATCTTGAATACCATCAAAAGCCCAACAATGCTTAACCACAAAAAGTCCCACCTGAAGACAATTTGGCTTAAATAAGTACATTCAACAACATAACTTATTCATACTTTCATATAGTTGTTTTTATTTTTCTGAATCAAAATCAGAAAACTTTAGTGATACTGAAGGAAACTGTTTAAATCCAAATTCATATTATGAGTATAATTCATATTAGTATTCATATTATTGCTGTTATTGTTATGAATACGAATAAAATGATTGTTATTATTATTATTATTATTATTATTATTATTATTATTATTATTATTATTATGATGTAACATGTAACAGTGTGATATACATTTGTATTTAAATCACACATATCCTAGACCTTTTTGTGTATGTGTGTGTGTGTGTGTTTGTGTGTGTGCATGTGCGTGTAAATGTAGGTCACTTGGATCTGCTGCTTCTTACCCTGCTGTTGCGCCAAGAAGTGTGTCTGCTGCAGTCCGTCCCACTGCCACACCCTCCACTCACACATGCATGCACGCACACACACACACACACACACACACACACACTCACACACACACCTTCTGCCCTGATGTGAAACGCCCCTGCTGACAGAATGGTCTCTGGCTGGCCGCCGCATTTAAGGGATTAATATCATTAAAACCATCTCTCTTCCAACATGCAGCTTTGATGGAGTGCTTCATTATAGAATGTGCATGTGTGTGTATATATGTATATATAAAAGTACAGTA
>JBBMFX010000001.1:2302558-2315855 GCA_037832545.1 Rhabdalestes septentrionalis | reverse complement strand
GATTCTTGAGTACACATGTAAGCTGATGAACCTTCCCCCACTCCTGAGCTGAAAGTGTCATCTTATGAAATACTGATGTGCTACAGTAAGTGGAAGGGAGATGAGGTGAATGAGCAAATCAGCGAAGCTTGACATCATCAAAGCAGTGAATGGAGGAACACACACCTCTCTGCCCCTGCAACACTCATGCAACATCTGGACCTGTGCACCATGTAAAAATTAATCACATCACATCACGGTTGAGAGAGAGAGAGTAAGAGAGAGTGTGAGTGTGTGTGTGTGTGTGTGTGTGTGTGTGTGTGTGTATGTTTGTGTGTGCTGGTTCCATTTCATTTGGATTCCCTGTAATCAAATGTGGCGTTTGGGGGTAGATGTCAAAGGGCAGGATACCCACAATCTTCTTTTAATACACAATGAATAATCAATCAGTCACAACCAAAAGTGCTAACTGAAGAAATAGAGGGTGGGGCCAGTTAGCATTTAGGCAAATGTAGATTTGTTGGTAAAAAACTATATACACAGCAAAACATATTGATGAACATCAACATTTAGTCATTTTTCCAAACATCTACCAATTTCTGTTGGTTCCAATTCCATCTGCTAGCTAAGAATACCCCCGATACCATAAACATGAGGGTGGTGAGGGTCAGCGCATGGTTTTGTCATGTGAAGAGCCGCCACTGCTGCTAACTCATCAGACAGCTCAACATAATTGGAAAAGAATGTTAACTGCAATTTCTGTTACATGAACTTACAGATGCTTCTGCTAGCTAGCTAGTGATGGAGGAGAGGAATGATCACAGTTACTTATCATAGGGACTGGGGCACAAATTTACAGCTTACGCTGTGCCAACTCATAATGATAAAGGCATGGCTATGCCATTCAGGAGCCCTTCAATATTGTTTTCCTATCATTTAAAAATATGTCTAAGCACTCAACAGCTTCTTTGGGCAAAATTTGGTCTGTAGTTTTTCATTTCATTAGTTTTGGTCTGAAGCTATGATGCTAATGTCCATAAGCATACAACTCTCCTTTGTGCAAACTACATAAGGTAACTCACACCCTTACCTAAAATTGTGTTATGTACATTTTTCTCAAATAAACACATTTGCTCATGAGCTTAGCCATTAAAATGGCTAAATTAGCTAAAAATGATAAGGGCTTTTGCAGTACTAGCATCTTGAAGCTTGTCCATTTTTACAGTATGCCATACAGTCTCAAACCACCAAAGCAAGGTTCTTCATTCATTCATTCTCTGTAACCGTTAAATCCTTACTAGCATTGTGGCTACCTGAAGCCTATCCTGGGGTCTACGAGTGCGAGGCAGGGACTCACTCATGGCAGGGCATGGACATACACTATTAGCTCACACCCACGGTCAATTTAGAATTCCTAATTCACATGACATGCGTGTATTTAGACTGTAGGAGAAATCAGAGACCCCAGAGGAAACCCACTCCACTGCAAGGAGAACATTTAAACTCCAGCCCTAAAGGTTTGATGCAACTGTGCTATCCATTGCGCCACCATGGGGCCTAAAGCAACATTATGATTTTATATGCACAATGCTCATTGGTGGGAGTAACCTTCCATTACTTGTCGGTTACATTGATCTAATATCTCAGTACAAAACTCCAGAAATCAAGCATGTCTCAGCAGATTGACTAACATTTTGAGTGACCGTCTCTGTTGTTTCCTCGTTAATTTCATGCATAAATCAGGAAACAATCCAGGACGACTGTGCGTGAGCCAAGCAGGTGTGTGCACAAGTCTGCATCTCCTGAGGCTGTCCTTGATCTGGCTTGGCAGAGTGTTGGAATGAAAGCGGAGAGAGAAAGGGAGAGGTGTGCTCGTTCATCCCGGCACCCCTGCAAATTTAGGACGGCAGCATTTATTGGGGCCCCTCCTGCTGTGATCACAGAGCGGTGGCTGTGTCATCTCCGAGGAGAGCTGTGCTAGTCGCTGCACTAACACACTCGGCTACGCAGGTGGCCAGGCGCCTGCCAAGCCATCCATCTAGAAGCCAGCGAGGTGTTTCATCACGCAAGGCTTTCTCAGTAAGCCTGATAACACCAGCCAAAAGTCTTGTAGGAGACAAAGCTTAGTCTCTTGAGCTATCTTGACTCTTCACTTAAAGGGCCCTTGTAATTTAAAGAAAACAGGCCCTTTAAGCTTTTCTTTTTAAAAGCAAGATTTCGATACAAGGTGTAGACTTCATATCATTCACTATCACTACTAAAATATATTTTAAGGATGTTAAGGATATTTCTGCCACACTTTTAAGTCCTGACAGCAGATTTTGAGCAGGACATGTTTTATTCAGAATCAGAATCAGAAAACCTTACTGAACCCAGAAGAAACTGCTTGTGTTACAACTGCACAGACACACGGGGACACAAAGACGGAGCAACACAAAATATAAAATCTAATATCAAATGTCAAACTCTGGCAGAAACACTGTAAAATAGTGTGTGAAATACGCTATGCTAAATACACAAAATCTGGGGGTATAAAAAGTAAAAATAAATGACTTACTGCTAGATAATTTACATGTAGTTTACTATTGGTGTCACAACAAATTTTCACAGATGAAATGGCATGTATTAAGTTATTTATTAAATATTGAATAGTATAAACATATTTTGCATGTAAAAACTTTTCTAAAGTTTCCGTTAAGTTTCTTTACAATTAATGTGTCTGTAGATAATCTATAGGGGACCAGCAAATCAAATGTGACGGATCCTTTTTAGTGGAAACATGAAATCTGGGTTCTAATTTGTGTCCCTGAATTGAAAGAAAATAAGATTGAAAATGAGTCTCATGGGGCCATACATTGTCTGAGGACGTCCATGATAAATGTGGGATTGAATGTGGGCAGGAATGTTTTATTAGGATGAGAACAAACTAAATGTAGCACCTGATGTGTGGTGTGTGTATGACCACAGGGGGTTGTTTGAGGGGGCAAACCCTGGGGAAAATATACCAAACTCTTATACTAGAATCCAGCCCCCACCCATTCCATTTATTCATATTTACTATGTCATAAATGGTGGTATCTGATCTTAGACCAACCTTTTTTGTAGTAAATCTGAAAAATATGTCTCCAGGTGGGTTGAGCAAAGTAGCACAGAAAGATATTTTGAAGACATAACTGCAGGTGTTTGGTGGCACAGCAACATATGCTGCAGGAAACAGATGTCAGGGTAATTACAAAATGATTAACCACCTCCTTCTGATATAATGATATCATTACTGAACCCAAATTCCTTTAGGAAGGCCTTCGTTAGTCATTGGGCCTAATGGACCTAACCAGGGACTCGTTACTGACTGATTTAGTGTTGTTTTAGTTCAACATATGGATATGTAATTTTACTCTAATAGCTATTCTTTTTTTGAGGAGCACAACAAAAATTGAGGGCTGCATCCATATCTTTGAATTGGGCCAATAAATATCCATATGAGCGTTTATCCATTCAGGTCAAAGGCACGACAATTCTAATATTTTCATTGCTTGTACTTTCACTTTTTAAAACAAAAAAAAAAGTGTGTGAAAAAGCAGTGTCGCAAGAGATAGCATCTGGTAGCCTAGTTGTAAGAGCATTTATTTTGCGATTAGAAGGTCGTGGGTTCAAATCCCACAACGGCTAGTGGCACCTCTGTGGTATCCATGAAGTACCGTCCCCACACGCTGCTCCCCTGGCAGCCCGCTGCTTCACTTGGTGAATGGGTTAAATGCAGAAGACGAATTTAGTGCTGTTCACACTGTGTGCTATGGTGAGTTTGTGTATGACAGAATGGTCACTTTTGAGTCTGTCTGTTTTACTGTTTATTGAATTAATCCATTTGAATGTTTAGTGAATTAATCTGTTAAAATTAACAGAGTTCCTTGTAATGGTTTATGTTCACAGACAGACTTGTTTTCTGCCCAAAAATCATACAGAGATGCTCACCATCTGCCTAATGATGCTCCATCCCAGCTGAGTGTCACTGAAAATCTATTTAAGAAGAAAAATACATGCAAATGAAACTGAAGAAGCTAAATGAACACACGCGTGAGCTCCAGAGCAGAGCTTTATCCTATGGCACAGACTGATGAGATTTGTGTGTGGCCTGGCAGCACCTGATGAATCCAAGCCAATGCCAGTGACTACTCTGTCTGACCCACAGAGAGAGGGAGAGGGGGGGGAGACAGAGAGCGAGAGAGAGGGAGATAGAGAAAAGGGGGAGAGAGAGAGAGAGAGAGAGAGAAGAAGAGAGAGAGAGAGAGAGAATGAGAGAGAGAGAAGGAGAGAGAGAGAGAGAGAGAGAGAGAGAATGAGAGAGAGAGAGAGAGAGAGAAGGAGAGAGAGGAGGCACCCCCCCAGGCTCTCCTTTTCTCACCAGCTTATCAAGAGACTTCATGTTCTCCTCACGTCCTATTTTAATCTGCTCTGCTTATCACAAGTACTCCCACCATCATCAACACTGTTGCCCACTTCCGCATCATTTGTCAAGAGCTCTTCTGAGATAAGCGACGATGTGTTTTTACCTCTGTATTCTGATGAGGAAGTCACAGTAATGTCTTACTTTGGCATTTGGCCACCAGAGGCAGGCAGGGGAGTGGGGGATTGGCTGTTTTCCTGTGATTTTGCTCATGTTGGTACAGTGTAAGCTGATTGAGAATTACCCCTCTGTAATTTGGGGGGGGGTGGCTGCCATCATAACACCATTAAGAACACACCCCCAAACTGCTATTTTTGTCTCTTTGAGGGGGGGTTGGGTAGTGACCGTCTACTCCCCATGTCCACTGTAATTCGAGTCATGGGTGAATGTCTGTATATGCAGTCATTTTAGGAGAGCCTAGTTCAGTTGTGTTTGTGTGCAAAATATTTTTCTGAGTTAGTTCTGGTTTAGGGTTCTGATGACCTCAGGGAAGAAAAAGTTTCCCATCCTGGTAGTGAATGCCCTCTGCAAAATGGCAGGATGAAGAAGTGTGCGTGTTTGTCCACAATGCTGGGATGTAGTGTGTGGTGAGTATTTTTGAGTGGAGTGGAGACTTCTGTTCACCTGTACACTGTAGGGTTCTGCAGTCTGGGGCAGAGCAATTCCCAGTGTTCCCTATAATGTGGTGAGGATGGGGGAGGTGTGCAAAGAACAGTTTTTTATTTAAAAACAAAATTATATCTTTCTCCTTATTTTTTATTCTTTTTACCAGTTCAAAATTAAACTTTGTATGTAAAAAAGCACAAAAATTCTAATTGCTCCATATATTTCTAACTCTTTTATAGCGAACAGGCAATAAGGACTGTTTTGTACCTTTGTACCTGGCCTGTGTCCTTTTTTCTATTGGTTTACCAAACTGGAATATATTGTTTAAGCTAATTGAAATGAATCAGGCAAAATAACCATGCAACTTATATGCAACAATGTAACATTCATGCACCCATGCAACATGCATTCAACAACCATGCCTATATTAGCTTGACTAGGACATACAACAACAAAAGCTTGACCACAGGGCACTGCAGATGGTGTCACTGCTATACACAAATGAGAACCAAATGTGTTGTGATGTAGTGATTGATATATTCCGACAGTTCTCTGGAATGATGCCAAACAGGAACCTGTATGGCATCCTTCCAGCGAACTGTTGGAATCTTTTCAAGAATGAAACTGTGCTACTTGATAATATCCATGCTATTCAGGCGAAATCACAGATTTTATCTGCAATTTAAATGAGCCAGAGCTGTCTAGCACAATAATATCATAACAATATCATGCATCTTTGATATTTATTCCGCAGTACTCCCAGTTCTCCCCTGTAGTGTGGCTGATGCTTATTCTGCCAGAACACTCGGGAGGTATCACTGAATTCTGAATTATTCAAGTTTCATTCCTGGCCGCGGACTTGTTTTTGGGTTGAGTATATCATCATCTGCTGTTTCTTTCCAGCTCTGATATGGTCCTGGAGGAGATGGCAAATAGAATGTACAATGAATTCAGGATGACACTGAATAACATATCAAAAGAATTACATGCTGTAATGCTCTGGTGCCAGAAATGCACGCATTGATTGTTTTCATGGACAAAAATTGCCCTGTACACTATCATACACTGTTTTGGAAGGAAATGCTTGGTGACAAAATCGAATTTTTATTTAGCCTGTGGGTCTGGCTTTTATTTTCAAGTCTGAAGTTTGCTTCTTTAGTTTTGTAGTGGAACTACAAGGCAATTTTTGGATATATAGCACACCGTGATAATTAGCATTGTGCAAAATGGCACAATCTTACTTTAAATTGCTCCTTGTTGATCAGTAATCTCAAATTAACTAATCTGTGTTTAAAAGTAGAACACTTTCCTAGTTGAGGAATTATAGTCAGAGCATATTCAAGATTCAATAGTCAGTAATACTTTACAAAAGTACTACCCTGGTAGAGGATTTCTAAATGATTTGTAATCCACTTATCAATTAGGTTGTTATAGTTTTAACAGTTCTAAACATATTAAACCTATCATCATACATTGATGCAGGCTCACTATTTGGCAAGATCTCAGATCTTGCTAGTTGCTGATCTTAACTTGTCCCAAGTTAAACAGTCAACTTAATCAAGCATATGTTAATTGTATTTATATGCTACTGACATTATACAGCAGTTTAATACTGCAATACATAAACTCTACAACCTAATTAACAACCTAATAACAATATATGATATACAGTAATCCCTTTAAAATGGAATTGTTATTGTAAAGTGGTACCTAATGATTTTTGTCATATGTAAACTTAAAATGGAAATAAAAAACTTGTCCACAGATTAGAGGCAATTAATCATAATAAAATGCTATGAGATGTCTGACAGCATTTAATGCAAAATTCAACCTGAAGTAAAGGTCAACAAAGGGAAACATAGACATTAGATCCTCTTCAATAGGCTACAGCATTAGATTTGTAGCCCCAGTGCAAATATAAAAAAGCAAACATCACATAAACCTTTTCCAAGTTGGTAGTCTACATTCAGGGAAAGAGGTAAACTGAGTAACTCAGCTTTTTTTTGCCGAACAATTATGTTATTTGTTCAATGCTAGTGGGATATAAGCTTCTACTTGTCAGGTACATTAGCTCTGTAGCTCCAATGTAAAACTTCAGGTACTGTAGCTGTCAGAACTGGTTAATTTCATTTGGGAGGGATCATTTGCTTGTAGGATAATATGCTGATATCTTATAAACTGTTATTTATCATACAGAGTGCTAACCCAGCATTTGCTTGCATGCGATTCCAATGTGACTCCCCTATCAGTGTGTTGTCAGGGGCAGGGAAGCTGCTAAAATATCTCCAGTAAATCCCTGTGAGCCTCTCTAACGGACACTGTCATTGTCTGTCTGTGAGAAAAAAGCTTGGGAAACAGTCTCTTATCTTAGCTGGCCTGCAAATGAGCCCTTCACTCTCTAATTAGTCCCAAAGGTCATACCCCGTCTCCAAATTATGAAGGTGGAGAGATGGAAATGTGTATTTAGTGATAAGCCTAATCATCTTTTAATTGAGCTGTTGAGGATGTTTGATTGATTGGCCAACACTTGCTGTCCCAGAGGAACCTCCCATTTGCAGTGATTGCCCTGCTTCTTCACATTAAATGATGTTAGGAATAGAGATGGTCCAGAATTGCCTTTTCTTTTCTATTACTGATTCTGAAAACTTAAGATAATAATCTGGCTTTTTTTCCTGTAAAAGCTGCTATAATGAGCAACTTTGCGTTAAAACACTTCACTTAAATAAAATAAATTCTCTTTATGCCAGGTGTCGTTGATCAGCCAGGATTTGTCAGTCCAAATTTTGCTTCCTTATTTTAGAATGGACTCTAGAGGTTACCCAAGTCTATTTGTAAAAACTACCCAAAATGTTATTTCAACCCACTCAAATTCTCTGACTCTTCTTCAAGGTGGATGTGGATTGAGGGCATGGGACATATTTTGAGCTTTAAAGTATTCCACTTTCAAAATAAAAGTTAAAAAATGAAAAAACAAAACAAAACTTTGTCCCCCATGGTTCCGAATGAGACAAATGCAACTGTTTTCAATGTCCCACCCTTCTCCCCTGGGTCCTAGGTCGAGTTTTTCATTTTATTACAACCCCATGATTGCTTGCGAAAATCCAATAGAAAATAAAAATGACAGGATTGAAATACAGACGTTCAGACGTGAGGGTCCAAATGTTCGGCTGGTGCCGTATACTGGTTTAGAAGTAATCTCCTCTGAAATGTCATGTCATCTTAGCATCTCAGATCACACAGTAGATGATGTGAAGTGGCAGCAGATCAGAGGAAGTGCTGCCTGGAGCAACACTCATGCCAGGCTAATCGGGTGTGATCGGCTGGCCCACATTTTGCATCCTGCTGTATAGCTGTGTGTGTCAGAGGGTTGAAGTAGCTCTGATGGGAGTCTTCCAGTTCAGTTTCCTCTGACTTCATCACCTACTGTGTTTTCTGTTCTGCACTTGGTAACAGAGATTGCTGAATTAACCTGGTGTCCACTAATTTTTGTACCATAGTCATAGTCTCATTTTGTACTATGTACCACAGTCTTTCCTGGGTTTTTAGCTTGTTATCTTGAAAAACACCAAATTATTGGATGATTGGAACCATTAATACCAATATATTTATATATTCATGTCCCCATATGAATTCATGTCCCTGTGAATAAATTTGCAAACATTACCATATCAAAGTGATACAAAAAAGCAAAAATGAGTGAAAGCCTAATTTATAATTGGCTTACAGTGTTATACAACTTTTCATGTTAACTGTATTAGTTAGAACACATTACGGTTGCAAAAGTGAGCAAGCAGATCATTTTACCTTATTAAGCTTTTGAATAGGAACAAAGCTTAATAATATGCAACCAGCCAACCCACATGTAAAAGTATGTACCAGACAACAATGTGCATGGCTGTTTTTTCAGACTACATTTGGATGAGATACATTATTTTATCCCTCTGATTTCCCGTCCAGCATTTCATTCTGATGTTTGCCTGCTATTGGTCTGTTATTGCTACTCATTAATAACACGATGCCGTGTCTTAGATGCATCAATCAGAAAGTTTAAATACAGTTATAGTTTGTAATCTGGTCATGGGGTTAGGCATGTAGATGTTGAAGTAGTGCTGGTGTGACTCTTTGTGTTCAATATTCTGTGTTTTTCACCTTCTCCTGGCTCCAAATACACACACTCCCTCCTCAAAAATACGTATATTTGACTATATAATTAGGAAGGTGTCATTAGGCCCAGTAGTCCAAGGCTATCCCCCTACTCCTTCCTCTGTATTTAAACCCATTTACCAAGTGAAGCATTGAGCAGCCAGGAACACAGTGTGTGGGGACGGTCCCTTGCTCAAGGGTACCTCATAGAGGCTACTAGCAGACCTGGGATTCAAAAAAAATCTCCCTGTCACCAGTTGCCCCAATTCTTTCAGTGTTCTAAAAAAAAGGAACTGACAATTTTCAGAGGGCTAATTTATTAAAAACTTAATACTGTTTTGTATAAAACATTTGTACTGAGACCATTTTGTCACCTGTGCAAATTGGATTGGAGTGTGAATTGGCCTTTTTTTGGATCATTTGTTTTGGTACAAAATCGTGAAATTTTGCAGCTGGTATCTTTGAAATGGATCACATCCAACAACGAGCAACTGAGCAAGTTCTCTGTAACATTATCCTTGGGCTTGTACAGCAGCCAAAGGGCTCGCATCTTTAAACATGAAATAAAAAAAGCAGATAAGTGATCTGCTGTTTACTCTTATCAGTTAGAGACTTTTATGTAAAACTACTAAGCTCCTCAGAACTCCCTGCAGTGCTAGCATCACCCATGTTTCAGATGGCCATGCAGAATGCTAGTACTTTTATTGTACTTTAACACCAACTTTCCGTTTGTGCATGTCACCGTGCTGTTTGAATGGAGTGAAGTATCTCCATATATGTGATGCGCATCTGTAACATATTGTCTCTGCTGCCAAGTCTTGTTGTTGTCTTGTGTTTAGATTCCTCTCCACACACCAACGTTAATGCCCTTTATGTGAAGTGACAATCAGAACTGGTTAAACCAAGGAACGCATGTCAGCATAAGTCAATCAGAGGCAGAGATTGCAAGAGAGAGGACAAATACACACAATTTGTCGACTTCTCTCTGGGGTTGTTAACTTGTACATCTGACGTTGATGCGTCGACAAATTACTTTTATTATTCTGCCCCATGTAGATCTATAGCTTTTGAAACAAAAAATCTATATTTTATTCAGAGATATTTTGACCAAAATGAAGACATGATATAATTAAAAAATAAGAAATAGACACAAAATTAAGCAAATTTTCATCAAAAATACCACTGTATGCAAATAAGCCCTCTTACCAATTATGGGGTTTTGTTATTGCTTTCTATGACCATTCTGATCAAACGACCATGTCCTGTGTGTCTCAAAAATAATTCCAGCACACTCTGCTGCTTTACAGAACAAAGTCTCATCTCTTTTGTGGTTCCCTGCTGTTGAGCTGCCTAACATGAGAAGAGAAGCTGAATCCCTCTCTAGCTTCAAAAACCTCCTGCAGACTCATCTGTTCAGAGAGCATCTCCTTGTCTAATTGTCTTGCATTACTCTTACATAAAGCTTTAGCATTTAGTACTCTCATGTGGCTTAGCAACAAAGTTCCGTAAACATAGATTAGCAACCTGCTAATGTAATGTGGACCTGAGCACCAAGACAACAGGAGGAGGGCTGTGTGTTTACATTAACACTGTCTGATGTGTGAACACTGTGCCGATCTCAAGCTACTGCTCACAACTGCTGGAGTTTGTGACAGTAAGATACAGGCCCTTTAATTTATTTATTTGTGACTTCACTTACCTGCTCAAAGTCACTGTGTAAATCCCGCCCAGCGCTAATGCTAACGACACGCTGGCCAAATTGCATGGAGCCATCAGTGAGCTCGAAAACACTTATCTTGACTGTTTATAGTTGCTGATTTTATAGTTGGAGATTTTAATGACACAAACCTGAAGTCAGTTCATTCACTAGTATGTTGACTTACCATCGAGAGAGGCTAACATGCTGGACTGTGTTTATACAAACATGCACTCAGCACTACCCCTTCCTCGGCTACTCTGCTCACATGTCCATTACGCTGATCCCAGCGTACAGACTGCTCATCAGATGTGCCAGGCCCATTCGAAAGCAGACGAAATTCTGGCCCTCAGATGCAACTCTGCTCTTCAGAACAGTTTTGAGCACACTAACTGGAACATCATCACCACATGCCCCAACCAGAACACATGGACGACTGCAGAGGTGCGTGCCTTCTGAGAATACATGATTCTGCCCTCAGATCAGGTGACAAAGCTGCCCTGAAGACAGCAGGGTCCAATCTGTCCAGGGTCTTCAGAGCAGCAAAGCACGCATACCCATCATCATCAAGGTTCTCGAGAGACTCATCATGAGGCACACCAAATCAAAACTGCCCGCCCACACAATTCTGACATGCCTTACTTCTTCATATAAGCTTTTATTTATTGCACTGCACATTCTCTGTCTTGTTGCTGCTATGCTCAATTGCTTTAAAAGTCTTGTCTTGTCCAGGTGTACTCTTGATCTTTTTTTGCACTCTCTTTCACCCCTGCCAGCACTTGTCCTGTAGTGTGCTGTTCTGTTCTGTTCTTTAGTTTCACCATGGTCCTGGAGGTATGTTGTTTCATTTCACTTTGTACTGTGAGTTTATGGTTGAAATGACAAACTCCTTATGACTTGACTTGACTAGTGATTTCCTTCTTTCACTCTTAAGGCTCAGGTTTTGCATTCATTGCATCATCTTTGTGTGATTCTGCTCTGTGACTCATGTGATACACTTCCCAAAATTGCAGCCCCATCATTAATAATAGCTTAGGGCTGATGACACACAGCGTTTTGGTGAGTCACTTGTTTAATTGCTAACCTTTGTTCACGATTCCTGAGGCAGCTTTCCTCTTGTTTGGTACACACATTCATGTTTGTCCCTGTTGTCCTTGGGACATTAAAGGACTGATGTTTATTTGATGGAAACCACAATTTGGATGCTAACTGGCTTTGCTCTGCACAACACAGTTGATGCTTTAAAGAAACACTCCAAAGTATTTTTTACCTGATCTCTGTGCATCACAACTGTAGAGTACCTTCCATTACCATGAAAAATCACATCAACTAACTTCCCAGCGCTTAGAAACAAACAGACAACTGGTTAACTCACTTATATTTGAAAGCCATTTGTAGCTGCTAAATTCATGGGCCCAAATGTGTATGCAATTCCACCATTACGTCTCCAATCACATGATACTTTCAAGAGTGACAGCCACCTTTTCCAACGGCTACTAACAAAATGCCAATGGACAGCTTCAACACACTTTGAGGAGAACCGCAATTGATAAAAAATGGATTTTGTAAATTACAATGGTTGCTCTAACATTACAGGTCTTACAAAACCTGTTTTCAGGATGTTTTGTCCTACTTTTGAATAAAAAAGATGAACTTGTGAAAACTTCACCCACAGAATGCTAATGACCTGCCACAAATTTCTCAATTTTAAAAACTAGTTCAGTCTCTGAATGAGCAAATTATGCTGATTTACAGCATGTTGTACAATGCTTCCCTGAATTCCTATGTTTTGCATAAATGGTAACTGACAATTCAGCTGCTGCTCAATGAATTCTATTATATGTGTATTTAGAATAAGTGTTTTTTTCTGTCCTTTTCAGAATTATAGTGGTAGAAGATGAAGAGACATTGGTCTTTTTGTATAAAAGAAACAAGGCCATTAAGAATTTCAAGTGCTTTTCACACAGGGACGGTTTTGAATAGATTATTTTGTCTGAGAACAAAAATTTGTTGGTTATAAGCAGGGCTCACTTAAGCTCAAAATAATTAAAAACCAATGTATCTTAGGTGATTCACTGTTGGTGACAGAAGTGTGTATGCTTCATTTTGTAAATGAAAAAGCACTTCCTTATAAACACACCTGTATAGAATCCCTTCCCTCTGAGAGCAGGTCAATCCTGACTGTAAGGAAATAACAAGATCCACACCTGTATGATGGCATGTTCTTGGACAGGACTTTCCTTGTTGACTAGGAGGCAATCACTTATTGGTCCATTCCAGTGTTTCCCTCTGATCACCATGCCTTCATTCGATTAACACACCAAAGCTTAGATGAATCGATCAAATAGATCAATCAAATCTAGGCCAGTAGAGCCAGAGAAGTGTACACTGTTCTGGTTTGAATATCTCTGCTTCAGCTCTTTTAATTA
>JBBMFX010000001.1:2289594-2300301 GCA_037832545.1 Rhabdalestes septentrionalis | reverse complement strand
ACTACTACAGAATATAATAAAGTAAGAGCCATTTGGGAGCCGAAAGAACCGGCTAGTCTTTGGGAGCCGTGCCAGAACAGACGGCTCTCTGATATGAGCCAAGCTTTCCATCACTAGGAAACTAGCGAGTGAAGCTATTGTCGTATTAACTGGAGTAGCAGCGACCGCTGTCATGACATAATCTCGTGAATTTAACAGACTGGTCAGGGTCCGCCATTTGGTGATGCCTGGTGTAAACCCTAAATATGCCCCCAAATATTCTCCCAAAGCACAATTTCATTTTAAACTTAAAAATGTAAATGTGAACCCGTATTTGTACTGTACAGTGTACACTGAACTGTCTCTCACAGTGCTAGAATGTAAAATACAGATGTTACAGGTGTATAGACTGTACTGTATATATTCTTGCACTGCCTTTTCTTTGGTAGAAGCAGGTTAAATGTAGTAATACATTAATTTACAGTAATAAAAATATAGGGCTTTAAAAAGAACAAATCAAAAAACATCTAGAAAATCTAGATAAACACTAGATGCATCACAGGGCAGAAGTCAATCAGAAGCAAAGTGAAATAATTAGAATTCTCCAATTGGCTTATTTCAAACCTCCCGCCTCTGAGTACAACAGTTTTTAACCGTTCCATGACACACTTCTTTGGGTTAGTAATCAGCAGGGCTCACTTAAGCTCAAAAGAAAAACCTGTAATGGGTGATTTACTGTGTGTGAGAGAAGCAGAAATTTGTGGTATACATCATTTTGTAAATGAAACAGCACCTCCTTATTAACACACCTGTAAACACACCTCCGTCTGGTCTCTGTCTCAGTACTTTATTTCCTTGGTTTTGCCTCATTTTTAGCATCATTTTTCTCAACAACATCTATGCTTTGTCTTAGTCTCTGCATTGCTTCTACATGAGTTTCTTTGGAATAGTCTCATTCCATTTATTGTGCTGTGTTATGACCCATTGTAAACATTATTTTATATTATATTCCTATCTCAGCATTATTTATTGTTTCTCTATCAGCATTATTATTTCCATGGAATTAGCTCATTCTTAACATTAAGATGTTAACTTGGTCTTACCAAATTCTTTCAGTCCTGAATTGTTTTGTTTGCCACTAACATTTATTGTGCCAGTCCCCATTTACTTCCCAGGGAATGCAAAAATGAGGAAGATAGTAGCAGTGAGTTCCAGAGGTTGAGTCCACTGGTGGCTTAATGCATAAATAACCGTTAATTAAGAAGGGTAAAAAATAAACCTAAATTAGTGGGTGTGAAAAGTGCAGGGCGTTAAAAATCCTTAGTGTTTTGCCGCAGTGCTCTGGCGGGGATATTAAATCGCAGTAGTGTGGGCCGAATCTCTAATCTAATCTGTTGGGTGAGAATTCAAGGTGTGGGAGCTGCTAATGATATCTTAGTTAGATTGTGGAGTTTATCTCAATTATAGTGTTTATTCCAAATCACATGTCTCCTATCTGGAACAGGAGCGATACTAAGGTTTATTCACAAAAATAAAATGGCCAGAGTCACTGTGCCATACTGTAGGTAATTGTGTAATTTGTATTTTTTTTACTTTTATTTTGAAAAAGTTGGGTGCACATTGTCTTACTGCATGTATTTATTCACATCTTCATTGTTTTCAGGGTTAAGAGATGCTGGATAATCGGTTCTTGTCTTTGTCTTGTATGTATTTAAAGGGATTTTGTTCTTGTTTGTGTGTTGGTCCAGCTCATGCACTCTCCACTGCACATACCTGTATGTATTTGATTGTCCTTGTGTTTGGCCCCCAAGCTTATTTTTGTTTTGTATTTTGAAAATGAAGTCTGTAAAGATAAGGGAATCTGCATCTGTGCTTCGCTACCCGGGCATGACGTGATACCATATATATATATATATATCTTTAAGACTGATGTTTGTTTGTGTAGTTAGATCCATTAGTATTTTTTTCTGTCTTTGTATGTCCATAATGGATTTGAAATGAAGCAATCAAGATGCAACAAAAGTAGACTTTCAGCTTTAATTTAAGATGTTTAACAAAGGTATTACATGAAGTTTTCAGAAAATGCTGCAATTATGAGTCACTCTATTTCAGGGCTCAAAAGTTAATTGGACATGTGACTGACAAGCATTTTCATGGCCCCTTCCTTTGTTAACAAATTAAAGTAGACTTGATTCAAAGCACCGAATTTGCATTTGGTAGCTGTTCACTGGAACTGAACATGAGGTGCAAAGAGGTCAACTGAAGTAGGCCATCTTTTACTGAAAAAATAAAAGGAACCTACAGGTTCTAAAGGTTACTAAGACTTGAGGAGTTCACAGAAAATGAAATGCATCGGAGACCATGGAAAACAACAGAAGTGTATAAAAACCCTTCACAACATCTAGGCAGGTCAAGAGCAATCTTAAAGAGGTAGGCGTACTGTCAAAGCCTACAGTCAAGGGTACCTGTGAAAAATGGCTGAAATCTTATTGCGATACCTTTGTTAAACCCCTCAAATTAAAACTTGGTGGTGAATAAAACCAGACATCTGAAAGGTTTAATGTCTCTAAAAGCTATATCTACAAGATATAGTTATTATGAATACAACACCTGATGTCTAAAACATTGTTTTACTATTTATTTGAGGAGGTTTAGGTCTCCAGTGTGTTTAAAAAAAAATAATACCTATCACAGAATGGCATACATGTCTTACAGCTCCATTCTAGACCTCAGGGTCAAGCCTTTTTCTCCAGCATTGTGTGGTTTGTCACTGGAGCTCTTAGTGATATTTTTTCTCAGAGCAAATAGCAAGCAAATAAAACAGGCCGGTTTTACAGAGGTGGAGTAACCCTAGCCTTAGACTGGATCTCTCTGACAGGAGGCTTACTACCAGAGTCATTATGTGAAGCATTTGGATTTTCATGTTTGTTATTGCTAACTTCTACAGATAACAATCATGGTCAATTTTTTTTGTCACTTCTAGGTTTTATGCAAGTTTATACCTATTTTTACCCATATACCTAGTCTCACCTTTTTCAAGGTTTGGACTAGGTGAATAAATTATGGGGTACTGTTAAGGGGGAAATCAGTTATTTTAAAATATGATGGATATTGTTCTGATAATGATTTTCAACTAATAAATATCAAAATTAGTGCAGGCTTGATGACCCGTATTGGATATCCAATATTTACTAGCAAGCTAGTCTTATGTTTAACACGAGTTAAAATGAAACATACTGCGTACTTTCTTTACTTAGGAATATACTAGATTAAATATACCCCTTTCTCACCACAGGCCAATGTAGAGGTAGAAAAGTGAAAATATTATTATATTTCTTCTTGCTGTCCTGATTCAATCTGTTATAGGATGAGTCACAAGTCTTTTTGTAGTTTTTTTCATAACAGTAGTTATATATGATCAAAATACTTAGCCTTGTTGGTAAAAAAAGTCAGAACAACAGGCATCAGATATAAATAAATTCTTCCTCTTGGTTATAAA
Organism: Rhabdalestes septentrionalis; assembly: GCA_037832545.1. NCBI lineage: Eukaryota > Metazoa > Chordata > Actinopteri > Characiformes > Alestidae > Rhabdalestes > Rhabdalestes septentrionalis. Next base: position 2,296,823 of record JBBMFX010000001.1, on the reverse strand, counting down.
ACTCAATTATACAGTTCTCATGAAATATTCCCCTAAACTGGAAAGACTTGCCAGAAAAAGAATTTATATGTCCCACATTCCTATGTTGGTTTAAGGCAAGTGATACATGTTCTATGTACATGTATCACTTTCTATGCAAGAGTTTTTATAGCATGCAATAACTAATCACATACACATACACAGACATACATGAATATGTGAATTTTTGTTTATCTATATATGTTCCTGCACCTTTATGAATTAAGATAATGGCTGGTGTGGTGAGGATTTTACTGATACCGATACAGATACTGCTTTGATATTGAGACTCTTGCTGATGAGATTCTCCATATTTATAAAGATGTGAAAAGATTCAACCACTAAAGGACCAGTACCAATTTAGTACAGGTTCTGCATACCCATTCCTAATGAAGCAGAATTCAACTGAGGTGGGAAAACATGTGTCTGATCTTGGTTTCTGTTTCAGAAAGACTCATCCACTGGGGTTCTCTCACATGGGACTTAAACTTTGTTTGAAATCTTGTTCATTTAATAGACAAGAGCATGTTACACACAGAGTTAGGATGTAACAGAAGACACGTATGATCTGTATTCAGGTCATGTTACATTTTGAAAAACTAGCATCCAAACATTTATGTTCATCAATCAAAATGACAAAGCAGCTGTGACAGACTGTTTCATTTTAAGGATGTAGAGAGTTTGAGAAATGACAAGGAATTAAGATGCTTTGTCATAAAGCACATGTGTTCTTGTTTTATCAAGTGGTGAAAATATGATTTTAAATGCATCGTGAAATGGAGAAAAAATGTACACAATTTACACAGGTTCACAGCTCCTGCAGTTCAGAAGACAAAATTAGGGAGATTTTGCTTATTGTGGGTTGGATTTTTTAATGCTAAAATTCAGGATACGGGTCCTCTAATTTACGTACATAAATATTTGCCTCATTTCTGAACAGGCAGTATCAGAGGAGTGTAAACTGTCCTCTGTTTGCAGTCAGAAAATATGAGATACAGATTGAGACCTCATATTCGTAGTAGAGCTGTAAGTGTGTTTGATTGACGGGCTGTGCTTTCACTATGTGTGAAGGCCTGTCACTGTGGCTTCACTCACAGCTGTGTTTTTTATTCCAATTGTCCCGCTAGTCTTCCCCTCTACTGTCCAGAACAAATCTCAGCTTTAGTGCTCTTTGGCCCTGTGGCTGCTCCGGCCCTGACTCTAGATGCACATGGTGTTTTTCCCCAGAAAGCCACTTGCTGGAGTTCTGCATTAAACAGCCCGCCACCCTGGCTGCACTAATGCCTTTTATCTGAAGGGCTGATTGGTGGAGATAGCCTTTGCGAGGGTGGTAAAAGCCCTCCAATGCCCCTTTTCCTCCCTATGCCTCCCATCCCTCGGGGGGAGCTTTCATGGATGTGCCCTGCCAGATTGGCATCAAGAAAGCAGAGTGCACCCAAGCACTATATCAATATTTACTGCCAGGCTACCAGAGACATACTGTGATTTCTCATATCATCTGTCTGCTGGAAAAGAAAAACAAAAATATAAGAATGAAAAGAAAATGACCCTACTGTGTTTATGGCTGAAAACTACTGTGCTGTAATAGTCCAGTGCTGACAAAATGATAGTTTGGCCAAATTTGACACTATTTTCCCCTTATCCCTCTTATCCCAATAGTGTCTGAAGACTGCTCTTTTAGAATGCTACAGGACCTTTAAAAAATCTTTACAATTTCCAGTTTATAAATAATCAGGGGTCACAAACTGACAGCCAAATTTATACAGTTTTTCCCTTTATCTAATGAATCCTCCACAACTCCACAAAAACTTGGCACAACAAGTGGCCATGGCTTCACTCATATTCAGCATGAGTGCCACAATAAAAGGGACATTTTTTCCTCTGCGTTTTTGAGGTACAAAATGGACAAAGGTACAATACATGGATAAACATTATTTACATGAATAAACATTGGCTTGGAAATCCTAAAGCCTGACTTTTGACATACACTGAAAACACAAGTGCATATTCCAGTGTTTTCTATAAGCTGAAGTTTCGATATGCATTGTTTGCTCTTTAACAGGCCAAAATATGGTCAATAATTAAAAAAACAGACATAAAAATAGTGGCATTGAAGGAAAAACGAAATTACAGGGCTGGCACCCTCATGGTCTACCTGGTGTGACAGACAGGGATTGTAGCCCATCATTTTGGCTGCTGACAAATCTAGGCTGAACTTTACACACATCTATTCAGTTCATGTTTGCAAGGATTTTTAACTTCCACTGTCTGCCATTACCTGCCATTAGCAGCATTTATCCAGTTTAACTCACAGTTGGGCTCCCTTTTGATGTTTTGACCTCAGGTTCGTATGCAACTCTATTAACAAAGACCAACATACATTTAAAACCATTCCTCATCATCAGAATCTCAGATGTCAGACATTTGTAAGGCAAAACAAGCACCTTCAACTTTGGCAACAGAAACAATCATACTCATTTTACCAATTTACATTATTAAAACTGGTACATAAACCTTGGCAAGAGAAGGCAATTAGCACATTATCATATACAGGGGTACTTCAGTATGCCTTGCACAAATAAGTGTAAAATCAATAGAATAAATGTTATGTTTTGAGTATTTATTCAATCCTAAACATACCTGAGCCCTTTTGAATGGCAATGTTATTTATTATAAGGAGTTCTGTTAGAGAGTATACAGGTTCGTTATCAGTTATCAGGAACATTTTTCTTTGTCACTTTTTCCATGTGCTAGAAAACAGATTTTCTGATTTACTAGTTTTCCAGAACACTAAGGAACCCAGCAACCTTCATGTATAATGTGAGTACACATGCATGTTCCTATTGTCACTAATTGGCTAAAATAAAAAAAGAATTGTCAAATGCTAGTTGCGAGTTTGTAGCAAGAAATTTTAACTCTTTAAGTCTAACTCCATTTTTCCTCGAGCTTGTCCTTCTCTGTGAGCTGAGATGTGCCGACAAACATCAAGCCTTGCTCTGGTTTCTCCATATTGATTGGCACCCTTAAGAACAGAAGGCACTTTGATGTTGTTTTGATGCATCATTTATTGAACATGTACTTCAGCTCATCAAAGACCAAGAAATTTGAGCTTGCGGATTTCGGACGCCAAGACTATGCCACGTCTGCTAATTAAATTTACTCATAAGTGACCCGTTTTACAAGTAGACCCCCAGCCAGCTTTGAGCTTCGTGTTTAGAAGTGTGGCCCTCCCTGTGCTGTCCGCTGCCCACAGCAGCATGTCAATCTCAGCAGCTTGATGAATAATAGAGGTGCTGAGGGTCTTCAGGAGCTCGCTGCAGGAGGATGGCCTTTATCCCACACTGCATTAGTGTGAGCTGAATGACTTTTCTCTCTGGTTCACCAGCATAGGTCCATTAGGGGCTCCTAAAACCAGATTAATGTCCATGCAAATCCTTCCAAGCAATCTTTAAAAGAAAGGCACCAAAGGTATTTTTTGGGAGCTATTATAATAATTTTTTGGTGCCTTTTAAAAACCCTTCATTTGATGATTTTGTGGAACCTACTGTGATTATATGAGCATGAGGAACCATTATGAAGTTCAAAAAGCTTTCACATAATGTATACGTGTTGGTTGGTTTAGATGCTTTACATTTTACATAAGTCTCTTTTCCTAACATGCTTCTGTTAAGGAACCAAAAGTTGATCCTCTGTAGGGAAAAGGTTTTTGTGGCTCTTTTATGTGTAAAGGAATTATTTTCTCCACCCAATGGCCATACATGCTTGGAGTCCTAACTGGAGCCATAAAGCTTATTTTACTCATAAACTCAATTCAATCACTCAAATTGTTCCTGTAATCAAACCCCAAAAATTTATCTCAGCTTCTCAAACATCTTCATTAAGGTGGTGCAAACTTGTGGCAAATGTTTCAGGCTCAGTATAACTGTGAGCTAAAAAATGAACAAGAGTGGTAGATGGTTCTAAACTGACAGTGAAAGCAGTTAAACATCAATAATAAAGCTTTGATAAAGTAATATCCAGAATGACTCTTATCAAAATAATCAGTTATCAATAAACATAGTCTGTCATGAAATCAGCAGCTTCATCTTAGACTTCTTAGATTCTTTACTGTAGATATAGCATGCTATCTCTTAGCACACGCTAGCAAACTCACAGACATGGGTCAAGCTGCTCAACATCTGCTGTGTGTATAAATCTTTCATGGAAAACAGAGCAATCTGGTGGGGGGTTCCTCGGCGGATGCTGCTGGCTGGTTTGAGTGGTTGCGAGTTGTTACCATGGAGGGCCTCTCCACATTCAGGGCTGCTGTTGTTTGTGTAGTGGTTCTGGTTGCAGATGCTGGTGGTGGTAGAAAGCAGACGGCGTGGCTGTGACGGGAGCGGTGAACCAGAAGCCGAAGCTGTGATGGGGCTCAGCGTCTTGTCTTGCTGACGGCTGAATGATTATATAGCAGCTGGAGAGCTTGTCAGAGTTTCCTCTGCAGCTGTTAGCCATGTTTAGTTTGTTAGCGTCTCACTTTTCGATGGTGTTTTACATTTGGGGCAAGAGAAATGTCAAAAATTTTTCCAGAAATTTGAATTCTTGCCAAATTTAGACAAGTTGAGGTCCACTCACAAGCTAGGACGCCTCCAGTCACATGAAACCAACAATAGGTGGGTAAAGGCTAGCACATGCTTCCTTCCATGCTAGCTAGCATTGTGCTGAGTCCTGAGGGGAGAGGGAGACCCATCCTAACCACCCGAAGAGAGCAAAGCCACTTGTTGTTTAACCTTAGGAACATGCAGGTATGGATCCATGCTGGAAGTACAACAAATGGTAAATTAAAGACAAATGGCAAAACAACTCCCTATATTAAAGGTTGCTGGATTTGTGTTGATGCTGAAGGTGTCATTGAGTTTTTATCATTGAAAAAAAATTTAATAATAAAAATAAATGCTCCTGGGTATTTAAGAATGATGCCTCATACAAATCCCCACAAGGAACAATAAATACTTTACTGGAACTCTGCTACATTACATTGGCATTGTTATATCATTGATATTATGGGATGGCAATGATGGCATATGCAGTCATGAGATGTCATGCTATGTTGCATTGGATTGGATTGGATTGGTTGCACTGCCATGACTGGAGTAGAGTAATGGGTAATGGCATTTGCCAAAAGTGTAAATGTTTCCTTTTATAGTCCTGAGAGCATGTTACATCTGCCCTGATATATTCATGGCTTGGGTATGGGACAGCTGTGGCCAGCTGTGGCCAGTGGCACCAGCCCTTCACTTGGGTGTTTGGGTTAAATGCATAGAAAGAATTTCACATTGTTCACAATGTGTGCTGCAGTGTGGTGTTCACCCATGATTATAATGGGACACTTTGTCAGTGTTATATGAGATTCAAATAAAATTTTACCAAATTGAAATTTAAGGCAAAGTAACAATGACAACATTGAAACTGATCCATGTGTTGACATACATTTTAACGACATCAATCTTTTTTGAATGTGGTGTCTGCTGTGACACTATATAGCATGGTTATGTCAATGTTATGTAGCTGAGTTCAAGTAAAGTGTTATCACAGAATGCTTAGTGCAAAATGTGCAATAAGAGATTGGTAGACAATGGAGGGACAAGAAGTGTGTTGAAGGTGAAATGAAGGGAAGGAAAATAGCAGTAAGAAAGACATCGTTTTTGTTAGCAGGCGGACTCAAAGACACTTAAAAACATCAACTTACAGATGAAGGTCTGCAGCTGCATTTCTGTGTGTGTGCACAACAGACTCTGCTTCTGCTCAGTGGTCTGACATCAAAACCAAGCATGAGCTTCACTGTAAAAGGTTCAGTTAAACCAAGGTACATTCAAAATGGACTGCTTCCTTTCCAAGGACTGTATGTGGGACGACTCTAAGACTGTTAACATATTGCATATGATTTTAATTAAATAATGAGTTAATTAGGTTTTTTTGTAGAAAATAGGCCTCTTAATGTGAGGTATTTCAATGTGGAAATCCATATCTGCTTCGGTCAGTTAAGTAAAAATTGTCCCATGTTTTGGAAAAGGTTTTCTGTGGAAAATGTATGATATCAAATGGGTGGTGGAAAAGGTTTTCTGTGAAAAGTGGATGGTATCATTAAGACTAAGCTGCAGTTAATGCGAGATCTGCAGTATGTGAGCGTTCAAAGGCTGTAGGATCTGGACAGACCTTCGGGTCATCATCTCAGAATCCTAAGAACTTTTAATATGGCTCCTGAATTAAAAAGTTCACTACCTGAGGTTCTTCCATCTCCTTCAGAACAGACTTGCGTTTTATGCCTCAGCGGGGCAGGAAGTTAATGAACGATGTATCTCCTTAATTTAGAGTTTTTTAAAGCTAATCTGGGGGACGTGCTCATTAAAGGCACTTCTGGGAACCATGTGGTGGAAATGCAGGTCATTTCACAGTGTCTTTTCTTTATACTTCAGACAGGGAATGTACCTCAGATGCACTTTACAATGTGGAAGTTCATAATTGTATTTGTGCTTCTGAACCCTCAAAAGTGTCTAATTTGGATAATAAGCTGTCTTGCATGCTAGTTAGCAAAAATTACTGGCTGATATGTAGTGAAATGTTCTGTTCTCACACACTCATACAGATGTCTCCACTAACAGGGATCCTTGGGTTACAACAGTTTCGACATACAAGGTTTTGAGCTAACGGTGCTGACTCCCACTCCCACCCGCCTTACACCATTTGCGTCGTAATTACGGACTGCATGGGTGAACTAATTTGGTTGTGCACAGCACAGGTAGGGTGTGTTTAGACTTACACCAAAATTCAGGTGAAATCACAGTTGAAGGAAAGGCCACCTATATAAACAAACAAATATATTTAATCAATCTGAAAATCAACACATAAACACACAATCATAGTCTAAATACTGCTGGCTTAGTTTGCCTGGAATTTGGCAGCTTTATCCTCAGCTGGAAAATACAAAATGTACTAAATTATGTTTAGGTCAACTCCACCTTTCTATACATTTGGATCTGTATATATCAAAGCTGTGATATAATTTCTCCACTTCTCTTTTTGTGGACCACCCCCCAACCCCCCACCAAATAAAAGTGCTTCTCCACATTTCTAATCAACTGAAGTGAGCATTAATTGAACATTTTTTTTTATAATGAACAGTGTTGGGCAAGTACCTTTAAAAAAGTAATTAGTTACAGTTACTAGTTACT
>JBBMFX010000001.1:2246088-2274803 GCA_037832545.1 Rhabdalestes septentrionalis | reverse complement strand
GGGTTTGAGACTCAATAATTCCAATACAGAAACTATAGGATGTAGCGCAAATGCGCGACTGAATGAATCACTCGTACAAGACGACTCGTTGTTCCCGAGTCACCTTAAAGATTCGTTCAAAATAAACGACTCGTTCAAGAACAGGCCATCACTACTCTACAGACCGTGGAGATGGTTTTGGACTTTAGGAAGCACCACACAGTGCTGCCTCCCCTCACTATATCAAACAGCCCAGTGACAAATATGGATTCTTTCAAGTTTCTGGGATCCATAATTTCCCAGGAGCTCAACATCAACTCCACCATTAAAAAGGCCCAGCAGAGGATGTACTTCCTACGGCAACTGCGAAGTTTGTTTGACCTACCACAAGGGCTCTTGGTCATCTTCTACACTGCTGCCATCAAATCCATCCTCCACACATCCATCACCATGTGGTACGGAGCAGCCAAAAAACAGGACAAACGCAGACTTCAATGGACTATTCGGACAGCTGAAAAAATAATTGGCGTCCCCCTGCCCTCCCTCCAGGACCTGTACACTTGCAGGACCTGGAAGCGGGCAGAGAACATCATCAAAGACCCCACACACACTACACACACTCTAAACACACCCCACACAACCTGCACACACTCTCTTCAACTTTCTCTCCTCTGGCAAGCGCTACAGTTCCCTCCACACAAAAACAAACAGACACTAGAACAGCTTCTTTACCACTGCCATCACTCTCCTGAATTGTTGATAAGTTGGGTCATCTCCACTTTGGCCATTCACCCGCACATCACACACCTCAACACCCTATGCATCCAGCAATCTTGCACGATTCTTTTTCTATTTTCCTTTGGATATTTTTACTTATTTCTTTTTATAAATTTTCTTTTTTTGCACGACTCTTGCACCACTACATTTGCACTATTAGCTGCATTATTTGTACACAATGTGTCATATGTGCCCACATGTCTGTGTTGTCTTTACTGTACAGTATGTGCCTATGTTCCTTTGTATGTATATCACTAAATATCTATTGTTATGTGTACAGAGAGCGAACACCTACCGAAGTCAAATTCCTTGTATATGCAAGTATACTTGGCCATTAAAACCGATTCTGATTCTGATTCTGATAAATGGTTCAAATATCTTTTTTAAAAACTAGATGTCATTAAGTGTTTTGGTGATTTTACTTAATCACAACTATTCTAAAATTCCACCTGTTCAAATCTACACCTGTGAACACAGTTCTTGCACCACTGCACTTTTCTCCCCATGCCATTGAAAGCAGGAAATCAGGTGAGAAGTGATGAAGTGCTGTGTGCACAGTGAGTAGCCTGGAAATTTGTGTAATTGCTTCTTTCTTCACTGTGATCATTGGTCATGGCAGCGCTGTGACATTACACTCTGTAATTTTTAGGCACTACTGAGACCTACTCTGCTTTTGATTTAAGTTATTTATGAGTTACTTTGGAAGTAAGAGAATGATGTTAATGCTTCATGAAATGTACCTGAGCTACTGAGGCAAACTAACCAATTAGACAGGTACAGCAGGTACACATGAACAGATGCATTTAAAAAGTACTTGTTTAGACTGTCCTGAACACATCTGACAGTTTAGAAACTGTTTAGAAGATGTTTGCAGATTTCAATGCGCAAATATTGTTTCTTGGAATCTTGCAACCTTTTCCACTTCAGTAAATTGATCTGAATTCCAGAAGACTTGTGGGATTCCTGAGACACCTAGACCAGGTAATAAAAAAAAAGCGAAAACTTCATGGGTTTTTTAAAATGTTGAACAAATACATAATACATACTTTTTATACCTACTTTATTTTTTAAATAACTTTTACATAGTATATGCATGAATCCCATAGCATCTGTATACTCACATATTAGCTTTACACTTTACTCTCATGTTCTAATTCATAAATTGCCTTTTATTGAGAAATTACAGCATTCCTGCACAATGATGAATTCATCTGCAGTGGATAACAGCTCCATGTTAGCTGATTTTAATGGGATCTTCTGTTATAAAAAACATTATTTTGGGATGTTTTTTGACTGCATTGCATCGCTGCTCTGCTTTTTCCTGGGAACTCCAGCTCATTCTTGGTTTCTCTGGCTTTATCTCCATGCTGGCTGGAAAATCAAACCCACACAGGTGTTTCCTGTGCTTCAGACTTTACTGCATCTAATCTACTGCATCCAGTGTGCTTTGGACATGCTGAATATACTGATCTTTGAGAGTGACCTTGTTTGGAATGCGATATATATACTTTTTTCCCTAAGCTGTGTCAGCAGACCCCTGATGCAGATCTGCCTTTGTGTTGAACTGTATCTGGCAGTGCTTCATCCAATATTATTCTTGAAATATAAAGGAATCCAGTACAGGATTGCTTCAGCTCTGCTAGTTTTGCTGATGTCAGCTGTGTATGCCATGTATGAGGGATTTGTTGTTACTTTCCCTGATGCTTTTTTCTACGTTGTCTTCTTTAGTGCAGTGGCTGTGATCTCGTTTTGTTGCTTGTCTGTCCTGCGTGCCCTAAAACACCCGGGACCACGAGACACACAGATCACAGTGGAGAGAGGTAGAGATGTTGGGAACCAACAAAAGAGGAATGCCTTTAAAAGCATTTTCATAGCTTTGCTGATTCTCCTGATTTCCTACCTCCCTCCAGCATCGCTTATTTATTTTACAATGATAAAAATAGATACGAAATCGATGTTTTGTAATTTTGTTCCATTAATGTTCTCTCCGAACACTTTGGGTGTGGTGATCGCACCATATTTGAAAATGTACAGGGAAGGGCATCTAAAATGCCTGAACCATCGAATGGGATCCATGTGAATAAATGACTGCAATTGAGCCTCATACAATATCATGATAAATCAGTCCAGGTGTTTTCTCCAAGGATGCACCGATTGTCTACACTTGTAAATGAGAACTGAAATTGGTCAACAATTCTTAGGTTAATTTCATTGTACAACTAGAAGGAATTTGTCCTTTAATCAAAATTGGGTTTAATAGATTCAGAGGTCAAATGAGGGAATTAAGTATGAAGTGAATGTTCTATCTGGCATATGTGGGACCACAATAAACAAATTATTTTAGTTGCATTGCTTTTTTTTATGAAACCAATGTACTCAATGTAACTGCTGTAAAGTATATTTGTACATTATAATGTTTCTGTTATAAAAAATATAATTTGAGATCATAAGATGAGGGATGCCATGCACTTGGACCATGTGCTGCACCAAGGGTTCAGCCATTTCATTGGGTGGTTTACAAAGTTAAAGGCTTTTGAATGTGGTCAACAATGTCTGTGATAAAATCAAATAGCAGTTGTGACTATGGCCATGAAAAAATAGGCAGGGGTGGAGCAGATCGACATGTTCTGCCTATAGGGTGATATCTGGGTCCGGGCCCAGCTACCTTAATCCCATTTATTAGAAAGTAATGATTTTAATGTCATGTGTTTTGACCTGGGTTCTTTATGGTAGGCATGCACCCAGTAAGCTGCCAAGAATTCTCAGACGTCCTGCTCCATGCGGGACAACCAAAACCACCTCCAAATAAACTCCAGCCCTTACTGAGTACATTACATAGACCCAGGGTCTGCTGCCTGGGTCTGGCACTAAATCATGGCCTTAATGGCCATTTCAATGTCCCTGCAAAGTACGGCCAAGAATTGTGCCTAGATATAAATGGGCTTTGGAGGGGCACTGCAGGTGGTGGCTCCCACTGTCAAGACAAGGCATTTAGCTTGGTGTGTTTTGCCCAATCAGACAGGGTGAACTGGAACCTGGTGAGTGTCACCACTGTACTAAATTCTGAAGGTGGGTTGTGACCAGTCCACCCCCACATTCGTCTTAGAGTCCTTATCCAACCAGGATTTGGAACCAAAGGTATGTGACCAACAGGGCATGGAAGGTGGACTTCTCCTATCAAAGAGGTGATGCTCCAGAAGAAGCTGGAGGACCCTTCTAATATGCAGGACAAGTAGATGAAGCCATAATGGTCCAAGACTTTTTCAAACCCCAGTTGTAAATTGCTCTAAAATGCTGGTGCATTCATAATCCCAAAGAGCATGACAAGATATTCATAATGCCCTAAGACAAATATGAAGGCAACTTCTCATCACATTAGTGGACCCAAATGAGACTGCAGGCTCTTGGTATGTCTAGTTTGAAGAAAATAGACACTTGCCCCAGTTCTTCTGTGACTGAGGTGATGGGGGGCAAGGGGTACAGGTCCTTGATTGCTGAGGTCCCTATTGTCATTGTATTGGCCGAGTCCCACGTCCTTACACATATCTATTGTTTACCATCTGACAAGGTGTAGTGTCATATGAAGCCGAGTGCCAAAGCCCCCTGGATGTAATCCCAATGGCTCCCTGTTATGGCCTGTTTGCTGGCAAGAGATTGACTTCCCAATTAATGAAGACCTCCTGGACGTCCCAGTTTTCTGTGGAGGCCCAAGACAGCTCTGATAAGATGGGTGGGGAAGAAGTAGTCATAGGGTTAGACAACTCCAGGCATGAGAACTTATCATGGGGACCCTAGGCTGCCACTGACAAGATTAACCAATCAATGTACAGGTTTTGACACTGCATCTGACGAACCCTAAAGTCAGCAGGAGGTTGGGCATGGTGATATTCATGGCATCATGGTGTGCACTTGTTTCTTGGATGGCAGGCCCAGTATACATAAAGGACTCTCAGAGGTGGGCAGGGGCTACGGTTAGTCCAGTGAAGCCTAAAAAGAGGTGTAAAAGAAAACATAAACTTAGACTGAAGCCCCAGTTCATTCAAATCTTCTAATGGACCAAAAATGCAAGACATCGGAGCTAGAATAAGAAACAATTAGATTACATTACATGGCATTTTGCATTATTGTACCTCAGCCCTATTGAGGACTTCATCTCAGCATCGAGGGGAAAATGTGAAAAGGACATTTGAGGTGAAGCCAATAAACTGATAAAGTGGTGTTTGTACGATGACTAGCAGAAATTTTCATAATTGCTTCATTTTCATTTTAAATGTAAATATTTTTTAAAAAGCAGGTGTCAGAAATGAAAATATTTGTAAATTCTTGCATGTGCATCTCATCGTTCATTTTTATATGAGTTGTGTTTTGGTTATTTGAATTAATTACTGTCATTCTAAAAGTCCAGAAGACTTGCAGGATCCCTGAGACATTAACCACAACTGAAAATATGTCATGGCTGAACTTTGTAGAAGGTGTTTGAGCAACCTTTTTTCTACCATGGCATGAAAGAAATGGCACTATGTGTGATGGTGATAAAATGTTGATTAGCATGGAATTTTGCATAATTCCTTTTTTTCCTTCACTGTGATCATGGCAGCATTGTGACATGACACTGTGTTATATTATGTTTACATTACTGACAATTGGTCTGCCTTTTATTCATCTTATTTATGAGTAATGATGTGGGAAGGCTGAGAATGGTGGCAGTCCTTCATTAAATGTGTCTTAGGCAAACTTATCAGCAGATACACCTGAGAAGACATGTCTGATAGGAAACTAAAAAATTGGCTTTAGGCACTTTTAAAAGGATACTTGTGGGATCACTGAAACATCTACAACAGGTAAACAAATGGAAATATTAAATCACATATATTAAAAACGGTAAAGAAATCCAGTTAGAATGTATAGACATAATTCATTTTTCTTTAAAATACTGCTGCTTGTGTTAAACATCACATTACTTTTTTAAATTACTCAAATTTACTGTTTGCATGCTTTATTTTGTTTACTATTTTCTTGCTCACATAAGAGCTACATAGTCACATTATTATAACTTTATCCTGAAATCTCACATTCATACCCACAAATAATTCCCTTTTTTTTCCAAATTGCAGCATAACTACAATCATGAATGCATGTGGAATGGATAACAGGTCCACATTAGCTGATAACAGTGTGTATCACCGTTTAAAAGAATATCATGCCGGGAGGATTGTGGCCTACACTGTAGTGCCACTCTGCTTCTTCCTGGGAACTCCAGCTCATTCTTGGTTTCTCTGGTTTTCTTTCCATGCTGGCTGGAAAATCAAACCCACACAGGTGTTTTTCTTAAATCACACAGTACTGGACCTCATTTACTGCATACAGTGTGGTTTGGAGATGCTGAATTTGTTGATCTTCGACAGTGGCCAATTTTTGAGAAGACTATTGGTTGTTTTTGGCTTATGCTGTGTCGGCAGATCTTTGACGCAGATCTGCATTTGTGTTGAACAGTATCTGGCAGTGCTTCACCCAATAATATTCCTGAAATATAAAGGAATCCAGTACAGGATTGTATCAGCTGGCCTAGTTTGGCTGACTTTGGTAGTTTATGTCGTATCTTCATGGTTTGATACTTTCCCTGATACTTTTTTTGACTTTGTCTTCTTGACCTCAGTGGCTGTGATCTCGTTTTGCTGTGTGTCTGTCCTGCGTGCCCTAAAACACCCGGGACCAGGAGACACACAGATCTCAGTGGAGAGAGGTAGAGATGTAAGAAACCAACAAAAGAGGAATGCTTTTAAAACCATTCTTTCCGGGTTACTTTTTATCCTGTTTTCCTACCTCCCTTTGGCATCACTTACGTTTTTTAATGTTTCAGACATGGATAATGACCTCTTCTTTTGTGATGTTATTCCATTCATGAAATCTTTAAACGCTTTGGGTGTGATGATCACACCATTGCTGAAAATGCAAAGAGATGGTCACCTTAAATGCTTAAACCATGAAAGGGTAGGTAATGTGGTTCAACTTCACACAGCACCCACTGTGACATTACTGTCCAGATGGAGGATCCAAGGTTGCACTGATTGACTTATTGGAGTTACGTTTTATTTAACGTATTTAACGCATTGCAGATATAATTTATGAAGCAAATGTTCAAGTTGTCAGATTACACTTGTATTCTTTTTCAAGTCTTTAACCCTACAAATGCTGTACTGGCACACACGCTTCATACATTCATTAAGCTTCTGTTTTGCTGGTAAGAACATAATCGGGCACCAGCAAGACCACAAAAAAAAACAATAACTATTGAGGTTTTCGATGTTCATTTCATTGCTTTTTTCATTATGCAACCATTTTTCTAACAGCTGCAAGGTAAATTACCATATCTTTTCTGTAATTAATTTACTCAGTTCAGTCATTCCTACAATAAATGTTTGAGTAGGAGTAGCACCCTCTATTCGCACCTTGTGGATTCTCTCTCCTCTGTCACAGAAATTTATATTATGCATTGTGAAAGAACACTTTCCACACCCTTTTCTACCTCCTTACATCTGAAACAAGGCTCTGTAGCATACAAGAGGACACACCGTTTACTTGGTAGATATGTAAGCCATCCAACATGGGGCAGGAAACCCTAGGAAGGACGCTTTGATTCCACTGTCCACTGAAATATTTGTAATATTGGAAATATGTAAAAATATCTAATCATGTAGGTTGAACTGTTTACATCTGAGTGTAGCACAGCATTGTTTATTTTCTGAGATCAATAAAAGTTTATTCATGGGTTTGTGTTTTTGTCTTATAAGTGTTTTAAAGGATCTAAACTCAGACGGCTATGCTCCGTTTTATGTTCCATTTTATCTTTGCACATTTCTCAGCACTTCTTTTAGATGAATGCTGCATGTTTCTAATAAAAAAACTGGATAAACTGACATTGTAGTTCATTTTGTGCCACATTGCAGCTGGGACAATATTGCTTGTTTTTCTCTAGAGAACAAGAGATTGTGTTTATTGCATTCCTTTTTTATATTCACTGTAAATGTGCACCGTATTCACGATCTAAACTTGCACCATTTTAAACTCCATGTACTTCCAACCCGATCTCACAACTTGTTTATGGTATTTAACTATAATAAGGGGCCTCAGTAGGGTGAATTGACTTGGGAAGAGAGGCCAGTTTTAAGTTTAGAGTCATTTTATTTGGTGGAATCAACATGAATTTCTCATTTGGGAATGATGTATCCAGTTCGAACCCTTCCTTTCAGGATCTTAAACTCTCAGAGCATTAAAAAACAGCATCAACATGTTTCGCTCAAAATTTCTCCTGTCCAATCTGGGGTAGACACCCACTGTATTACTATTAGACCCCGATAGAATAATTACGAAGCCACCTCTCTGCCTGACCTAGCAGCCAGCTTCTTTATTGTGTCAAATTAAAAGAAAGGCAGCGAGCCAGAATCAGAGGACACTACAGTACATGCTGCGTTACTGGATCACGACCTGGATGAAATCTGCTGAAGATTACAGAAGTGGGGATGTCAGATCAAGCCAGAACATAGCTTGCATTTATTATGATGTTGAATGGTAAACAAAGAAAACAACATTTTTACTGAAATATTGTCACCAAACTTTTAATAGATCTTAACCGAATGGGAAAAATAGAGTCAAATAGTATTAGGGTCTTCCATAATTGTCACGGCTCATGGACTTCCACAAAGACTTAAAACCGTTTGGGATTCTTTTATTGAACAAAACACAAAGGAATACGGCTCGAGGGCCAACAGAAACATAAAGGAACCAACACTAACGAAAACCCAACTAGGACTAATGACCGCATGCCTAGATGCGGTCATACAGACTATTTATAGAAAAAACCATCAAACACAAATCAGAAACGCAGCCCTCCTCATTACTCCCAGGTGAAGCCCATCTTCCCCTAACTGGCTGGAGTAATGAGGAGGAAACTGACCAAATAAGGCATAAAACAGAAAACAGACGGGGGTGCCCTCTAGCGGGCACCGCCCGTCACACTACCAGAGATATCACATTTTAATTTGGCTGTTTTAATATTAAATCATTTTATAACTTGCAGTTGGAAGCGTCTACGTGCACCTCGGAATTTTGCCGCTCGTAAGGTGATCAAAAGTAATGGGACACCGCGATTTTAGCGTCTTTTAATTCCGTGGGTATTGTGGCAAACGAGGGGTATTTGCAAAGGTCTCACCGAGCCCTATCTGACTGTGAAGTTTGATGTGGATTAGTGCTTGTTCCGCGGATCTATGCCACACTTAATGTTATTTGACTGCCTCAGTAACAATGACAGCAGGCTCATTTGCACTGCTATTTACTGGAACCTTGAACAGGAAGAGGACATGATTTGAGTCTCGCGAGACCAGACGCATCTCGTGAGACAAATCTGATCTCGCGAGATCTCGTACCACGAGATCTCCTCACACTCCTACCAACCAATCAATTTTCATAGCCAATATGCCTCCCAATCAGCACTCAATAGCCAGAATTCCAACCAATCTGCCCTCGGATGCAGAAACGCCAACCAATCAGCACTTAGCAGCCAATATGCTTCCCAAACAGCACTCAGTAACCAGAATGCCCACCAAAAAGCACTCAGTAGTCAGAATTCCAACCTATCAGCACCCAAAAGCAAAAAAAGGCAATCAATCAGAACCCAGTAGCTGATTGAAGATTTACAGTAGAAATTACATTTCTCTGTGCAATGAAATTCTTTCTTTGCTGTCCATACACGCATGGTAAGGTTAGATTAGTTGTTTTCAGATAAATAAGTTGGTGAAGACTTAGTTGTGATGTGCAGATATGAAATGTGCATTTGCAAAATGAACCCATCACTTCTGAACCAATCAGTTTTCAGCAGCCAGAATGCCTACCAGTCGGTCCAAAACCCATTTACTCTTCATTATTTTCTTCTACTCTCCAAAGTCAAAGAAAATTTCCCTGAAAGCTTCCCCTAGCAACATTCTTTGCCTTTAGCTTTAAAGGGAGCCTTAGTTACTTCTGAACATTTCTGCATACCTAAATCAGTGTGATACAAACAAATGCATTCTGTGTGAGTCAGTATTGTTCAGTAAGTTTTTCTACAAAGAACCATTTCACATCAGACCACTCAGAATGACTTTGTTCATCTCAACCATTGAATTATGTAGAACTTTAGAAAAATCAGTTTTCCTTTAGTACATAACAAGGCATATCATAATTGCAATCTGTAGCAGTGCAACTGCAATATGGTAATAAGGTTTTCCCAATATCGCTCAGGCTTTTCCCCCCCCTGCATCTTATATTTCCCATGTTGAGCTGGTTCCCTCAAGCTGTTGTGATTTGGGCACCACACGAAAAAAGCTCAAGAAGGTGACCTCATGCAGCTCTGGCCTACTTGCTGAGTCATGACAGGAAAAGTGTTCATCAGCCCTCCTAAAGACTTTCTGTAGCTTTCGTTCTCTCCTCTGCACGCTCTCACCCCTCTGTCTGTGTGTGACTATCTCTCTCTCACACAGTCTCTGGCCACACTACATTAAGTCGAACACTTCTCAGGGGAATCTCCCAAAAAACCCTTGCACACTTGTTAATATGTTCCTGAACTGCCAGGAATGGTCCTCTCCAGGACTAAATGGCTTTTGAACCCCTCCACCTCAAATTGCATGCTTTTATATTAGAATTTCATCAGAAAATGGGTCAGAAAATATGCCCATGAATACAGTAGCAGGCTTGTGTTATTACTACCTCTAGGCATTTGCCATTTACTCACATATCTGTGCTTCACTTTACAGGGATTCAGACTCACAATCTTACCGCAATGCTGTGACTGCCAAGAGCACATCTGATTTAATGGGATGTATTGTCTTTATCTGACCTTAAAGAAGTATTATATGTCATTTGTCAAGGATGCATCTAGGGTTGGCATACAATGTATTATTTTATGAATTTTCAGTGCAGTTTGTTCTCTGGTCTCAGTAAAAGAAGAGAAAATACATTGACTCTAACTACACTTACAAGAGGCCATAATTGATAGGTGCTAATCATTGGATTCTATAATGAGAGTCTTGTGAGTCGGTGCTTTTTCTGTTCTTTTCCAGAACAATTATTGAAACATTCCCCATATGGACAGAAAAAAACACTTTGAAAAGCTTTCATGTCAGGATGTCTAGTATTTTAAACTTTTAATAACAACTGATATAAACCAACATAAACATGAATAGTGGCTTGTTTTAATAAGCATCTGTTGCCATAAAGGCTGCTTTAGATTTTTTAACCACAATTGTACATGTTTATATATTTATATAGACTTCTATCCACTGTCATGAAAGGTTTATGTACACATCATCTAGCCTTCAGCAAAGAGTTAAGAAAACATTGACTATAAAGACATTTAAATTGGAACCCAGAGGACCCCAGGGCTTCTGTAAGTCCTGAAGCAGCTGCCCATTGGGTTGCATTATTTGTACAGAGACAACTGGCCATTGGATTGCACTGTATGTGCCCATTGTATTCTAACGTAAGCACTGAAACAACTCCCCATTGTGTTCTCCTGTAAATGCTGAAGTGACGTCCCATTGGTTTCTATTCTGTGTGTGTTTTGAGTCTCTGGTTATTCTATGCTGGATAGTTGTTTCCTGTGCTAATTGACTGTATGCTTCATAAGCAGCAGATTAGGGATTTGCTTGAGAAATGATAGAGCAGCTTTTACACTGCAGTGGATTGCTGATGAAAACAGATTTACTCCTTGTTTCGGGGGATATCTGCTGCTCTTTCTGAGAGAAAAGGTGTTTATAGAGCGTGTTCGCAAAAGGCCACGGCACGTTTCACCGATCGATGTGGGTGTTGCATCACTCCCTGTTGAAGATAAGGAAAAAGCCTACGATATTTATTCGCCTCATTGTGTTCTCCCGGGGATGGTTTGGGGTAGTTTTTCTCACCATGTCTCATATTATTTTTCTCCTCATCAGTTCCCCATTGGAGTCAAGGCAAAGCTTTCAGCTTACACTTCAACAAGACATTTATATGGAGCTGAGCTGAGGAGAGAAAAAAACAAGATTAATGTTCTCTGCGCAGAGGAATAGCATGGATTTAAAGAGTTCAAGTGTGGCATGCTTTCTTTTAACACTCGTCAAAAGCAAGTACACGTGCCAGCCGAACACGGCTACTGTAGATGTTAAGATGGCATGAATTATAGATGTGTGAGCATGAAATTTGCTAAAGCTCATGGGAGCTTCCAGCCGATGTCTTCCTCTATTTATAGGCCCTGATTAACATTTGAATTCACACTAGAACATGTCAGTGTTCTGCTTGAATTCACCTTGGAATTCTGCTCCACATCTCAGCTGTTGTTCGAGGTGTGTGTGTGTGTGTGGAGCATTCTACATCTCAGCTGTAGTCCAGAAGAGAAAGAGGGGTGTGCTGCTCTCTACGTCTCAACTGTTGTGTGGGAGCATAAAAATTAGGGTCGAAGGACAAAACAAATTATATTGAAAAGTGCTACAATGCTATAATGGTTCTGGTACTCATGCTTTATTTACTAGATGCAATTAGGCCAATGCAGATAACTCCCCTCTACCAACTCAAATTACTATATAACTCTTCATCCAGTTCCCAAAACCTTAAAAGCAGACAGTGACCATTATTCCTCCTTTACCAAACTTTTGCCACAGTGTTCCAACTATCTGGACAATCTGCATTCGCCTGCGTTCAGTAAAACCACAATCCACCATCATACTACTAGACAGGAGAGCATAATTCAGCACTCTAAATAACATATTTACACGACTCCTCTGTGTGCTTACAGTTGGCTAGGGCAGATCTAGCAAGGCAAAAATTTCACTGATTTGTGGCAGAGGTGGCCTCCTATGACAGTGCCACATTTAAAGTCCTGATGAGATGTTGTGTTTTGCAGGTAAAGAAGTGAATAAGGAGCTATGTGCAGATGCAGTTTTCCCAGCCTCCGTGCCCTGTGTGATTCCATGCCCTAAAGACTGTGTTCTCAGTCCCTGGACGCCCTGGTCCACCTGCTCCCAAACCTGCTCCAGCAAAACAGCTGAGGGCAAGCAGATGAGGACGAGAGCCATCCTGGCCTACAACGCTGGTGAAGGTAACAAAGCACATTTTCCCACTTTTTCCCACTTGGTAACACTTTTCATTTATGTGTAGCACAGCCCACATGACAGTTTCTTAGTCAGTTCATGTGAATTGCACTTTTTGTGCTTCTCTTTGCAGTGACATCAATGGTAGTGGCGTGGATAACAGTAATGGAGGGTAATACATATGAAACTGGAACACATTTTTATATATGTCAAGGCTTGTTAGGATTCCTGCCATTTATTCATAGTACAATATTTATCTTCAGGTCTTACAAGGGTTCCAAAGTTTCCCACACTTTACGGTATAGTTGTTTTCTTCTTTTCAGAAACTGGTGTGTGTGTAGACTTAGGGTATTGTTGTAGGCTGTGTTGTAGAGTATGTTTAGAAGTAAACAGTCTTTGCTAGAAAGTGTTTGTCATTCCTTAAAAGATCCCCTTACACTCTGAAACGAAAGTGCGACATTAGCAGGCTGCAAACCACACTATGAGCATTACTCATGTTGGATCATTTGCTCGAATGGGTTTGCTTAGAGGAACAATTACAGAAAAAAATGCCCTTGTGGGCTGAATACCCCCCCCACACACACACACACACACACACACACACACTCAGAAGGCAAACATTACTTTTATCTGTGTCGTGACAGAATGCTGTTGGCCCTTTCTGTTCAACACTCGCCCGCCTCTCTCGCTATCGTCCCAGGCACGTATTAAATGCAGTCATTCATCCGGAAAGCCATTTATGCATTATTGATGTCTTTCAAAATGGATTTAAGTAAGTCAGCGGAGGACTGAAATTTATACTGCAAACAAAATTTAAAAAAATAAAAATGCTGCTAAAGCTCTGGGCCCTCTGGGTTTGATCCTAAAATACCTCTGCAGCATACTGACTCCAGGCCTCAGGGACACAACAAATTTTTCAGTGCTCAAGCCACGTTGACTCAAGTTGGTCTAAGATTTGGAGAGGGCTTATTACTTCACTACTAGGTTGAGAGGCTCAACTATATTTTAAGAGTCCTTCAAAAATACAATATAATATATTAGTAACATTTATTATAGTAATAATTATGTAATGGGTCTCAGCAGTATATGTACTAATATTTCCTTGCTGTCCCCCACTGTTTTGGCTCAATATCAAACAATCCATGTCCTGTATCAGTCCACGGCCTGACAATGAACAAAAACAACATCTTACCAAAAGCAAAGGATAGTTTGAATACTTTGAATAATATTTTGGCAAATCTATCCCCCGAGGCCTTTTTATTAATGTGCCTAAGGACTTCTCCTGCAGCCCGTTTGTCTGACAAAATTACAGTGAAAATGTGCCTGTTTGTTAAACAACACTGTAGTTTATGGAAGCAATGCTCTTTTTCACCACAGCCGGCAGTTTTTTCATGTCACCACATTGCGTCTCTCAGGGCTAAAGCGCTGGCCTGTCAAAGATGTATTTTCTGGCTGGCAGCATGACCCATGGGTGTGCTTCCTCTTCGTTACGGAGCTGTTTTCCCCTCTCCCCGAAGGACAGGGCTTGATATACAGGGCCCTGTGGACCCCTCCATCACCTGGAGAGCAGGAGATGTCAGCAATTATTCAATGAGCTAAGGGACCCTCAAACTCACTCCACCAACCGCCTGCATTCACCAAGTAGCCTCAAGTGGTGCTGGAGTACTTCCATCCGCTTCATTTAGAGAGAGAGAGAGCTACAATAACCAGAGTCGTCCAGACATTCCAAAAACTAGCATTTCTTTCAGGTTCCTGAAGGCCCAAAATAAAAACATGCCTTCACAGGACCTAAAATAAATTGTTTTTAACAGAGATTTCAGTTCAGCAAATCAGAGTTTCTATGTTTCATTTATGTTTTTCTGAACTAATCCTTTCATGCACCTCCAGATGACCACACAGTAGTTAAGTCAAGTAATTCATACTAAAGTGATAATGAGTGTTATTACCATCTGGAGCTACTGGTGGCCTAGTGGTGGGAGAGTTGCCCCTGCGATTACAAGTTTGTGGGTTCGAATAAGAGTTAAGATTCTCTGCCTCTGCATTTTCCGCAAGTCGGGTCGGTCCGATATGTCCTCCCCTTATCCTCGGGCCGGTATGAGCGGAGCCATGATCCAGCATTTGAGTTGCTTGGAGCGCTCGAAGTGTCAGTTTACGAATGCACCCACAATGGCTCACATATTAAAAAATTACAGTTTATGTGTCGGGCCGGTTGGGCTAAGACACAAGGTGCATGGTCTCGGGTCGGGTTTCACTTTTTGTGCCGGTCTAAGCTCTAGTTTGAATCCTAGATTCATGAGTGGCACTACTGAAATACCTCTGAAATAAGTACCATCCCCACACACTGCTGTGTTCCTGGCTGCCCACCAGTTCACTGGGTGAGTGGGTTAAATGCAGAGAACAGTTTCACACTGTCCATGCTGTGCGTTGTGCTGTGTTGTTTTCATGTGTGACAAATGGTTCACTCTCACTTAATAGACCTTGGATTACACAAGAAAGACGTTTCGAATTCGATTCCTAATTTAAATGTGTCTGTTCACTTACAGGAGGCGCCATTTGTCCAAATACAAGCGCACTGCAAGAAGTGAGGAACTGCAATGAATATGCCTGCATTGTATACCACTGGCAGACGGCTCCATGGGGGCCCTGTATGGAGGACACTTCGGTCACCACGCTCAACTCCACCGCCGCTGGCTCCAAAACCACTCCCTCTGGGACAGACAGGCCCTCCTGCACCACGGGCATGCAAACCCGCAAGGTCATCTGTGTCAAAGTCAACGTGGGCCAAGTCCCCCCAAAAAAGTAAGAACTTATTTTTGATTTAGAAGATAGAATGATATAATAATGATAACAGTGAAGGAAGTCAAAAGCCACTAATTAGTAATGACAACAACATCATTTGATTTTTGCTCATTATCACTTTTTTGTGCCATATATTTATAAATAGGACATTTTACATTGAGTATAGTGAGCTGTCATCATGTGTTAAAAGTCATTAAATAGCATCTACAGGCGACACATATAACTGCTCATGTACCCCATTCTCTATAACTTTTAACCTTCTGGACAAACTTCATGAAAAGGAATGAAGTGGTTATTTAACAGGTGCCTTAGCATAAAAACTATTCTTGGTAGAGCAAGCATTGTACTCTCACTAGGATTTAAAATGAACACTAAGAAGCTTTTAGAAAAACTGAACACTGAATACAGACCTGAGGCACAGTAAACAATTACACTCGTTGAGCGGAAGATTTAAAACATGAGAAATCAATAAATATATCCAAAACCCAGTGCATTATTACATTGGTTTCATTGTTGAGATTAAGAAACAATATTAGGCTATTTTGTAGCTGGCCTACAACTCTACATATATTTCCTCAGGGCAGCTTTGGCCATTTTTAGCAACAAACCTCCAACACATGCAACAATTGGCAAGGGGAGTCATCAACTCAATAAAAAAGCAGCGTTAACTCAAGCAGTGCACTCCTGCTGAAAACACCATCCTTAAATAAGCACACACAGGACACATAGAAGTTTTTTATTGAATTTTTAAGAGTTCCTGAACAATCCTGACATTTGGGGGGTTGCAGTCCCCTTAACACTCCCCACCTTCCTAGACAGTTTGTCACATAGAAGATGTAACGTATATGAATTACATACTGCCAACAGTAATTATGAATTGATAATAAGAAGCCTACTTTGACTGCTTAGCGCTTCTTTGATCATTTTGTCCTTAATAATTTTGACTGATTACTTCATTAGTAGGGCAAAGAATGTTTAGAAGTATTCCCCGCACTCGGAGTAGCGGAATTGCTCAAGAGTCTCAGGAAGGACTAATGAGACTTGTGCATGTTTTTTGCTTCGTGTGTCTGCTCATGTCTGTGTGTGTGTATGTGGATATCTACTTATGTGTGTGTGTGTGTCTCTCTTGGTGAGTGGCAGGCACAGATTGCTTCTGGGAGAAGGCAGCCTGTGCTCAAAGACTATCTTTCTACTCCAGGCAAAAGTAGGCTAAGGGAAAACTGAATAAACATGGAGTCACAAACAGGCTAATTAGTCCAGTCATTTTCAAAAACTCCTTCATTTTCCATTGATGATAATGGCCGTAATTAAAGGAGTTTGATTCTTTAATGTAATTTAATCACTACAAGATGCGAAAAATCTCCACGAGCAACACAAACAGAACCTAAGATACAAACTGGTTTGAATAGGAATCACACTGGCGAGAGTATTTTAATCCCCCTCGCAAAATAGGTGATGTGAGGCACTGAATTGGCACAGTATTCCCAAATTCAGTCAATCAGTCATCTTCGCATTTGAAACTTGTGGTCAGGTCATGCAAATTTTATTTCACAAGAAAAACTGATTTCACAAAGCAGATTTGGCAAGATAGGCAAGGAAAAACTCCCTATTTGGAGGAAGAAACCTTTGGAGGAACCATGGCCCCTCTGGTCAAAACCAAATACTGAGAATCCCTAAATTCAATAACTGGTTGTGTTACCTTGCACAGCGACCAAACATTTCCTTTCACCGGAGATAAGTCTTTCGCTGTAGAGTGATTTTAGCCAACTCTTATTTGCATAATAGCTTAAATTCAGACCCTCTGGAGGGCTTCAGAGTATAAATTGCCTGTTAAAATTTCTGCCACAGCTTAAGAACAGGGTTCATGGATTTTACCTATGAGCATTTCAGAGAAAAAATTTCTCTCATGCCTCAGGTCATTGTATTTCTGGACAACCAGTAGCTCTTCAGCTTAAGGTCACATGCAAATAAATGGACATTATCTTACAAGATTTACAGGATTTACAATTTCCTTTGGGATCAATAAAGTTTTGTGATTCTGATTCTGATTCTGATTTGTAGAGAACAGATTTTATGGCACCGTCAACTCTGGTAAAATGCCCAGGTCTTCAAGAGGTAAAACAATAGAACTACCACCACCATGTTTCACTGCTAGTATGACTTTTCCTATTCTGGAAAGCTATAGTAGCATCACAGAAGCATGGTTGCTGCACTTGAATGGGTATTTTACAGATCAACAATGATTTGTATTGCAGAATTGAATGGGTTTGAACATAAAATCCCCTACAATTAAGTTTAAACTCACGTATTACTAAATGTCCCATACAGTGAGTTTAAACTCAGTGAACTGTCCCACTCAGAGACTGGAAAGGGGGATGGAAAGCCCTCACAGGTGAAGATGGCACAATGTCTTACAACATAAGATGGCCTTGAAGGCCAGACTGGACATGCAAGTGTCTTTGAAGGCCAGACTGGAGGTGCTAGAGCGGGAGTTAAGCAAATCAGGTGATAAAATATTATTGGATAAAAGGGCAGACTGGAGGTGAAGACTGAATATTAATTATTGTAATTATTGGTTGAAACAAAGAGGTGGAGTTAAGCAAATCAGGTGATAAAAATGTCTTGGTAGAGAATTGATCAGGGGGTTGTATTAGAAAAATGTTGAATTTCTAGGCCTAAAAGAACGCTGTACAAAGCCCGGTTGGGGCTGAGTGAGCGAGCGAGCAAGGAGGCACGGCAGTAACCTTTGATGTAAACAGCGGCGTCACATCTTCCTGACTTAATTTGATTTTTAGACTTAAAAAAAGTTTCAGGCTTAAGTTTATAATACCAGTTCTCCATGATACGCAGGGGCCGTTGGCATATCATATAAAATTTTTCATAGCCAAGTTCTCTGTGTCTTTCTTTTTCTTTGCAGGTGAATCATGCATACAAGATGAGGATGCAAAAATAGAAGAACTCATGAATCCTTTTAGCACTAGTGCCAAAGTGCAAAAGTACACACTACATTAAAAATGAACAGTTAGGAAGAAAAAGCACATTCAGATAGTGTTACCCCAGTTTGGTAGCAATCTTACACTGCACAGTTTACAGGGACTTCTTGTGTGTGTGTAATCCAAATTTCAGATTAATGTGGAAAAAAAGATTTCCTGGCCACTACCGATTCTTGTTGTAATCGATTATTGGCCCCAAATAGGTTTCCATTGCTGTTTATCCTTCTTTAGAAATACGCCAGAAGTGTCTGGTCTGACTGAGGTGAAAAGAAAATGGTACAAATGTTATTTTTTAGATTTGCCACAGTCACCTCAAATGTGCTAAATCCAATTCCGGATCGGGGCTTTCTGGAATATTACACCCGGTAGCCCCTCGCTGTCTGTGGTTCAGCGGAGAGCTGGCTCACGTTGAGCTGGGCCACAGTGCGGCTCCGGGCCGCCGGCCACACGCTTTCACTCCCGCTGTCAGTCTGAGAGAAAAATCACAAAGCAGCCAGCCTACTGCATCAAAAACCTCCAGGCCCAGGCCTTTGATGTCCCACACAGAGAGTGACATCCAGAGCTGGAAACCCACTTTCTCTTTACGCCGCACATCTCTTGGCAGTGTGATGTCAAAGCCGCCAGTGTTGCCTCAAAACTCCATCAGACCGCAAAAGTCCTGGCTTGTGAGATCATTTTAACCACTTCCCCAGTGTTAATTGTTAATATGGTTTTTTTTTTTCCAAGCCCTACTAATGATCGGTTTTGGCACGGGCTGCGAGTTAAATGATATGCTTCTCCTTACACTACCGATTAGGACGTTCAGCTCCTAATTGAAAAATAATGACAGCTTGGAGGAGGCAAGTGAAGGGTATTTTTGGCTTTCCTGATGGCGGAACATGTGAACTGCGATTAATGATGCCAGTGGAATATTTCAGAGTCACAATTTCATTTTCGTTTGAATCACTCCTCTTTGGAAAACGTACCACATATAGCATTAGCGTCAGACACATGAGAAGTGAAAGGGGAAACGTTTGCCAGATTACTCAAAGCTTTTAAGTGTTTGAAACCTATAATGTGTCTTTATATCTCCATAGAAATTAAGCTCTTCATATTGTGCTAATACTGTTTTTTGGTAGTAAATGCTTTTGATGCTAATTAAAACTGGTTGCCATGCTTTACACGGGCTAATTGCCATCTTCAGTTTGGAACAGTTTAGTTCCCGCTTTAAAGTGGTTCATCATCCTCTACAGTGCATTAGTGGGTAATAAATCAGTTTGCCTATTCTATGGAATCATAAACATCCCACATTGTCCATTTAGCATTGTGTTAAACAGCAAGGAAGACGATACCTTCCCAATTGGCCAATTATGAACACACCAACACATAAAGGTCTACTTATTATTGGTGTTTATTATAGATCTGACTAATCTTGCTGTAATACTATTTTGTGAAAATCACTGCATATATTTCTTTATTGCCATTAATTAGAAACAATTTAGAATATGGGTGGAACACCTCTCAACCAACCTTCTATCAGAACTGTATAATTATATCATTTTGCCTCATTGACACATGTCAACTCTTTTACCAGGATTACTCTGTAACACGATGTAGTTAGCAGTAGTGACTGCTGGGTATTTTAGACCATGGCTTATGGTGCTCTAGGTGATCAAGTGTCCCTGAATTTCTTTGCTTGTTCCTTTATTTCATTGCTTTTCTGCTGGCTGATATTTTTCAAATCTTGTATAAATATCCACCTCAGTGTTGGCTGAGTAGCTCTTATTGTTGGTTTTGGATAGACAGTCATTGTACTTTCACATCGTTTACAGTTTGGAATTATAATTTTTGGAATTATATTTTCATAATCTATGAAAATAGAACAAAAGTACAGATGAAGCCCAGGCTTTTAAATGGCTACTATTACAGCTGTTTTAAGTAGTGTTTCATATTTTACACCTCTCTGAGAAGTTCCTTCTTGGAGTTGACTTCCAAGTCACTCAAGTTGGAGGAGTGTCATGATTTCATAAGATTGTTGTTTGTTTTTTTCATTTCATTGCATTTCTGCTGCCTGGTCTTTTTCAATTCATGTAAATACCTGCTTTAAAGTGTTGTTACTTTTGGATAAAAAGTGATTTAAATGTCACATTATCATTACACTTTTTGTGCATAGTTTACAGATTTGATTTACATTCCAAATTCTAAACTATACACACAAATTTTATATACAGACTAAGCCCAGTCTTTAAAATTGCTACTTTTACAGTTGTTTTAAGTGGTGTGTCATATTTTACACTGTCACTGAAGCTGAGGTGGGCTTTCAGTATCAGCGCTTAAGCAGATTTCCTTGCTTCTTAAAAGTGGTGCTTTGCATCATTGATACATGGTGTCTGTTTAAGAACAGTGTATCATAAAATGTCCACAACCACATAAGCACTACAGCAACATAACAACACAGTTCGAGGCAAGTGTGGGATGATTTAGGCATGCGCTTCACACTGCATTATCCTCCTGGGGTTTAAGCTTCCGATACTTCAAGGTTACATGACTTTGAAAAACCTGAAAAAGCAAGTGGCATAAACCTACATACATGTTCATAATAGCTGTGTCAGCTGTCATTTTCTGAGCTGATATGAAACTGAAATGATCCTTGTTTTTTGCTGGAACAAGATGAGATAAGAAAAATTCTTTTGACCTATACATGCTCAATGCAACAAGAGGAACTGGAGGAAATAAAAAAATACAATAAGAGTTTAAAAGGAACAGAAGTGTAGAATAGTGCAAATATAATATCAAAATAACTAACAAAATAACAATATAACTGCAGCAGATATAACACTATTAGTGCAAGTGCTTAAGAAAAGTGACAATGTTTGTTCAAGTGGTTATGAAAGTGACAGTGTTTGTATCATGAGTAAAAGAGAGGTAGCAGCATGTGATTGGCGGATGAAACAGACATTCAATAACAAACAGATGAGCAAATAAGAGCAGATGAGTAATAACGCACGATCTGAGTAAGAAGCACATTACATTATTATTAATCCTGAGAATAACCCTTTTGAGTGTTAATGTAGGCTTGTGTCCAATGTCATATCAGATTTACATAAGTATCATTAAGCCTATTGAATACTGGCATTCAATTAAAGGTTTTCTTTATTGATCTAAAAGCTCAAGCGCACAATTAAATAAGCATCCATCAGATAGTTTTTATCTGCATTTGTAGATCAGTATTGTGAGTACTGCAGATCAGTGCAGCCTTGTTGAGTAGTGATAGCAAACATATCATTTTATTTTTTAGCACACTGGGAAAGTGAACCATTTGCCTTTTGCCCGACTCTTATTCCACATGATGCAGTGGGCTGCAGTGCTTTACAGGATTTACGTCTCACAGACATGGATTTATTACATTTATTGGTATTAAAATAAATCACTCTTGCATGGCTCTAGCCTGGTTATATATGTGGACAGTCTCCTCACAAGCATAGCAGCACTAAGGGGCCCGGCCGGACCGCGGCTGGCAGAGACACGCTACGTTAAACACTGACCCTGATCAGCCGCTGACCCCGATCAGTCCATGAACCATCTCCAATTGGATGAAGGCATGGAACAGCCACAGCGGACAAAGCCCGTGAGGATACGGCCAAAGATCAGATTACCCGCCGGCCCTTAGCTGGGGCTGGTTTTTTTTCCTTTTTTTTTTTTGCCTTGGTTCATCTTTATCCAGTGAGGATCAACAGCGGCAGAGCGGTGCTTAACATACAGCCGCAGATTAAAGCTGACCCCGCGTTCATAAACCATGCACCGCCTTCACGCTGATGAAAGCAGATTATCGCCCAGTGATAGAATCAATAAAACATAATGCTGAGGGAAGTGGTCTGATTTAAGGCCGCTATCTGCCTCAGGGTGGGAAATACATACAGATAAGTCGTGAGGCGGCGATCCTGAATTATTCTTTTTTTGGGGGGCGAGAAAAATTGTTGTCCCATTGATTTTTGTTCCCCTCAGGGACTGTAAAAGTGGTCACAGCAGAGAAAAAGAATTATCATCCAGTGGGGAAGGCCTGGGGGGCATTGCATTATTGCTTTAGCGTCAGAACCTGTTTGAGATAAACCAAAATAAACCCACATAAACATTTCTAAAGGCTTATCCCCAGAAAGGGAAGTCATCATTAAAGCTGCTTTTTAATGTCATTTCAACTTAGCAAACATTACAATAAAGAGTAGATCTCTATATACACTAAGTGAACAAAAGTATTGGGACCTATTTCAACTTAGCAAAAATTACAATAAAGAGTAGATCTCTACATACACTAAAGGACAAAAGTATTGGGACTAACTGTTTTTTATGGTTGGGGATGGGCCTCGTACATCCAGTAAAGGGCAATCTTAATGCTTCAGCATACCAAGACATTTCCGACAACACCATGCTTCCATACTTTGTGGACACAGTTTACGGAAAAACCTTTTCTATTCCAGTTTTCTCACAGAAAGTGATGCATGAAATGTTTCCAGATACGCTGTTTGATGCATAAGATGCTGTTTTATTATGAGAGAGGTGTATGATCTTGTTTCCAGTTGAGTAAATTTCCCTCAAATGATTATTAGAACACTCCAACTGACTTTGCTTACACCTGAACAATTGAATTAGGCAAATATAAAAACTAATCAAACAGGCTTTGTGTTTGACAGGTACTGTAGGTTATCACACAGCGTGATGTTACCCTTGAGTTTGCTTTGCCAGACACTGAGTCCTTAAAGGGCTGTGATGTGTGAAGCAGGTGGTGTGTGGAAGTGACAGGCAGCAGTTAAGCCTGATAATTAATCCCATTTTGGATGGTTAGGGATTTGGAACAAGCACAAGCAAAAGGCCTGTTTGCATTCTTGTAGTACCACTATACTGTCCACAGAGCAATTTCCATAATACCCCAGTGTTTTTGGACACCATTTATTTTCAAATGCACCTATTGTTTGTTTTTGATGACCATACAAATATGTGGGTATAAAGCACTTGGCGTTTTGGATAATTTCAAAAGAAATACTGGAAGTGGATTTGGAAAAATTGAAATTCTTTTGGAATGATGCAAAAGTGCAGAATCAATACTATCAACAGTGAAAAGGCACTTTGTGCATTTTAGGTGATTCCAAAACAATAGCAGTTTTTCCATTTAAAGTTCCAGCTGTTTTTAATGACTCCAAAAGAATTCCAAGATTCCAGTAAGAAATATGATCCAAAAATGATCCAAAAAAACGTCTTTTATTATAAAAGAGGCTTGACAGGGAAATACAGTGTATTTTTAAATATTGAATACCTTATTTGTTCCCAAATCACTTTTTATATTGTTGTTTTATTGTTTAGGTCTTAATACTTAAACCTCTTTTTGTGTTTGTGTGTGTGTGTATTTTTCCCAGATGTCCAGATGGTCCTCGGCCAGCGTCAGTGAGGCCATGTGTGTTGCCTTGTAAGAAGGATTGCATAGTGACGCCGTTCAGTGAATGGTCGGTCTGTCCTACATCCTGCGAAACAGGTACATTCTTACTTTTGATTCCCAATGTTTCCCTACAAACATGAAGGGATCCCACACAGAACACTATAGGCACTTTTCCACAGGTGTGCAGGTAAACTCTACCTAAAATGAACTGCGATAGCAGAGCTGTTTTGATATTGTGGTCAGTTATTTATGATGATTTTTTTTTTCCAGCACTTTTGTTTTTTTTCCCATGGAACATAAACCATGACCAGTTAACTCATTAGAAACATTTGGTGCAGCTTTGTGTTTCTGACAGTGTTAAAGATAATTATACTAACCTCATAGAAATGTACCACTGAAATTATTAGCCCAAAATATCCCATTACAGACTGCTTGTACATCCCAGTTGTTATTTGGTACATCTCCATTGTTCATTTTTATACATGACAGTAAAAACCAATGCCCTATTTTCATGTTGTGATGACCAATCAGAAAGCAGTAACGCACTCACGCTTTTGACCCCGCTGTCAAGAAGAACAGATACGATTTGGGTGCAGGTTCACAGTATGGCAAAATTACTTGTTTCAATGCAAAAGCATCATATTATAAGAATCATTTGAGGGCCTTTTAACT
The DNA here is from genome assembly GCA_037832545.1 of Rhabdalestes septentrionalis. NCBI lineage: Eukaryota > Metazoa > Chordata > Actinopteri > Characiformes > Alestidae > Rhabdalestes > Rhabdalestes septentrionalis. The sequence continues at coordinate 2,250,084 of JBBMFX010000001.1, read as the reverse complement.
GTTCTTTACACTGGAGTACAGTAGTGGTTTTCCAACTGGTCCTCACAGAGACCTCTAATTCAGGATGCTAAGTTGGGATTGAGTAAATATGGACACCATCTAGGGGTCCCTATGGACCAGTCTAAGAACCAGTGCTTTATTGGACATTGTCATTTACACTTCAAATGTTTCTTTGAACATATATTACCATATTTTATGACTTAGCTTTAGCCTTTAATTTTATTAAGTGTAGAAACTATATTGCTTCGCAGGGCACATTTCACTTCGAGTTGTACTTAAGTACTACGTATGTGACAAATAAAAACATGGTGCGCTTGCATTAGGTCAAATGGGTGATTGGCTTTCAGCAATCTTGGATTGGCATCATGGCATTACAGAGATTTATCTTAATAGCAAGATAAGATAATCATTCACATTACAGCAACCTCTCACCCGACACCAAGATATAAATCTTCATGTGTGGCTCTTAGCACTTCCAGATTTTTGATGAGATTTTGGTTCCAGTGATTGGATTCGCCTCTATCAGTGCCTTATCATCCGAAATCGCTCTCCATAACTCGTTGTTAACCCCTATCCATGAAGTTCACCTTCAGATCTGAAGGTTATTTCAATGAAAATATTGTTTTGTATTAATAAAAATATCTGAAGTGTTTATTTTCTTTCCCAACTGGCAGAATAGTAACAAAAATGTTAATCATGGATTTAATATGTTTTACTTTTATTTTACGAAAATTAATAGATATCTTAAATTGACTGATTTTTTATACATTGATATTTATATATTGTTCATTTCTACATTATTTTTTCGATGCTAGCACCATCCTTCTCAAGACAACCTGATTGATGTGTATTTACTTGATATGTAGTTTTATCATTGTAACTCAAGACAACATGTCTTCAGGTGCCAGCGCCCAGAAGAGCAAGCAGTCCCGTTTCCGGGTGATCATCCAGAAGCCGGCCAATGGGGGGCTGGACTGTCCGGAGGTGCTCTATGAGGAGAAAGACTGCGTGAGCCCCCCTCCCAGCACGGTCTGTCAAGTTTACAGGTACACACTACCCCCACCATCGCTCCCGGCTCTTTTTCAGCACAGTGTTGTGGCTGTGTGAGGCATTTGGACCTGTATGATGCAAAAACAAGCAACCTTTACGCCAGGCCTCGGAGGGCAGCCCTAAAGGCTGGAAGAACGATCTCAGCAGATAAACAGAAACAGAGCTGCTGGTTTACTGAAGATCATATCGATCAGGAAGATTGTGGACATTTATGATGCACTTTAGAGGTCCTCCAAGGGACTCTGGCAAGATTCCATCCTGCTCCCACAAACAATCAGCAGCATTTGTTCCATTCCTGCCCGCAGCCTAAACATCTCACACCAGTATAGCACAGTATGGCAATCATAGTTGCCATGGTAACTTCACTATAGGCTGTTTCTTCCCAGGAAATACAAAGCACAAATTAATTTAGCTTTAATGAGCAACCTCACAATTATCCTAGCAAGCGAATGTCAGCTTCCATTTGTGTAAACCACTATTTAAAATGACTGAAATATGTCAGACTTGCCTTTGGTCAGCATTATTGTCACTTATTGGACTCCACCCACTGAATGAGTTCATTCGTTTTCGTTACACTTCTATACAGTGGTGATTCTGTAGTGTAGGAAAATTTGTCTCTGGTGTGTTATTATGTGGAGTGTAGAGAATATGCTAGTTATTAAGTGTTTATCATTATTTTATACTAATAATATAATCATTTCTCCACACAGGCTATGCAGCTCATTTGGTTTGAATATTACTGGACCTGGTGGTCCTAATCATTTCAGATTAGAATGAATTTACACATAGTGATTATAGCTATTTTCTTGACCCAAAAAAGGTAATGAATCTACCTACATGTTCTGAATTAGTAGATGATGTGTCAAAGCATTTCCATGAGAATGTATCTCCAAAGGAATCACTCACCAAAAGGTTGTTTTCATGAAATCATTACAAATGAATGAAAATTTGATTTGCAAATCATTGTTTTAGCACATTTTTCTGGTGTGTCTGCAGGTGGAAGACGCACAAGTGGCGCCGGTGTCAGATGGTTCCATGGAGCATCCGGCAGGAGAGCAGAGGAGCTCAGGAAGGATGTGGGGCAGGGCTCCAGACCAGAGGTACCGCACCCTGCACATGTACAGAAATGATATTGATCAGCAGAGGTTGAAGAACACTCAGAAAAAGAGATATATATATATCACAGGCCAGCCTGTCAGAGCAGAGCTCATTTAACAACACCTGGAATGGCTTCAAAATAGTCATTTAAAAATGAATGTAAAAATGGACACACGCTGCTTGGCTTGTTATTCATATGAGTTAAAGGAGGATGCATTGATCCTTATGGCAGTTGACAGAAAAGGTCCACCTTGGCGCCTGCTAGTGGTTCTTGTCTCACTCAGTGACTTCAGTCGGTCCTGTCATGGCCCTTGGCTTGGCAGATCAGCTCACCGGAGCGTTAGCAAACAAATAAAATCAGCCTGCGGCTCAGACATGTCAACACCTTGTTACTAATAATAATCACAGTAAACAATTCTGCCACCAAGCAGTGTGTTTTGTTAACAGTGTGATATGGTTACCAAGCAACATATTGATCAATGTCCTTTCATTGTTTTTAATACCATGGAACATTAACATACCTCATTGGATGATAAATTATAGTAATGGGACAAAGCAGGTGTTTCGATCATACCCATTGCCACAGGTGTATAAAATCAAGCATACCAACACATTTCAGACAGTGCCATGCGTCAAACTATGAGACTGTGCCCCAGTGCACAAAGAAAGACAAGTTTGTTGTGGGAGAACTTGAAAGGCCCATCAAGATCCTGACCTCAACCCCATCCAACACCTTTGGGATGAACTGGAATAGAGATTGTGAGCCAGACCTCCTCGTCCAACATCAGGGCCTGACTACATTAATGCTCTACAGGACCAATGTGCAAAACTTCCCACAGAAACTCCAAAATATTGAGGAAAGTCTTCAGTTAAGAGAGGAAGCTGTTAAAGCTGCAAAGGGGGACCAACAAATTGAAGTCGATGTATTTGAATGCAGTGTCATTAAAGTCCCTGTTGGCGTAACTGTCGCACATCCCAATACTTATAGCACATATTTGTAGTGTATCTGTCTCAGTTGGTCAGATTTTAGAACCAAATTGTCTATTTTATATGTATTATTGCCAGTGTTCGTATAGAAATGTGTATCAGGGGCTTTGCTTGGCTGGGCATTGCAGGTGAGTTTGTTTTCACAGTTTAAACCCAGACGTGACTTCAGGGACCTTGACAGAGAAGTCTGGCAGCAAATGTTGTACTAACCGCAGACTTTTCGTGAACGGCACCAGCTCAAAAAGTTCAAAGTTCAAAGACTTTTTCTTTGAACGGCACCAGCTTCCTGTCCCACCTGCCCTTCCAATGTAATGCTACATCTGAATGGATTAGCACACCTCATGCAGCCAGCCCAGTGTCAACAGTCTAATAGACTCAAGACCTCCCACACACTGAGAGTGTGGCCCTATATAGCAGTCAACTCACCATTAACTTTCCTACTACCTCCACTGACCCGGCATTTTATACAGACTGCCAGCCTCATAGCTCCTTATAGCTGAACAGGCATACCTTTTTAGACTGTTGGCTTGAAATCTGAGGGCAAAGGCAGATGTAGAAAGCATCATGGGCTCATTACCCAGGGCCCAGCACTCCAAAAGCTTTTAAATTTGTATTTTGCTTGGAATGATTCCCTTGTATTAATCTTAGATATCAGACAATTGACTTAAAGGGCCCCTGTGTTGTGTTTTGTTCTTGTATAAAACAACTTAAAACTTTTTCCTTCAACCCATATGAATAAATGTTTTTGTGTGTATGTTTGTGTGTGTGCATATATAAAAAAAAAATATATATATATATATATATATATATATATATATATTTTTTTTTTTTTTTTTTTTTTTACTCTATTTATATATCCTT
>JBBMFX010000001.1:2204074-2221807 GCA_037832545.1 Rhabdalestes septentrionalis | reverse complement strand
AGATAGATAGATAGATAGATAGATAGATAGATAGATAGATAGATAGATAGATAGATAGATAGATAAATAGATAGATGAAGAAAGAAATGAAGAAAGAAACTTTGTTTATCCCCAAGGGCATGTCTCATATATTTAGATATCAAAAATATTTGTTTGTTCTCTACCACAGTTTGAACTGAGTCTATGCTCCTGCCCAGCACTGACCTGGCCTTTTTCACCAGCCTGTCCAGCCACTTGGTGTTTTTTTCTGTCAGCCTTAAAGGTTGAACCCCAACACACAGCAGCATAAAAGAGAACACTGGCTAACATGGTGTGATAAAAAAAGTGCAACATCTCATCACACACATCAAAGTACCTTTTTTTTCTATCAGAGCAATCCCAGTCACTGCCTTTAAATCTCCTGTCCAATTCTGTGGTACCAGTGCACTTGGCTGTAGATTTGACAGCGCTCAATGGCACTGAATCAATTCAATTCAAGATGCTCACCCTAGTAGCCAAATTTAAATGACTTCATTTGTTTTCTTAAGTAAGCTTGATGGAAAAGGCAGGAAATAGGTGCCCAAATTGACAAGATGGGGAGAGGAAGGGCCTTCTCACCCACCCCAACCAGTTGTGGCTACGGGTGTACCAGCTCACTCTCACATAAATGCTTCACGAAACTTTGACGACACGCCATAAAAAAAGACTCACAGATGAGGACCTGTGTCTCAAATGGCTCCCTGCCCTCATGAGAAACAGATCCCTGCAACAAGTAGTGTTAAACATGTCTAACAAAGAACCCCTGGCATTTTAGCCATGTGTCCATAATGGATTAACTGTGCACTATATGGGTGAAAATAATATTATAACTTACAATGTGCCCTCCAGAGGAAGTAGAGACCAATTTCAGATTAAATGAATTATTAACAGCCCCATTCTTTCAAGAAAGGGAAAATATGGTTCCACATTGGTCTCAGCATTGGCAGATGCACAAGATTGTGGTATCGGTATTATAAAAAAGTGGTATTGTGCAACCCCTATTTATGACTCCCAGCCAGAGTTGACTGACTCAATAAAACTGTATCATTTGGTACAGTTCGTGCTCTGAAAGCCATGTCATACTGGTTACTAGATAATTCACACGGGATAATGCATGTTGAGGTGACAAGCTGAAAGCGCCTGATTGGCAAGAGCTTCATTTTTCAGCATAACAGTGATAGCAAACACAATTTTAATGCGGTCAAAGCACCTCGATAGAAAAAAGACACTTCAAGAAAGCACGTTCAGGCTGTGAATGGTGGTCGTAATTGGGGTCTAACATTTAATTGACCCTTAAGTTTGTTCGAATTGTGCAAACTTTCTTTGAATCATAAATTACATTAACATATTGCAGTAAATCACTGCACCTGTTCACCCACTTTCCTAGCACTTTCCTAGACTCACTTTTCCTAGTAAAAAACACTCCCTCGCTAATGAGTTCATTATTGGTAATTAAGAGGGAGGGGCTTCATTACGCGGTTATGAAATGTACTGTCTCTTTAAAGGTGCTTCTTCAGCGACTGCAGTTGCCCCTGTAATCTTTGATCCCCCCCAACCCCCCACCCCCGGGAATCCAGTGCAAAGGATTCTTGTACTGGCTGCACGCGCACGACGTTTCTCTCCAGAAATAGTCTTTCGGGGGCACGGGTTCGAGCCCTTGCGCGGTGTGTGTGAAGGAAGGTGTTTTGAAAAGTTACTTCGAGTGAGTGAGGATGCTCTCCCTCGCGCGCGCTCTGGCATGGCTCGCGATCCTGACCACTGTCCGCGGGGTAAGGTTTGTGTTGTTTGTTGTTGTTGGTGAGTTGGATCGGGGTTCAGCACCACGGACAGCTGCAACGTGCTCTGCACATACTTTGACCTGCTCTCACACACTGATCTACACAAACACACATCACACACATACGGATCTGAAACTCATCTCTCTACTACAGCACATCTAAATTAATCTCTCTCTACTAAAGCACACTTCAACTCATCTCTGTCTTCTTCAGCACATCTCAACTCATATAAACACTCCCTCTGAGAACCATGTGATCCAGCATCTGCATTTTATATGTAGATTTGGTCATTATTACTACCAGTGTTGTTGTTTTTGGGGTTGTTCTTGTTGTGATGGTGGTGTTGGTGGTGATGTGGGTAATTCTGAAGTTGCCACAAAGTGCAAGTAAGGAATCCAAAAATGTAAGGTCTAATTGTGATTCCTGGAACTGGCAAATTCGCCTGACATATTTAGTCTTATTTGGCCCCCAAAAATGAAAACTGTTACTGGTGTTGGACAACACCACCTCTATTTTTTTTTTACTATTATTATTACCAGTGTTATTTTAATTGTTGTTGTTGTTAACCACAACAGTTAAAAAAAATTAATAATCTACCTCATTATCATCGTGTTTCTGTCGTTTTTGTCCGGTCCAAAATTGCTGCACAGTACATGTGACAGAAATCATTTTAAATTGGTAACTAGGTAACTTAAAAAGAACGAAAGTTTCTTAACTTCAAATGCAACTTTATATGTACATTTGTGGAAAAGTTTTGGACCATGATCGTGAAGCTTTACTGCGGCGGCAGTAAATTGTCTGAGCCCTGTATGATGTATGTTTATAATGTATAATGATTCCCACATTTGGTACATTTTTGATTATAATGTACACATGAGTCAAATAATCTTTCAGACATGAGCAATAAAAAAAAAGATAATTCAGTTTGGGGAGAGTGGACGCAGTGCAGGGTATAGAGTTGGTTTCATCAGTGGGTTTATAGAAGAAACACTGGGTTAAAGAGTCAATCCCTGAGGATGGAAGAGAGAATCTCAATTAAGATAAATGTATTTTTTTCACCCTGGATAAATACCAATCCTACACATAAACAGAGTCAGCGTGGCTCAGGGAACAGTTGGCAGCTGGGGGACAGGTGGGGGACACAAGTGAACCAGTGTGATAGAGATTTCATTACTGTGAGTAATATACCTCCCCTCGATGTATCATATAGACTAGCATTACCTCTGTCATTAATACGCTTAGGCTAACCAATCATAAAAAGTGCTGCTGGGTGTTATTTCGTCTTAACATTCTAATGCAATGATGGAAAAGTCAGTCAATAAATAATGTCACCCACGGTGATCCCCCTGGGTGCTGAAGCCTGAATCTGTCCACACAAGGACAGACTGGGGGAGAAATCTTCCTTTTGTTGTCTATTTTGATGGATTAGGTGTGCGTTCAGACTGTGGGGCAGCCTACAGCGCTTGTTAATATTCTTTGTATTCATTTGAAGGGGCTTGAAAAGACATTCTCCTGAATATCACAGGTCAGGTTTGAGTTGTTGAAAAAGAATAATGTCTCTTTCAGTTGAGCCCCCTGGAAAACTCCTCTCATGGTGTCAGCAGCAGTAGTGTGATATTACTGTGGAAGAATCTGACCATTAGCCATGTAAAAAAAAGCAAAAATTGGCCAAGTACAGAGGTTTTGGCAACCCTTGGTCAGAAACCCCTGATTTTGTTGATTTTCTCACTAAAATGATTTTTTTTAGTGTGCTATTCATTCATCCATTCGTTCATTCATTCTTTCTTTCTTTCTTTTCTTTCTTTCAGTCAGTCAGTTCTGTCCTGTTCAATACTGTTTAACATAGTAGAACAAAACCATTAAGCATAAAATATTAGAGCCATTACTTTTGTACAGGCAATGGCTACTAAAGTGCACAGAAATGCCTTCTTTGTAGAGGATAGTGGCTTATTTATACTTAGAAGATCAACAGAGCATGATATTTGACCAGGGGTGTCTAAACTTTCACATGCCACTCAAAATTACAAGTAAATTGTGGATGTTTTCCACACAGAGCAGATCATGAAAAGAGGGATTTAGACAAACTGAGAGATAGTAATGTTCAGTGTAAAGTGATGGCATAATCCCCACAGTAACAAGCAGCTTGGAGGTCAGGCCATTATATCTGATGTTTTTTTATTCATTCATTCATTTGTTTGTCCGTTTCAACTTTTTCGCCAACGTCAAAAGAACTGATGATGCTGTTTTTTCTTTCATGTGGCCTGTCCTGTTCTGAGATCTAACCCTTTCAGTCCTCCTTCCTCTCCCGAGGCTCCATATCAGATACAGCTCCCAGCTCTCCTCACCAATCAATTCAGCACTAATAGGAATGAGAGATGACATGGTGCCTGATCCTCAAACGGATTATTGCTTTTTTTCTAAGTGGAAATGTGTAAGTGTAAGACTCAGCCACCCTGGAGATAGATCCAATATTCCATAAAGCGTTCCAAAATGACCTTTTGAGTTGATTTCAGAGTTGAGGTTTTTGCTGGGGAGGGGTCATCTTCCCCCTCCCTCCAGGTGTAACGATGTGAAGCTAAACTTTTAAAACATACCTAAAGGCCACTTAGATATAGAAAAAAAAGGTAAAAATGTTCTTCACATGAATATATCAGGTTCTGAAAATTTGAAAGTGGTAACAGACCTTAATTAAATTCAGTTCAGTTTTATTTATGTGGCTCATTATACAATGAATGTTGTCACAAAGCAGTTTTGTGGACGTTCAGGGACAGGTTTTTTTGTCTCGACACCAATCCAATATTTGCCTGACCTCCTCCCTGTACATGGACTCACTATTTGTGCAACACAGTTATTATTTCATGAACAAAGGCGCGAGCGATCTGATGTAAAGCAGTCCCAGCTTTAGCTTTGAAGGTACTGAGCTTGCTGTTTTTTAGAGCTCAATTAAATAAAATTATTAGAACACTCTTTTTGAAATTTCCAAATGTTTTGTGCAGTTTGGGGAACAGACTCAGTCTTGATCGAGTGGATCCTACGTTTAGTCAGTCTGCCTGCCACCTAGACTCAGAGCTGCTGAGCTGCTAGCTGTCAGATTATGGGCTTTTCTGCAAAAGATAAGTGCACCCGCCCGCCAGGGGTGAATACTGTCTCAGGCTAAGAGGCCAGGGTTGCCATTGAACATAGACCAGTTGTCAATATTTCTAAGCACCACTTGGACCTCCAGCCATTCAGGACCCAAATCCTGCTGTAAGCCTCAGGCCTGTGGTGTATTGGCATGGGGCGAGAGCGTAATACGACATCGGGCATAGCCTGGGCTAATTTACACACCTGTTTAACTTTTAGTGATTTCTGACTGCTGCAGACAAATATCAGTAGCCACGACATGATATACTCTCCTCACAGCCAAGTGGCTAGCTAAAAGCTTCAGGTTCTCTACAATGTCCAGAGCCCTGGCACCCAGTATTCACAGTAGCTGGTGCCCCTAATAGAGTAGCTCATTTTACATGTCCATTAACTGAATATTAACTGAATCATCTATAACCAGAGCACCTTCAACAGAACTAAACTGAACTAAACATACCGTATTGGAGGGGCTCTCCAAACTCCACACTGAAACTTATCAGTCAAATCTTCTCTCAGCCTGTGGATTGATGGCATTGTAGACTATGAACAAAATGGTTTAATAATTGTCAGAAAGGTCAGGGTAACTCACTAGTATTGTCAGAATAAAGCAAGCCAAATCAATGCTGAAATGCCAAGCAGCACTGACAGCAAAACAGTGTTTTTATGCACTCACCTGTATTTTGCCCCTGTAAATGCACTCAATTCAAATGCCTGTACCATTTAAACACTATCTGTCCAAAAGTATCCAGACACATTGTGTAATCAGTTAGTTCAGCTTTTTTTATATGCAGCGATTACTGACAAATGTTCAGCTACTCATATTCTTTTTTTTTTAAACCTTACAAACAGAAAGGGAAGATCCAATTCCTAATATTGGCCAATTTGGTGTAGATGAAGTGAATAACAGTGATCATGTCATTACATTGGGACTTGTCAATATTATCAGATAGTGAACAGTCAGTACTTGAAGTTGGTGTGTTGGAAGATATGAGTGTAAAGATCTGAGCCACTTTGTGAAGGACACATTTTTTATGGCTAAGTCAGAGCATCTTCAAAATGTCTGTGTGTATGTATTGCTTACCTGTGGAAGAGATGGCACCATATGTGCTATAAAGACGCCAAGGCAGTGGAGGTGGTGTGAAGGTCAGCTGGGAAACTGTGGGTCTTGCATTCTTGTAGATTTTACTTAAAAAAGTACAACCTACCTAGACATATTTACACAATACCCATCTTCATGGGAGCAGGATTCCCTGAAGGCAAACTGCAAATATTGTTCAGGAATGGTTTGAGAAACAAGACAAAGAGGTCAAGGTGTTCTCCTGGCCTCCAAATCACCCAGATCACATACCAATGGAGCATTTGTGTCCCTACAACTTACAGAAATTAGGACTGATGTCTTGGTGCAGGCTCTACCTTCAGATGTCTTGTGGAATGTGTGCCTCGATAGCTCAGAGTTTTGATCTTCCCAACATTATCCAGCCAGATTATTTGTGTCTGCTTCCCATTTGAGAAGACTTACTGTTCTACTGCGAGAGATAATCACCAGTAATTATCAAAACCAACAACTATTTGTAACAAAACTTGCAATTGATCTCCAACTGTGTGCACTTGAAGAGGACAGATTGGTCTGATTGCATGGATGCATTTGTCTCCATTGGTGTGTTTATTCTGGTAACACAAACCAGCCAAGAACACCATCTTGTAAATCTGTGGACGGTGTGAGTGTGTCTTGTCTTAATCCATTACAAGACTCCAATGAAGAGCCGTCAAGATGCCCTAATCCTGCCCACAGCTTCTTTGGATGATTGTCACTTTCTGCTTCAGAGTTAATTATGTGTCATCGCACTTTGGCAGGAGAACAGAGCGTCGCAGGCCTGTGTATTGAGGGTGACACAAAATCCATGAATTGTAAATTAAGAGAAACAGACGAAGGTGTTTTGCTGTTTTCGAGTAATTGATCTCATTAATAGAGAGCTGTGGGGGGCTGGAATTAGTAGGCAGCTTCATTTACGCCACCTCACCGCGAGCCTCTCTGAACTTTCAGTGGGTTTGTCAAGCTAACAGGATCCAATTCCGTAAACAATGACTGTAACATTTGCTGGAAAAAAGCTCTGAAGCAAACATTTCAGCAACAAATATTAGTGACATGTTTATGTGAGTACGAACGCCCTTTATAGAGAGAGATATAGAGAGAGAGATAGAGAGAGAGAGAGAGAGAGAGAGAGAGAGAGAGAGAGATAATGAGTGACAAAGGGAGGGAGGGAGACATAGAGTTAGAGAGAGGGAGAAGGAGAGGGAGAGAGAGCATTGGAGAAAGAGAGAGACAAAAAATAAGGAGAAAAATAGAGAGACAAGGAAAAGTGAGAGAGAAAGAGAGTGAGAGAGAAAGAGTGACAGAAGGAGGGAGACAGAGAGAGGCAGAGGGAGGTGGAGAGAGAGATTTGGAGAAGAGAGACACGGACAAGAGAAAGAGACAGTGAGAGAGGGAACAGATAGAAAGACAGAGAAAAGAGAGAGAGAATGAGAGAATGAGAGAGAGAGTGAGAGACAGAGAGATGGAGAAAGACAGAGAAAAAGAGAAAGATAGAGAAAAAGAGAAAAGCAGATGAAGGTGTTTTAGCTCAGAGGTAATCACCAGCTCACAAAGAAAGCAATTTTTCATCCGTGCTTATGGGGCTCCGATCCTAAATGAGTGTGAATAGAGCGGACTATCAAATGTGAAAGGGATTCATGAGCTATGAACTATTGGTCACACTCTTCATCCCCTGGAACTAAGTCAGTAATGAAGCTGTAGCTACGATTTGCCATCCACAGCCCCCCTGAGGAGAATTTAATTAACGTCGCATTCATCAGAGGCTGAATTTCCATCCAACCGGTCGTCTTGCTGGTTTTTCCGGATGGTAGCGTAATTAAACATACAGCCTACTGTGAAATCACCTTCTACAACTCAAATCCATGATCCAGCTTCAGGGGCCCAGGGGTCAGGAGGATGACGGCCATACAAATATATTGTCGCAATTTAATGCAACTTAAAGGAGAAGTGGAAATCTTATTGATCATTAATGTAGCAACATTTTGTAGATCACGTTGTCTTTTCCTTCCATTCTTTAATCTGAGTGCATCTGAGAAGTTCTGCACTTTTTTTCACATTTTTATTCATGCATAAAGAATCCAAATGCTCAAATTCAATCACTGAATTTTAATTTTATTGCAATATTATTGTCATATATTACCATTTCACAACAGAAAATCAACACCAAAAAACAGTATATACTCACTGTAAAATATGATTCCAAATTTTGGGGTAAGGGGAAATTGAATTTAAAAATGTTGTAATGGAGGCGCTGGCAGCAGAGGACACCTTCAGTCAGTTGGAAGCAGAATGTATTGCTGCTCTGTCATCCCTTCTGTCGTCCTCCTCTCAAAGTCAAAAGGAGACTTCAAACTAAATATTGGAAAGTGGCCGAGCAATCCCAGTACTCCTCCTGGCAGATATGGGTGAGCCACCGAAAATCACCACCATCAGAATCAGAATCGAACAACATTATTGCTCATGTTACGACTGCACAGACACACACAGAGACTAGAACAATATAAAATATAAAGTCTGGATAAATCCAATAAAAATACCCAATACAGAAAATACTCAATATGAGTGACAAATGTTGTGATACAAAAAACACAGATAAGTAACCTAGAGTTAAGGGAATTACTGGTAACACATATAGCAGTTAAAAATAAGTAAGCATACATAATAGAGATCAGTGGTTGATCAGTAATAATGACAGATTAAGTAGTGATATTTCACAAGGTAAGACTATTGTAAATAATGAAAGGGTGTGTGTGTGATGGGGAAGACTTATAGAGTCTAATGGGTGGGTGAAAGGAGGAGGAGTTATATGGTCCGTTGGGTGGGTGTGTGACAGGTGGAGGTATCTGTTGGGTGTGTGTGTGACAGGGAGGAGTTATAGAGTATGATGTGTGGGTGTGTGACAGGTGGGGGAGTTATAGAGACTGATGGATGGGTGTGTGACGGGTGGAGGAGTTATAGAGACTGATGGATGGATGTGTGACAGGTGGAGGAGTTATAGAGTTTGATCAATATGTGTGTAACCAGGGGAGGGGTTGTAGAGTTTGATGGGTGGATTTGTGATCTGGAGGAGTTTGATGGCAGTGGATAGAAAGGATTTTCTGTGTGGTTTTCAATGGAGCAATTTATGCTGGTGAGTCAATGAGTAAAAGTACTATTTAGATCAACCACAATACAACATCAATTTAGATGAGCTCTAGGATATATACTGGGTTTGTTACTGGGTGCATATTGACGCCCTTGGCTTAATGGGCCATATGTACTTCGACCAGTCTAGCCATGATGTCATGAGGTGTTTCTGTTATTTTACTGCTCAAACCACTGGATGGCCACTCAAAGACCCTCCTAGTCCTTTTGCTCTAATAAATCATAATGCTTGGCTACATCCAAAGTTGCTGAAATACTGGTTTGGCACTGAATCTCCAGTAGAAAGTTTGACTGAAGATATTCAAGCCCATCCCCATCCCAGTTTTTACTGTGTTCCACTACATTTGAAAATCACCTGGGTTTGAAGAGCTGAGAATATGTGTCGCCTAAAAACAGAACATGTTTTCCAATGATGCTGTCCCAGGGGCGTCAGAAGGTTTTTTTTATGTAAGGGGGACAAGTGGGGCGGGGTTTGTGAGTGGGGGCCGGGTTTGTGCGTGTGGGGGCGGGGTTTGGGTGGCAGCGGAGTTGCTTCGTGAATGCAAATCTCGTCCTTTTACGGGATGGGGGGGTTTGGAAACCCTGTTAAATATTAAATCTTTCATCAAAGAATCCATTCCACTTAATCGATAGAAAAACACACCACAGTAAATCCGCTCCAACTCACCACATGCAAGTGAAATGACTTGCCAGTGCACAGACATGCTGCTTTGATTTCCAGCGGGTTGTGTATTCTCCTATTGGCGTAGTGGAGGGGATTATTTCGCGAAAGATTCAAGATTCAACAGCGCTTGTGAACTAATGATTCATGTTAAATGTGGGGGGGTCCAAACGAATAAGTATGAAATGTGAAGGGGACACGTCCCCCTCTGGTTGAATGGCGATGACGCCCGTGAGCTGCCGTATTTCCACCAATAGCAAGGCATCCCTGCGATGGGGTAGCGAGACAAGTTATTAAATGTTAGCATCAGTCTTCTATCCATTTCACTCAAATGTTATTCAGGCCCCTAAAAAAAATGTGTAATGTTAATTTAAGTCATCTTTTTTCTCCTTTGTCAGCTGTTCAGTCATAGGACAAGATCTACTGGTCAATAATAAATATTTTTTTAACCCCCACCCCAGTTAACAAATACAAAACTGACCACTCTGTCTTTAGTGTGAAGGGGCAGGCTTACTCTGCAAAAGGTTGATTGGTTATTTGTAAATTAGTGCTGTCAAGCGATTAAAATTTTTGATCTAATTACATGGTGTGTACATGGTTTAATCACACATACATACAGACGTAACAAGAAGCAGTTTTTTACCATTTATTATTGAATACAAGCCTATAATTTAGGCTACAATGGTCATGACATTTTTATCACTGACTGAACCAAACCTATGAATTAGGTTACAGTATATGACAGTTGTAAGTTTTGATAAACTACGTCTCCCAGCTCTACACACACTCCGCCCACAGCGCTGAGACTCCGCCCCTCTGGAGGTCTGGATGGAGAAAGCTAATGTGGCTACTTCCAGCCCAATGTTCCCTCTCCTGCTGTTTACCCCAAACTTTGACCGGCAAGATGACGTAAAGCGTTACTTGCGTAAAAAATATTAACGCATTATTTTTTTCTGTGACTAATTAATCAAATTACCGCGTTAAATTCCCAGCCCTAATGCAAATGTGTTGTTTGTTGTGACATCATAGTAGCAATTACTAAATATTTTAAAAACATAGACTGTTTTTGTAGAGTAGTGTGTCTGTGTGAACTGGTGAGGGGAGGCTGTTGTACTACATGGTGTAAAAATGTAGTTTCATGTGATATGGGCTCTTTCGAAATTCTAGCTTAGGAATCAGAGATTTGCAATGTTGCAGCCATCAAAAGTACTGAAAGAACAGATAATTAATTATAGTGAGCATAGTATGGGACTCTGAAAACAAATTTAAACGACAGGACTGTCCTTGGAAATACTAGAAGTGTGATCACTCTGTCCTACCCTGAAGCTTCACAGTCAATCATTGTCTGTTGTATCTGCATCTGGTAGCTCTCTGATTTCGTTCTCAGTTCTTTGGAACCTGACCTTGTTCTGACTTTTCGTGTCATAGCTGAAGAGCCTTTCTTGGGAGTGACAAACTGTAATATTTGTAATATCGATCTACCGAATAACTTATAAATTGCTCCACTCACATAAGACAAATCTGCTGTCAGACGGTCCCAGTTGGAGTCAGAGAGTCAATGTCCCATCTCGGCTCGGAATGGCCTGCTAGAGTCGCCACTCATACTTGAGCAGGTTGAGAAAATGATTTTTTCTTTCAGATTAAATATTTCTCACAGTTCTTCATTTAACCTTCCAGTCTCTCCTTCAGAGAAACTCAGAGAAACTTTGCTTCGCGTATATTGTTTTCCTTTTTTGCAGCTGTTAGCATGCATTGCCTGGACCATTATAAGTCACAGTTATTGCTGACGACAACAAGAACATTGAGTAATTTTATTTGATTTATTTCTTGAAGCTCACTGCAGTGAGTGGAGACATTGTGTGGAAAGAGCAGATGTTTTTGTATATTTTATGGTTTGAGTTTGATTAGAATTTATTACCATGAGCAGTCTTATTTCAATTCACACGTTGTGACCATAAATGTGGTTAATTACACATTTACATTTAAATGATTTAGCAAGCACTGTCTAGCGGAGTCTGCTAAAGATATCACTTTTAACGACGCTTAGAATTTATATTCAGGCAACAAACTTTGGCTTCTATCAAAGCAGCAAACAGTGCAGCTGGGCTTCGGTCTTCACTAAAGGTGGTTTTCCACTGACTGGTACCAGTTCAGGTCGGTTCATTTCAGTTCAGTTCCGTTCTACTCAGTTCAGTTTGCCTGGTACCGGCTCGGATGGTTGGACTCTACTCGCTTTTTTTGCTTTTCCATTACTAAAAATTGGTACCTAGTACCATTCTTGGTACCACCTTGGTCAAGGTTCCAAGCGCGTTGAACCGATATTATGTGATGACATGTACATACTGGATGTTAGTGATTGGTGGTTGCTATCATTATGTAATGGTTGCTGACTGAACGCAGACATTTACCTCAGAATAAAACTTTCCCTGCGTCAGAATAAAACTTTCTCAGTTTTTTGATCATGAAAACATGGCAGGACTCCCCTCGTGCTGCTTCTCAGAATGTTTGGTCACTATGGCAACCAGTTGTAGTGGAAACTGGACAAAGTAGAACCGAACCAAGCTGGTACCAGGCAGTGGAAAACACCTACATGATTGGTACCGGGTAGCAGATTTTAGTAATGGAAAAGCAAAACAAGCGAGAAGAGTTGAACACATAAAAGGAAACACATAAAAAATGTTGGTGTTAAAAATTTTACAAGTTATTAACACTTAATAACTAATAATCACACATTGTGAACTGAATGTTAAATGCCTCTCAGTAACATTATTTATTTTGTTTTTGACAGATAATTCACATCAAAGAATGCACAGAAAACCCTGAACTTCAGCAAAGAGAGCGGGCTGAATTTCCAGAGAGCGAGTTTGATGAGGATCCAACTGCTTTGCAAGCTGTGAATGTTGAGAATGTAAGGAATGGGCCTCCTATTGACACTATGTCCAGTATGCTCAGATCCAATCATCACTTTGAACAGCAACTCCCTGAAACTGGTCCCCATTTATTGGCGCACCGGGCTAGGAGACGTCCCCCCATGAGAACAGGGAAACTGAAAAAAATGTTTGGTTGGGGAGATTTCCACTGCAGCGTAAGAACGGCGTCTCTGGACCTGCTGATCAAGGGCAAGATTGTGGATCACGGAAACGGAACCTTCAGCGTTCACTTCATGTGTAACACCACTGGTTTGGGGAACGTATCTGTTGGACTTGCCCCACCCACGAAGGTTGTGGAGTTTGGTTTAGTACAGGAAGCCACTGGGAAAACCGCTGGGTCCAAGCTCTTCAACTGCAGGATCGATTCAGAGAAGATTGAGCAGAGCAGTAAAGCCACATGGTGCAGGAACAACCCGTCCAAAAGCTGCGACCACCAGCAGACCCACAGCCACGTCTCATGGATTTGCGCCAAACCCTTCAAAGTCATCTGTGTCTATGTGTCCTTCTACAGTATAGACTACAAATTGTTGCAGAAGGTTTGTCCAGACTACAACTACCACAGCGATGCTCCTTACTTTCCGTCTGGATGATCATGCAGTTGGAAACGTATGTATTGAGCCTCTTAAAAATAAAGGAGACAAATAAGAGGGATTTGGAGCAATACCACAGGAGAATCTTTCAATGGATGGTTCTTCAAAAAACATTTTTGTAAATGAGAACCTGCAGGACGTGAAGTGTGTTTGGCAAGATCTGTCAAGGTGTGAGTGAGGAAAGTCTTTACAAACGTATCTTTTGACATCAGTAAACCTTTCAATGCGCCGTTCACAAATTTCTAATGTAAAATTGTAGCCCACAATTCAGAATACCTAAATTCATGGTGTTAAAAACTTGAATGTTGTTTTTACACATGAAAGCTCCCACCGTCGGGGCAGATCAGAGTGTTTGTTGTTGTAATCAAGGTATTTTTGCGATACACGAGTCTGAACAAACTAAGCCTTGTAACGTAGAAGTCCATGTAGAATCCTTCACCACTCGCATGGCTTTCGCATGAATGAAGTTACTCGTAAACCTCCTGGTGACCCACAGTACTGCATGTTTTCACACCTCTTCATCTGGCTATGGAGCTTTTCATGAGCTGGAACAGATGAGCAGGTCAAGATGTAGGAATAAAATACAATAGTAGATGTGTATCCTACAATAAGAGATGTGTAAGAGAAATTCGGAGGTACTTTGATGCGAAGGCAGTCTCACACAATTTTCTTTCACAGTTTTGCTGGCTTCAGTGAAAAGCGAAGTAATTGCCAATAAAAAATGACTTGAAGCCTGAAGCGATCTCAAATCAAGATATGTTTAGTGAAAATCTTTGTATGTTTTAAAATGTCATTTGTATTTGTAAGTTATTTTTCATTCATCTATTTTCATAATTTGCTGTATTTGTTGACATGTTGCCGAAACTCACGACTATTTCAGAATATTCCGAATATTTTCCACAATAAAAGTGTTTTTTCCGTGCCCTAATGTTGTTTTCTAAAATAGATTGTATTCAGGAAATGTGCTAATGTGCTAATGTCCCCTATTATAAATATATTAGCTGGTGTGGGAGCATTTGTACATAATGCACAGTATGAAGGAAAAAATCTGTGTGCAAAAGTCTTGGGTTTTTGGTAATTGTGTTATTATAAGTGCTTGGAAAACTGCAGGACCCAAGTGTCAATCATCCATCAACACAGCCGAGTTTTAATGAACTCCCTTGTTTTGACATCTGCAGTTCTAAAATGGTATTTCTTCTAAGATGAGGATAATTAGATTTTCTTCTGTCATGCCACGCTGCTGAGAACAATTAAAAATCTGACAGACTGAACACTTTAATCAATCATACTGAATTTAAAAAATTGAAAAATAAATAAGTTGGCAAATTAAAGCTTGTGTCCATTACGTTTTTCTTTACACATGTATGATCAGAAATACGCCTCACAATGAGGGTGTGTCAAGCTCTCCAAAATTGGGGGAAGCCAAATTAAAATACAATCCCAACTAATTAATCTGACAAAAGTGTGGGGGGGTGGAATCACCTTTCAGAAAAAGTGGGTGTATTGAAGTCCACACCCCCACCCACCCACCCCACCTCACAGCGAGTGCTGATTCACTGACAATGAAATTCAGTTACCAAGCAAAATCATCTAAAATGAACTGCAGCTTTAACAGCTTCCACTCTTCCCAGAAGGCTTTCCACAAGATTTTGGAGTTTCTGTGAGAATTTGTGACCATTCCTTCTGTGGAGCATTTACGAGGTCAAACACTGATGGATGAGAAGTCCCAACTCGCAATCTCCGTTCCAGTTCATCCCAAAAGTGCTGGATGGGGTTGAGGTCAGGGCTCTGTGTGGACCGATCAATTCTTCCACAATGGACTCATCCAGCCTTTAATGAAATATTGCACACAAGAGAAATATTAACATGAACAAATATCAATAGTAGAATGCAAAGTTACATTTCAAAAGGGACTAACATTGCATTATGAAACTGATGTTAAACTACAAGGCTAATATTACAATGCAAGGCTACTGTTAAAACGTGGTTAAAATTGCAAAAGTATAATACAATATAATAAGAGACAAATATTACAATACAAGGCTAAATTTAATATACAAGTGTAGTGTCACGATAAAATACTAGTATTACAATAGGAAGTGAACTTTACAACAAGTGGCTAAAGTGAACATACAAGGCCAGCATCACAATATGAGGATAATATACAATTTTTACAAGGCTAATATTACAACACAGAACAAATTTTATAATACAAGACTAACACTGTTCATATGGAAATACAAGTGTGAGATCCGCACCTTACTGCGAGTCTAAGACCAACTGTGACGTTTACTGCCACTACACTGTTCTGCTGGTTCTGTGCACAACATTGACTGTCACATGTTGTATGTTGTGTGTTGTGTGTGTGTGAATATGGTGTTGTGTATATTATGCCAGTCACAGGTTGTTAGACAGTCTGAGTCTGCCTTTCATTTATATCAAATCTGGAAATTCAAGGGAACCACTTTTGTAATTCAGGACTCGACACACTTATCTGATGGAGATACATGTGAAGATATAAACCTAATGAGAGGCGCTCCAAAAATATATAAACATGTATTTTAAGGGAAAAGTGATTTAAAATGTATTTTAAAATGATTAATACATGTATATACTTGTTAATACGTGGTTTATGATGTATACATGGCATTTAGAGGGTTGTGTATATTGTAAACTACACTGACAAAAATATTGAGACACACCTGTTTTTCAGTGTTTGGTCTAGGCCCCTCATTTACAGTGGTGGAGAATCTTAATGCTTCAGCAAACCGAGATATGTTGAACAAGGCCAAGCTTCCAACTTTGTGGACACAGAAAAGGGAAGGGTCTTTTCAATTCCAGCATGACTGTGCCCCAGCACACAAAGCAAGCTCCATAAAGACATGATTGGACAATTTTGGTGTGGAAGAACTTGACTGACCCACACAGCCCTGACTTCAGCATCATCTACTGTTTTGCTGCTCTTGACTTCCTTCTTTCTGCCGTAACAATGCAAATCTCCCACTCTTATCTTAAAATCATGTCTAAAGCTTTCCAAGAAGAGTGGAGGCCCTTATAGCTGCAAAGGGGAGACCAACTAATGTATATGTGGGCATCATAATACTTTTGTCAATATAATGTATATTTTTGATTGAATGAAATGTACTAAAATATATTTACAGTTAAAATCTCCTCTAACCTCTGAATGGTCATGACTAGAGAGCAAATTTCTCTGCTGATTTCTGCAGCATCAGTCTGTCACAGCTTCAACGTCACTTGACTTAATATCTGTGGTTCTGCTGCCACCTACAGATGTTGAGAAGATGATAATATGCATCCTCTTTACAATGGACATTTTCATTAAAAGCGATAGCTGAAGAGACAGGACAGTTCAAAGAACCATTTAAAACATGGGTTCCTTGCCTGGTTCTTCTATAGGGTGGTCTTCTTGTGTTTGGTGTTTTTGTATGCTTCTAAATTGTGGTCTTTTTAGCTTCTATGACCACTTTTTGCTTTAAAAAGGAACCCATTTGTTTATTTATGTTATTTATGTTTGTTTATTTCAATGTCAGTTGATACCAATGTCTCACAATATTCATTAATCATTAAATATAATGATGTTAATATTACATGTTGTTTACTGTATTTACTATATGTGTCTTTTGTGTAGATTAGGGTACAGATAGGTACATGGGGTATAAGTAGCAAATCTTCTGTTTCTCAGGTGACATTGTTGTCCTATGTTATATTATCTATGTGATGAGGGTCCTGATGAGGTTCCTGCTGAACTCCCAGATGTCGTCATCAGCGCAGTGTGCGCACGCGCAGTAGACCCGCTTCTGAGTGACAGCTGAGAGAGACAAGAACAGGATGGACTAAAACATTCGCAGATTTATATCACGACGGTGAGACATATTTACTGTCCACACAAATCTATACTCCATACTGGGGTGTAGATAGAGCGGGGTTAGCTGTTTTGGTGATTTGTGTTGGTGTGGTGTGTTGTGGTGTTGTGTTTGTTGTGGCACGGAAAGATGTGGAGAACCGTGTTCAACCGGAGGCGGATAAACTGTAGGTTAAGCTGTGTTTTGCCATATTTTAGCCCGGCTCTAGTTGATGCGGGGTGTTGTGGGCAGAATTGCCCCCCTCCTCCTCTCTGCTAGGGCTTCTGCTGGAGGCTGGGCTCGGTTTTACGTAGCGGTCTTCCAGGCTGGAGATGTGTCAGTCTGGAACGTGTCGGTTCTTTTGAGTCAACGATGGGAACCGACTGAGAGAGATATCTTTCTTTCTTTCTTTGTTTCTTTCTTTTTTGCTTCTTTCTTTCGTACGTTCTTACTTTCTGTAATCCCTTCCTCCCTCTCTTGTGTCTTTCTCGTTTCCTCTCCTTTCTTTCTTTCGTTCTTTCTTTCTTTCTTTC
>JBBMFX010000001.1:2192349-2202404 GCA_037832545.1 Rhabdalestes septentrionalis | reverse complement strand
CTCACTGTATCTCAACTTCCTCTACACCTCAATCCCTCATTGTATCTCAACTTTCTCTACACCTCACTCCCTCATTGTATCTCAACTTTCTCTATTCCTCACCTTCCTCTCTAAATCATTATATTTCACTGTTTTCAGTTTATGATCCATGTTCTATTTTGTTCTATTATTTCTTTCACATACATGCCCTTTGTGATGTGATGTTTATTGGAATATATTTTCTACATAACTTTTATATATTCCGTTTTTTAGCATTTTCTTATATATAAATTGTCTATTTCTTTATATTTCAGGGGCGCATTTCACTACATGTTACATTTGTATAAAGGCGTATGTGACAAAGAATCTTGACTCTTGACATATAATCTTAGTCCAGCTAGTAATTTTACTTTTTGCAAAGCATATTGTGGAAATTCCTAGGTCTTAATGAAGTGCCACCTTGTCTGCTTTTTACATAAAAAGTAAGACATTTTTATAGCAAAGTAAAGGAAAGACTGTGGTAAGGCAGTGAGCTGATTCAGAAAATTTCATCACTCTGGTAGATTAGGGCCCAAATGGAAAACTCATAAACCATTGATATTCATTTTAAACACACAAGACAAGCCTGGTGGAGGGTAAGTTTGGTGTATTGAATATGCAGCACTGATTTTCTCCACAATTACAAATTAATCTGCTTAAGAGGTAAAAAAAAAAAAAAAAAAAACCACCTCTACACATTCACTATTTACTTATAGTAACGGTATGAGAAAAGAAAAAAAACAAACAGATTTTGCATATGTTAATAAAATAGCACCTCAAAACATTCCTTTTATCATTTTGCTCAACAAGTGTATACAATAAAATTCCCTGGGACTTGATTTTATAACTCTTCTGTATGTGACCACTACGTCAAAATAAACACAAATTTCGAGTTGGATCTGACCTCAATCTGCTGCATTCAGATTGTTCTAAGGAAACACTTAAGAACTTTCTAGAACACTCTGGTAAGAGATTAGTGCTATGAAACATTAACATTCGTCTTCTGTTCGTCACTAACATTGAGGTAATGAAGTTGTTTAAAAGCCCACTTTGCTGATTTCTGCTTTCCGTGTCTGATTTTGTTTTTACAGTCTCATTTCAGCTCTTAACATGATTCGTCCTTGGCATCGGCTTGCGGGACCTGAGGAGGTAGATAAACGCAGTAGCCTGCGGCTGAGCAGCAGACCGGTCCAATAGGATGTCTGGGGGGAGTCCCCCCCTGCCCTACCAGGGACCACCTGTCAAAACAGGTACGCTTCCTCAGGACAACGAGGACGAAGAACAGGAGCCTTTACCGCTATACATTGTCTGATGGCTGCAGGTTGCCTGTGGTATCCAGCTGCATGCATCTGCAGGTGCAGGCCGAGACTGGACATTCGCTGTGGTCTCTGCATGGGTTGGGGGGAGTGGGGATATTAGTACACAGACAGAGGTTCATACAGCATACACTTCAGGCTGAACACCACAGATTGGCCTTTTTTCCTTTCACACAAGCCTCCCTGGCCCTTATATGTTAAGTGTGTGTATGAGGATCTATACTTTTAAATGTATGTGCCTCACTTTATTTATATTAGTGTCATCGGTGTTACTGTGGTCAGCACACACTGTGCAATAACCATCTGCAAACAGGATGTGCAATAGTATCATGTGTAATATTACTACTTACGTCTTTGTTAAATGTAATAACAGATTTGGTATAGCGGGCAACTCTAAACCAGTATATGTTACTATATGTTACTAGTAAACAGTCATTTTATTTATTTATCTAGGGTGTTTATATCCACCTCTCTTACCGACCACAGCATTTTGTGTATATAACAGTGTATTTAGTACTAAGCATTTTCTTGAGAGTCTTATTTTGACTTTATACTTTTTACACGGTCCTTGTCTTTGTTTTTCGGTGTATCTATGCAGCAGTAACATAAGCAATTGAATCCAGGATCAATAAAGTTTCTGATTCTGATACAATTCACAAAAGTTAACTGAATAAGTTCTGACCATAAAGGCTGATCATGTGATTGTGGCAACCGACAGCCACAAGTCTACTTTTTCTTATACACAAATTAATGTAACTGTGCTCACCTGAACCAGCTAAGCATGTGGCCAGCATGGCCTCCATGTCGACAGTTGTGGCACCAGGTGAACCAGTTGTTGAACTGGGCGAGTTTCTTATCTCTTGGCAGATCCACTTTCTCATCAGATTTCCCAGGGCCTGATGAGGGCCAAAAAACACAACAAACATCATAGACCATTTCAAATGGTATGCTGATGAATAGAGGTCGACCGATATATCGGGCCGATATTTGGTATTTTTTAATGTATCGGCATCGTCCGATATCCAAGTGCACTACGCCGATTTACCCAGTATTATTTTTGCTGTGGAACACGTGGCCCATGCTACTTGCTTGCACAAAATTTTTTTGATGCTGCTATGTTTATATTTAAGTCATTATTCAATAAATTTTGTGTATTTATCTTTGTGTTATTAGTGTGATATTTTACCTCCAATAGTGGGGGAAACTTTCGATTATTAGGCAAAAAAATATCAGCAGTAAATATATCGCACATCGGCTGGCCCTGACTGCAAAATATCGGCATCGGCTACTGAAAAACCCATATCGGTCGACCTCTACTGAAGAATCACCTAGTGAGGACGAGAATTTGTATGTGTGTATGCATGTATAATGAATGAAGTAGATGGTTTGAGAGTTTTGGTCAAATGGAAATACAGGGATTTATGACTCTATTCAGTTTCACCAGATTCAATATAAGATCTTTTTAAGACATTAAAAATAAAGTTAAGTCTGATTAAACATCTTCAATGCTGAAGAGCAAAATAATTTAAAAAGGTGAGGTCCCTATTGATCAATTCTGATAGTCTAAACTGCATAATGTATGCCGTCTTTTGCTTTCCACAATTAAATGTTTTAGCAATAAGTTTAAAATCTAGTAAAATACAGAGCACCTCTCATTTTATTGTTGACATTGATTCAAACATTGTTGATCCAAACACTCCTATTGGAGTTTGGTGCAGGTGTGTCATGTTGGGGTTGTGCAGAGAGGGTCGTGCCAAGGTTGGGTCTGGGAATAACTTTACAATATTGAGTAAGGGCCCGTGTCTTTGCAGTTTTTTGCTTTTCTGATTTTGCATGTGACTCCAGTGCCTTTGGCATCAACTATGGCACCAACATTTTAGTAAGATTTGGTGTTTTAATTGGTTTCAGTCAACTATTAATACTTCATACTCCAGCCAGCACTCATTACACATGCACCTAAAGACTAATGTCAAATCCAAACCTTAAGAAATGGAACATCAATTTGCAGAGCAACAAGCTTTGTGTACAGCAATAAAATCTATCAGTTCCGCATTGGCCTCATTTGTAGTTTTATCATGACTACATGTGGACTGTCAAAAAAAGAAAGATTCAGCAAAAAACTCAAAAAGGAAGTAGTGTTAAATCCACATCAACATTTGAGACCTAACCATAATCTATTTGAGACAAAGTATATATAGAGACAAACTTTTTTTAGGCCTTCATTTCAGATTTTAAAGCTCTGTCTAAGCCCTATTGTGTTTTTCAAGGATTTGTAGTAACAAAAGTTTGACTCAACACTGCACTGCAATTTAATTCAGTCACAGCTATTTCCCTTTCTTTACTTAAATTAGCCCTTTAAGTCTACAGAATGTCAAGCAGGAGCGTTACCTGTGCAGGTGGACACAGGCGTCCCCATGTTCATCAGGCAGAGGGAACAACGTGGCAGGGGCTTCCGGCAGCCTGGGCAACTCGTGACCTTTGACTTGGTGGGGGAGCCGCTGACCCCATACTGGCTGAAGCCGCGACCTTGGTGAGGCATAGCAGAACAGCTGAATGATATGGACTTCCCACAGAAGTTACAGCTCACAAACACCTAAGGTAGAGGGGAATCAGAATCAGGACAAGTTATTGATCCCGAAAGAAGCTGCTTATGTTTCGAATGCACAGATAATATAAAGTACAACATAAAATATAAAATAAAAGCCAATAATCTCTACACAAATACTCTGAAAAATAATCTGTGCTATATCCACGACGCTACATACAGTAAATGTGCAACATTTGTGTGAGTTACGTTCCAAGAGCATCTGCAAAGAGTGTAAAACTCTTTGGTGGTTAAATTCATGCCAAAAATGCCCATTTTTATTGTGTAAACCCTAAATATGCCTCAGATATGCTCCCAAATCACTTTAATTTAATTTTAAACAACACGAAATACATTATGCTTAAAGAAAATGTAAAGGCAAACCCTTATCTGTGTTGTACATTTTACACTGAAGTTCAGTCTCCCACAGTGCTGGAATTTAAAATACTGATGTTACCCCTTTATAGGCTGCATTTTCCTTTGGTATAAGCAGGGGAATTAGAGTAATAATTTAATATACAGTAATAAAAATACAAGGCTTTAAGGAGAACAAAACAAAAAACATGAGAACACTCAGAGAAACACTCAAGGTAGCTCAGGGCAGCAACCAGTTAGCAGCAAGGAGAAATACATAGGCCACTTTCAAACCCCCCACCCCCGAGTACAGCGGTATTTCACAATCCCAAGACACACATTCTTTGCGCTCTTTTGACAGCATCAAAAATATATTAAATGTAGCTGAATTTACTTTAATATTTATGATACAATTTTAGTAAATTATATAATAGATATAGAAATCCTGTAAGAAAAAAAATGTAAGAGTTTGGTTCCCAGGAGGGTATAGGAAATTGTACATCTGGGTAGCAACAAGTTATCACACAGATTATTGTGTGGGTGTGTACCAGGGGGAGGAGTTGTAGAGTCTGATCTTTGGATAATGTACAGGGCGATGAACAGAACCAGTTACAGGATTTAATGGCAGTGGGGAGGAAAGAATTCTGTTTTGTTCAGTGTAGCGCTTTATGCTGGTGAGACTGTGGCTAAAAGTGCTTCTCAGTTCAGCCTCAACACTGTGGAGAGAGTAATCAGCTTTGTCCACAGACTAGACAATGTTCTCCTGTCCGCCAGTTTCCCCATTGTCAAGTTCCTCACACACCTCTAAGCTCACTTTCCTGGTCAGATTGTTGAGTCTCTTTGTGCCACATTCACGCTACCACTCCAGCAAACCACAGCATAGAAAATTACCACTATAATGGCCACTATAGACTGATTGAACATCTGCAACATAGCGCTGCAAACTCAAAAAGACCTGAGACCTTGTTGTATGTACAGCCTAAACTGATCTCACCTGAATTGCCACAATGTTTGGCCAAACTGTCCCTCAGAGGTATATAAATGCAGCAGCAATGTTCTCACCTGAGCCAGAGGCTTGGAACTGGGGTCTAGTTTGCTTCTGTGGATGTCGAATTCAGCTCGCTTGTGCCAGAACCTCCAGGCATCCAGGAGATTGCGGTAGTTCTCAATCCAACACTGCACTCGAGGGTCCTTCACCACCTCAGGCGTGGAGCCCTGAATACACACCACAACAAATAAAACACTCCTTTATCCCTTTGTTTTTTGTAAGCAACAAAAGATTCTCATTCTTAATATCATGTGGCTGCAAATATCTTGCAAACTTCCTGCTTATAAGGCATGTGTATAAACACTTGAGTGGTCTCTTAATGGTGAACTGGGTCAAAATACTAAACAATGCTTTGGAAATGCATTAAATGTTGCCACAGGTAATGTAATCAGATTCAGGTCTTAACTGGATCTGTGAAATAGATCACTAATGCTGAAGGTGTCCTGTGTGTATGCAGACATTAGCGCACCCTGAGCATGCAGAAGCTGGCTGTCTGCACATCTCCTGTTCGATCTACATAGCTCTCCATCAGATCCACGCCATCCTTCGTCAGTCCTGTCAGTAGTATGCCTTCCAGATTCCCCACCTCCTTCATCTCATTGGTCAGTTTATCAATATAACGAGGCAGCTTTACCAAAAAAAAACAAAAAACAATTTTTATATTATTGTTTGACAAATATAAATTTGAAATACAGGACAGATGATTTAGTCAACCTCAAAACACAAATCAGTCAGTAATGATTTAAACACACACATACACATGTGATAGCAGGGTTGGTAAATAGTTACTAAATCATATTTGACTATGGTTCTACTCCACATTATAACAACAACCACTTAACTTTCAACATGAATCCTTAGAAAATCCCTCAAACTTAGAAAATAATGAAAACAAAGAAAAAAAAAGAAAGGTGTGTCCACACATCTGGCTGGTAGTATATACATTTATAAAATTAATTGCATCCTTACACCCTAAAGGCCTGAGTTAAAGACAAATGATTTTTCTGAATTAAAAAGTCAATAAAGGGTATTTTTACCTGATTATCATTTAGGAACATACAAGCGAAGGCCACCCGGTCTCTGACAGCCACACGACTCTCATACTGTTAAAGACACAAAATCTGGCTTTGAGCAACATATAACTGAGATGCTGTCGTTGTCTTCTGACTGCTGTTTCTGCAGGATATTTATTTAATAAAACAAAGTAAAATATAGGATTGGGAGAAATCTGAATTAGGTCCAATTCACCTGACTAGAGGCTTATTTTAGAGAAATGTCAGACAAGCAAATTTATGTATCTGCTTTCAATGTAATAAAGATATCAATACTTTTATCAAGCATACTGAAAACTCAAGACATCCCACCTAGCCAAAAAACTGCAGCCAAAAGTCAAACCTACCCAACAAGAGGCAGTTAACCCTTAGAACACTCAGCATCACAGATCCGTGTCTGAAGCGCAACAAATGGTAAATCATCATCATATAGTAAAACAATTTCCCCTGATTTGTGTTGATGCTTGAAATGTCAGATGTCTGCTGAGCTTTGTTTGGTGTTCCTATGTCACAAATGTCCATTAAGAACCAAAAGAGATCTAATTTATTTTGTTTCATGTGATATACACAAACGGAAAAAAAACGAGGGTGTGTAGGACAACAAACAACGGTTTATGACAGATTTTCATTGTACTTATTTGTTGAAATAAGATTTAACTAATACACATTGACTGCTAAGGGTAATTCCTTTTGGACAACCCCCATATTGTCTTAAATAATCCATGATTGCTGAAAAAAAAAAAAAACCTCCAGCTGAAAAATCAAATTCTCTTTATGTACCAGCACTGCGTCGTAGGACCCTGGTTCACTGGTGAGAAAGGCAAACATCACACACAGGTAGGGCTTCTTCAGCTGCAGCCTCAGGGAGCTGCACATCTCCCTCCACAGGGACGTCTTCTCGTCCGTGTAGCCTGAGAGAGCCATGGCCACCACATTCAGGTTCAGGTCACCTGGCCAAACACAAACACGGGAAAGGCTGCGTTTAGGAGACGCCCAGACAAAGAGGACAAAACAGACATCATGGGCTGCACAAAATATATTCTGTAACAATGAAAATGAGCCCCCCAAACAATCACTATTTTATTCAGAATCACAAAGCATTGCTCCAAGACCAATATGAAATAAATAAGTCTAAAAACCTCTATATGTAATGCACTTTGCTATCCAAACAAATGCTGGGCTATTAGTACTATAGATAAGTGATTAAGTAAATTACTAAACACATAAATAGTGGTTAGATATCTCCTATTGCACACACTAGACGTCAGTAGTACAGAAGTCATATTGACATAAGTAGTGAGAATCACAATGTCCAACGAAACCTGACACAGCACTTCTCTCAGTCCATCCGTAAGTTCAATTCTCAGCAAAGGTGGGAATTACAGATGACAGTTTCTCCTGACACCTGATTGTATACTTTTGTGCGTCGTTTTGGTATGTACACCAGTTTGACTGGTGAAATAAGATTGTATGGGTTGCTATTTCAGACTGGCATTCCAGCCTGCCCATTCTTCACACAACCCATCTAATAATACTCTCAGAGTCACAGCCAGGTGATAACAGCATGGACTGATCAGGCAAGTCTCCTGCAGAGTTAAGCTCCATAGAGTGTACAATGCAAAGTTTTTATTTTGGCCAAAACCCCCTTGGTATGATATAACAGCATACTGGGTGGGTGTCAATCTCTAAATTGTGACTGTTATACATTAATATGTATGTGTATTTATATACACATATATACACACACATATATATAAAATTATTTTACCATCCGTATTTCAATTAAATCAAACAACACTCTTCAACAGCCCCATATATAAATCTGACTATACAATATGACCCATACCCTTCTCTGCTGAGGCCCCTTTGTTGAGGATCTGTATGGCACGTCGGATGTCCAGGTTAAAGAGGGCGACAGAAGCGGCTCTCTCCCACTCGCCCTCCTGCTCCAGGGACTTCAGGAAAGGCTCCACATCAACATCGGGCCCATGGCTGATCCAGCCACACAACTGCAGGGCCAGGCTGCGCTCCTCACTGTGATACTGGGCGACGTCTGTGGGTCTGTCTGAACCCTTCCAGCACCTCCTCGACTCTGTAGTACCTGGAAAAAGGACGAGAAGAGATTGTGAGAAACATTTTCAACAGAATAGAACAGCCTGTTCAGACCACTTGAGTAAAAAAAAAAAAAAGATCATAAACAAGAAATACTTCAAAATGTTTGACTGAAAGACTTTTCAACACACAATACATCCAAAACACAATTAGTTAACTCAGCTATGACAAGGTACACCCACCACTGATAAATATTCTATTGCACACACACAGCATATGCAATCTTCAAAGAAAAGCAGCCTCATTAGATGGGGAGGCTTTGAAGCAGCCACTATGGAGCCCAAGATCAGCAAGCATCATTTATCAGGGTATGAAGCCCCTCAGCACTGGCTTCATACCTATCTAAGACCTTCGGGGTGGCATTTGTGTTTCAGAATCCAAAATCAGTACCTCATGCAATCAAATCAAACAGTGATGTTTAAACCAATCTACAGGTAAAGTTTTCCCAGAAGTGTAGATGATGTTCCTGCAGCAAAAGGGGGGAGAACCCCAATCGCACACTCTCTAAAGAAAGCCTTGAGAAGAAACGCTGGATGAGCTGCTTCTAAAAGTGAAATGAAAGAATTCTTATCACACAAAAACTCACCAGAGCTGGATTTGACAATATTCTTGATGCCGGAGTAGATCAGAGACTGCTTGCTTCCCTGTTGCTTCTGTTCCAGATCTTCAGTGTACTGCTGCATGAGTGATTTCTACATAGGAAACTAACTCAGGTAGGATGCAAATCTGCATCAGAATGGGAGAGATCATGGAAATCACTACTTGAATCATTTTTTGCAATCTGGAACTTCTTGTAACCATGAAATGTAGGGCCAGACTGATCATTCTGACTGAATGATGTTGATGACAATAAATATTATTAACGTAAAGAATAGTGGTCTCTTAAAGTCATGCATGAACACACCACAGCACAGCACACAGTGAGAACACAATTAAATTCTCTTTCTGCATTTAACCCATTCACCAAGTTAAACATGGACTGCCTCCTAACTAGGGTCTCCAAGCGAGCAAGGGTACCTCAGAGATGACGACAACAGTGCTGGGATTCAAACCCACACCTCCCACTAGGC
The DNA here is from genome assembly GCA_037832545.1 of Rhabdalestes septentrionalis. Classification (NCBI taxonomy): domain Eukaryota; kingdom Metazoa; phylum Chordata; class Actinopteri; order Characiformes; family Alestidae; genus Rhabdalestes; species Rhabdalestes septentrionalis. The sequence continues at coordinate 2,192,850 of JBBMFX010000001.1, read as the reverse complement.
CACCAACGTGGTGTCTTTCCACGTTCAACAAGGAATCGTGCTGTTCCGTGAAAAAATGTTTGCCATTACAAATAAAGCGAAGCCAGGGCCAAAAGCAGGCCGCAACCGAGCTAACTGCAACCCTGCTTTCTGTTTGGTCTGAATGTTGTAGCATGTGAAGGGGCCACAGAGAAAATACAAACGAACAACTGGGAACTCAACAAGCCCTATTATCTGTTTCGGCTGAATTTCAGGGGGAGTTTTTTATTACGCTAACAAATACATTTTTAATGCTGTGAGAAAAAATGTAAACCCCCAAATTATAAATAATAAAAGACCACAATGACAAAAGCGGTTTTGACAGCAAAAAACTTTCAGCTGGGTGGCCTCCGTGGCCGCGGATTTGACGACCTGCCATAAACTGTGGGGAGAGAATTGCGCTGCTGATGTGTCAGAAAACCCATTACTGGACTGAGATACATTGGAAAATAAAAGTGTGCTACAAGTTCTCTGCTATCACAG
>JBBMFX010000001.1:2166592-2179505 GCA_037832545.1 Rhabdalestes septentrionalis | reverse complement strand
TATGAGTGAGTGAGTGAGTAAGTAAGTGTGTGTGTGAGAGAGAGAGAGAGAGAGAGAGAGAGAGATGGTGAGCGAGAGAGAGAGATGTTGAGAGAGTGAGATTGTGAGAGGGAGAGTGAGAAATTTTGTGGAGAGATTCACCAATATTGCAAATGTGAGACAATACTGATGGACACATTTAAAAGATGTAGAAATAAAGACTACAGTCTTTCTTTAGTATAATGATATAAACGTAAACCTGCTATTCTGGAATAAAATAGTGTTTAAGTTTTGGCTAACTTAGGATTCATTCATTGGCTAACGCTATTTCATACTGTGACGCTTAAGCTCTTAGCAGGACACCTCCCACCCTCACAGGGATACACCTCGGCACAACTACTTCCAGCCTGTGGGGAAACACGGACACATTTATAAAATTCTGAAATTGGCACTATAGCCTGGATTTGCATTACAGAGAATTATCTTGGGTTATCAAAATGAAATAAAGAGCAGTATCCTAGCAACATCTCTGCTCTTTCAGAGTATTATCAAATATAAAATCTAAGCTTCTATTCCACTCCAAGTTCTGTTGAATCCAGTATAATTCCATTCTTGTGTTCCTTCACGGTCCCTTCATGCCATGTTGTTTTACTTCACTGTATATTCTGTGTATACTGTTAAATAAACAAAACAACAAAAAAAAAAAACCTACTCGACTGACAATAAAACAAACGAACATTAAGTTAATTAATGCGGATATCAATGAAGCGCTAAATCATTGCCCAGCCCTACTATCTAAATTATGCTCTGAAAATGTTTGCTAATGTAATTTTACCCATTAATCAGAAAAACAACCATAAGCTAACGCTGCAAAGCTGGTCCAGTCCAACATGATCTGTAAAGTATTTCTGCATGGACCTTTCCTCAAGCTGCCAGAAAAGGAGCAGGGAAGAAAAAACATCCACCAGACACCAGGGGGGGCCATCACCAGTGGAGGAGGCAGTTCATGTCTCACACAGGACTTTGGGGAAAACAATATAAAAACAACCACTTACATGCCTTCGACCGAGTCATCTCTACAAAACAGAAACACACAAACTTAGCATGCCAAAATTATTGTGTGTGCTTGGAAGCAAAACAATTAAAGAAAGCTAAAATCAGATTAATGGTGACAAAGAACTGGAGGAGCAAAAAACTTTTTAGCAGTGAACCATAACTGGAGTGTTTTGCCGGTGTGGTTTCCTGTAGAAGCTTTCTGTTAGTGGTGATTCATCTCATTGGCTGCTGCAGAGCAGCAAAGTGTATGTGTGCATGTTAGTGAGTGTGTTAGTGAGTGCGTGTGTGTTTGGAAGCACACAATTAGGGCTAGTAGGACTAGTGCATGCACAGACTAGAACAGTTAACCACGCTCAAATGTGATTGATTTAGCAAAAGAAAAAAGGTAGGAAGCCAAAACACAGGAAATTCAAGATGCTGAGACATCAGTTTTTAGAGAAAGTGGTGACTGGCTGATCCAACTTCAGTAATACTGATACCAATTTTACATTGGGTTTGGAAGAAATATGGTTAAAGACAAAGGAGTTAAAAAAAGAGGTAAAAATTGTACTGGTACTAAAGGTGGGACAAAATACCAGTTTTGTGATATATCGCGATATTTCAACAAACAAACTAGTCCCTGTACGCTTTTTCCCCCAATATTGGTTGTTTAACCACTACTGCAGAAGTCTGTCAGGGGGCTATCTTCATGAGAATGACAGTAAAGTGGTGGAAAACACCAGGTGAAGAACTCTCACCAGTTAGCTCGAAGTCTAATTTACAAATTCAGGGATTGTAGCCAATAGCGAGAGGTTACCAGAGAAAGGTTGGGCTCCTCACTCAGGGGTATAAAAGGCCCGAAGGCTGGTCACAGACCAGTCCAAAAATGCTCAGAGACAGGCATACCTTCATGCTCCGGATGGAATTTTTTTGGGGTGAAAAAGCGAAATGCACACAGAAGACTACATTTAACCATATTTGAGGACCTTTGAGGACATTTAATGGGAATATTTGGCCAGCAAATAAGAATATACAGGAGAAAGGTGCAAAAGTGTGCTTGCGTTTTACTTCGAAACGCAAGTCATTTGGATTTCTTGACACTGCGCTAAAGTGTCTTTTTGCTGACTGGGTTGTGATAAAATTACTTTGGAGTTGTTTTGGAGTTCTTTTATTGTGTGTTTAATGAGATGTGTCGAGTATATGGGAGCTGGTCAGAGTGTGTCTGTTTTGAAGTGGCGCTAGGTCATTTTTGGGCGGAGTCAGCTCTCTTGGACAGCGTGAGTCAGTTGAAAAAGACCTTCTGTACGGAATGAATGGAAAAGGATCGGTGTTTACTGGTTTATTGATTTATAATTCTGTAATTCTTTGATAAAAACAAATATTCTCTGCTTGCACTAAATATTAATGCTTGCTCTAAAAACCTCATAGAACAAACATTTTTAATTCTTTTATGCTGAAATTTTGAACATAATTTGAAAAGACCCGTGGCTATGTGTGTTCAGTGCCACAATAAAAATCCATCTGACAGGGAAGATGAGGCATGGCTGAATTTAAAGAGTTTGACACAAGAATATATAATGTATAGTATTCTATCCTGTATTGCTGTTGTAAATATGTTTAAATATTTTACTTCTCTGGCACATGAAACTTCAGAGTCTTAGCTTTGAAATGAGGTTCATGTCATTAACTATGAACATGCATTCTGGACCTGGAATAGGTAAAGGAGGAAGGACAAAATGTGTCTTACAATGAATGAAAACTAGTCAGATTAAAACAATTAAATCAACACAGTGTTTCTATAGAATTGTCTTTTTTGACACTGAAAGTGTAAAACCGGAATTTGTTTGAAGAGTTACATTGATCATTCCAATGAGACGTGAGTAAATACATCTATTTGTATTCTATTATGTAAATAAGGAATCAAATACTAACTTGGTGAGCTGGCCTTTGGTCTTGTTATTGTCCATCCCATTGCAAGTGACAGCGGCGAGCTTCCGGCTCCTGTAGTTCTCATAGTGGACATTATTTGTTACATCCTTTAGGTCCTGCATGTGGGTCCTGGGAGGAAAAAGCTCATGTGAACAAAGTGCTCATTATCATGACTTTCACTCCTCGTGTGAATTTTGTCTGGCCGTGCTTTTCACACCAACAAATATTCCACAGCTGTGTTAAGCACTTCTCCCAAACTGCAGGCTGCAAGTTTGGATAATATGGGTAAAGGCAAAAAACATACACCAAAAACAAAACAGGGAAGGTGCACATGCAAAGAGATATTCTGATTATACTGCAAGTAACTAATATTACAGTTTTATGTTTAGCATTTTGTGTGGCCTTTTGTGTATTGTATTAAAAAACAAACAACTGTTAACTTCTATCTTTCAAGAACATAAGTATCTACCTGATGAGCATGTTCCTTAGAATAGTAAAATCACAGTGGTCACCGTTTTCAACTGTAAACAAGAGATAGATTTGTTGAAATACACACACACATACACACAAATAAAAAAAAACACCCATACAAACACTCACAGGTTAAGCTGAATACGGAATATACATTTTCATTTTTAAATCTTTACTGTCTGTCATTACATGACAGAAATCTGCCTTTTATCTGAATTCAGGCTGTGTTTATATGCAGAGTGTTTGAGATGCATAAGAAAGAGCAGGTGTTACTGTGAGCATTCTGGCTGGTTTACCTTCTGCCACCCCCCACGGGTACTGCCTGCCTCTAATCTTCTTCCCGTTCACCTCAATGATGGTGTTGCTGCCAACTACAGCCAGGGGCAGCCGATCCTTCACACACAGAGACAAACATACACACACACACAGACGAATGCTTTTAATCTGGTTGAGGTACAGTAGGCTAAGCTTTTCACACATCCAAGCAGAGCCACACAATTCACGCTATAAATGCATTTCAGATCAGCTGCTTTTATGTAGACACACTAACTGATTTCATTTTATGTGCAGTTAGAGAATCTAAAAAGATCACCTTGAATAGTTGTATTAACCTGAATAAAGGTGGGGAAGAAAATACACGAATAAATATTACAAAGATCCAAAGGTGGAAAAAAAATTACTTTTATCTTTTTTACAAGTTTGTTCTCCTCTTCATCATCGGTCTCTGGGAACTCGTAGATTTTGATTTTGTGCTCCTGGATTTCTCGCATAATCTGGGAAGAGGTAAAAACATGCCTCAGAACAGATTGGATGGTGAAAATCGCATTTCTGTCCAAGAAAAATCTTCAAATTTGGGGGTTACAGAGAAATATTAGAAGTGGCTGAAAGATGAAACATTTTGGAAGAAAGGTCAAGTTTGATTTAAGAACCCAACACACATATCAGAACCTTCTGATTATGTGCAGGAACAGAGAAGACCAAAATGTACTTGTAGCTGGAATAAAAGAGCAATACACTGCCTTGTAGGGCTACGTAATAGATCACATTATCACAGTATTATCCTTTGTGGTACTGATATTGCATAAGACCATATTTAAAACCATTTGGGTTTTTTTTAAGTTTTTTTTTCTAGTATTCTACTAGTACTTGCATTATACATCTACTGTATTAATTCACTTAACACAGAGCAAGTTCTTAGGTATAATCTTGTGGTCAGGAGGACCAGGTTGGGATTTAGGCCTTTCTCTCCTCCTGCTGAGATAATACTGAAACAGATGGCTCAAAACCCACAGGACAGTCACATTGAAGACAGTCAACACTGCAGAGGGGAGATATATAAGATGGGATATATAGAGAGAATGAGAGAGAGAAAGAGCAAACCTGTTTCTTGAACTGTTGGCACTCTTCTGGGGTGAGAGTATCCGCTTTGGCAATCAGGGGGATGACGTTCACCTTCTCATGCAACCGTTTCATAAACTCAATGTCCAGCGGCTTCAGCCTAGATGGGCAAACAGTGAGTGTTAACAATGAAGCTTCCTAATCAAATACCTGCATAGAATTAGAGACATTTTAGAGTAGGAAACAAAACAAATGTCATACAGTGAATTGGAGGGTTTGTTGTGTAAGGAGAGGCGTGGCCACAGACAGGTCAGAGTGCTCATGCTGACCCATTTCCCTGCCCAAAGCACTTCCAGTGGGCATCAGAACCAGACCATGGAGCAGTGGAAGAAGGCAGCCTGGTCTGTGTCCTGCCACACTGCAAACACTGTTCAGAAATAATTTGAGGAACAAATTATTTGTCCTCTGGACAAAGAGTTCATGGGTTCGAATTCTACCTTCAGCACACAACCACTGGGCAAAGCCTTTAAACCCAAGTTGCTCCAGGGAGACTGTCGCCTGTAGTTAGGGAATGGACGTCGCTTTGGATAAAAGCATCTGCTAAATGCTATAAATGTAAATGTGGGATGAGCTGAACAAATTGGTCCAATTTATATAGACCTTACCTCGACCTCAATTACAGGACATATAACATATGATGCTAATGTCAAAAGCACGTCTTGTGAAATCTATACCTCAATGGGTCAGAACTATTTTTATGGTACAAAGGTATGGGTTTTTATTGCAGGTTTTGCCAGCGATTTTAAATAACCAGATATTACAAGTTATATTTTATATCAGCTTAAAATGGGCACCATCAAGTTTTCTTAACACAGAGAACTTCGCCTTCCTCGTTACATGTGACATTTTCTTCTAAAACCGATAATTCTGCGGAATGTTATCAGGCAAATGATATATCAGTTGGGCCATAATCACAACCTCCTCCAAGAAAGTACAGCGCATTCCAGCATAGCAGATAACACAGATCTCAGCTGTATGTCCTGAGGCTGAAACTAATGTGACCTTTCCTCTTGGTCTAACTGTGGGTGTCTGTGTGTGTGTGTTTGATTTCCTGCCAGTTCTCAGTTGTGATAACAGTCGGCCAAGCATTTGTTATCGTCCACAATAATGGAGTTAATACAGTCAGTGTTTTCAGAGCGTGGAGAAGACTACAGAGGCCTGGGCTGTGTCCATATTTTGCTCCCTCAGGCATATTCTACTGTCTCTACAGTTAAATGAGCTAAAGAACTCTGATTAGCTTCTGTACCATCCTTCCCACATACTGAATGTTCAATTTTCTGTGACCTGATGTTTGTAAACATCTAATGCAGATCCTTTAAAGAGCTATTTAAGAAACAAGACTGAATTTCCTTTTTTAAGAGGTTAAAAAAAAAAGAAAAAGTAATATGACCTAAAACTAAATTATAAAGGTCAACCAGTGCAGTTCTCTTTCGTTTTCTTTAGGGTTTGGGCAGCTACATTCCAAAGGAGGACACAGTTCATCAAATCTACTTCTTCCAAACACATACTATTTCACTATTTAAATAAAGGATAAAACTAAACTGAGAATCTAAATAGACATAACTTCCTACCACCAATTTTCCATTCGATGCAAAATGGCTTCTCGAAGATGTGTGTCAGAGACAGTGGGCCTTGTTATCTGAACATTATCTGTCAAATGTCCATAAACATTAGGAAATGGGTGTGTCAGTTTGGTAATTCCTTGCACTCAGTGTGGCCTTTCTGTGTGAAGCCAGAAACTGATCTGTTTATCTATATTCTTTTATGATCTCTGATATAATACCTTCACAATATCAGCCAGAACATGTGTATACACAATATGGGTGAGAGTGGCTTTTTAAGTAATCAATTAATCATTGGGTTTTTTTTGTTTTTTTTGACTAAATCAGGTATTCAGTTAAGAAACGTATAATTTATTATTAGTGTAACAATAGTCAAGTTTAGGTTCCATAGATGATTTGTTCAATTCAATCATATTCAACAAAGACCGAAAAACAATTCCATGTACTGACTGAGCTGATCCAGGTATTTGAGGTATTTGATGAGAATTACAATATGTTACTTGGTGTAAATGAGGAGGGGTCTGGGATTGACCGAGCCAATGTATGGTCAAACAAAAATAAAATAAAAAGGTATCACTTATTTTACTAGTTGCAAATATGTTAAAAATGCCCTCACGCTTGCCCTGGAATGAAAACTAACCGGGGTCTAAATCAAGACAACCAAGAGCAGGGCTGGATAAAGTGGTGAAATAAGGTCATAATGAGGTGCTAGAGGCACACCTTCTAATCTTTCTTTTTCAGTCTCTCTCACACACACACACAAACACCACACACACACACACCTACCCATGCCCTGAGGGTGCGATGAAGTACAAGCAGCAGTGGATTCTGCTGTCTGGCATCTGTCGCCTGTTGACACGTGACTCTGCATTCAGGTAATCCTCAAACTTACTGTCGATGTGATCAATGACCGGCTGCCAGCTGAAGAAAATAGAAAACACAGAAAACACAGCAGAATCAAGGCAGGCATTCAGTCCTCACACCCAGAGCCTGTATACAGGGGGTCCTAAAGTTACGAGGGAGATCAGTTCCTAAAATGGTGGTGCAATCCGAATTTTGGTGTACATCGAAATTTAATAATCAATCCTAATACAATCATAAAAACAAAACAAAACAAACAAACAAACAAACAAAAGAAGCCATTATTTAGGCCAAAAAGTCATCAAACAAAGCAACACAAACGGAACGGAACACTTGTGCTTAGATAAGCTTACTCCCTCACCCATACGCTGCATATTCTGCGCATTCTTCCGCCGCAAGCCACTAAACTAGTTCGCCCGCATGAGCGACGTAAACTCAAAACACTGTGTGTCAAGACGCTCGTAACTCAAGGACTTCCTGTATTCCTCTAACACACACATACATTCTATGCCATTCAAATGATGCTTTAGATGTCACATCCATACATTTTTATTCAAATTAGGTTTTAATTTTGATTACCAAGGGGATTTTTCTATTAAAGTCTCAACTTGCACTCCTTACAGTTATAAATGATTCCCGGGAAACTAACTCTGTTCTGTTCCCAAAGGGAGGTGCTGCACATTTCTCTAGCCTGACTGATCGCCACTGGGGCCCCTGGTCATCACCTTCCCAGGTCTGCAATTGCTGGAGCCCCACGCCAAAATGTCCTTGATTGGTTTGGCTGCTTTCAACTGCCAACACGCTCCTCCCGTCCAAGGGCAACTGCCATTTAAAACCCTGGTGTAGATTGCTGTTCCTCTTGTTAAGGAGACTCACAGCGACACTTCCAACAATTTCTGCCTCTGCTGACTCCTAAACCTACAAACTGTGTTAGCTGTAGATGGCTATTCTGTTGTACATTGATGAAGTTTGCACACAAAGGCCTTCCCTTGTTAGTTATTTCCATAGTGACTCTCTTTCTCTTTCTTTCTCTCCCTCCCCTGGAGGAGGATGTGTTCCCATTTGGTGGAAGGAGCCTTGGTTCCTCATTCTAGCTCAGGGAGCTTTTCTTCACCTCTGTTGGTTTTGACTTGCTCACTAGGGTCTTGAACCTAAAGCTGCTTTTTGACAACATTGGTTGTAAAAGCACTATAGAAACAAAATTAAATTGAATTAAATCCTCTTACAGCTGCACAGTATAGAGTGCCCCCCACAATTATTGGCACCCCTTGTAAAGATGACTAAAAAGACGAAGTAGCTTTATCTCACACTGAAAAAAAGAAGAAGACGCAATTCAACCAAATTTATTTCAAGAAAAATAAATCCCTCAGTAAGAAGTAATTATTTTCAACAAAAATACATGTGGCACAATTACTGGCACCCCTGGAAATCATAGTGAACATACTTTAACTGAAGCATGTTTCACACATAAATTGTAAGTTTTCGAGTTGATTAGAGTGTGTAAATACTTTCCAGCTATAATCAATTATTCCTGAATAACTGGAGTACAAATACAAGTAACAGAGGCCAAGTTCCCTTAGTCATATAGGAGGTTATAGAGGAGAGTCCTCGAGAGAGTGCCTAGAATCCTGAATGGTCTGGAGATATCCTTTAAAAAGGAATTTTCTCAGATGCCATGCTCTGTATTCTCCAATCTTGTACAAAGTATTAAATGAAGCGGTGCCAATAATTGTGCCATGTGCTTTTGTTGAAAGTTTCTTGACGAAGGATTAGTGTGTTTCTGAATAAATGTATTTCAACGTGAGATGAAGATGCTTTGCCAAAAGTTGCATTTTTCTAACCCAGTTTATAAACCTTTACAAGGGGTTCCAATTATTTTAAAGCCTGTCTGCAATATCCGAACAATAAATAAATAATCATACATCATAATGACCACACTTTGTTTTATTATCCAACACAAACAGTACCTCTCTATGTTTTCTACAGAGGGTGTGGATTTATTTTCACTTGGGAATCAACAAAACGTTGTATTTGACCAGAGGCACCCAAACACAACACATACTGATACATGCAAATGATCCATCTGATCCAATTATAAAACTGGGAGCCTCCTGTCATTCCTGGAATAGATTTTTCCGATGGGGGTTTACGAAGGTATTTTGTCGAATGAAGGCACTGAATTAAAATAAAAAAAAGTGGAGGCCATATTTGCAAGTCAAATATTAGGATGCAAGCCAATCTTCAAATACATTATGGGGTCAGCAGTGAGTTTGAGACATACTGCAAGGCATCATAATATTGTAATTTATCCAAATTTTTATTACAGAGAAGGATTACTTAGGACTTATGATTATAATTTGTCACACTCACCATTCACTGTTGTCTACAGCATCCCCAAAGCCTGGAGTGTCCACTGTCGTGAGCAGCAGTTGAACCCCTCCTTCCTTCATCAACACTTTGGACTGCTCTACCTGAAACATAAAGCATTTAGCATTTACAAAACTGCTCTGTATTTATTACTAATACACCAAATAAACAAACTCATGCAACGGCTTATACAGCCAATTAGTCCATGCAGTTTGTCATTGTTATTTGTCCACATTGTGGTAGTATTATGAGAACAATGACAAACTGCAGGTTTCAGTACAAACAACATCATTAATCTTGGTCAGTGGAATTTGAGGAAGCCAATGTAAGGAACATTAAATAAAATATTACATAAAAATTCTGATCAAATTCACTTCCATACACATATTTAAGCGGCCCAAAGATATTTGTCTCATCCACCTTAATGAATAGGTATCATGCATCATTATTTTATACAGGTGTTTCTTTACAGCTGGTTGATGTGTCTACTGCATGTAAAGTAGATCATTACGGCCTATTAGATACCCGTTGTTCCCACCTAACAGGTGATTCATTTGATGTCATCCAAAACTGTAGATTAATACCTCTCGGATGAATCGACTGCACCTGGACCATTTCAAAGCCAGACATGTCACATTTTAGACCCAAATATTTCACTACGTTTTGCCTCAAACACTATAAAGTCAGATGTGAAGCTAAGAAAAAGCTGACACTTTCTTCTTTAGTAGCAAGTAGCAACATGTAGCAAGGCAATGTACCATTACTGTGGTATGCTGGGGAACCAGAGCCACTCGGGTGCAACAGACCTTTAGAAACTGGATCATGCTGAGCCTATAAACACCATACACTGTAGAGCTATGTCCAACGCAAGAGTTACAAAACGTTGAGCAAAACATGTGAAAGTTATAGTTTTAAGCAAAGCACCTCTGTACACTATGTGATTCAAAGCTTTATGTGATGCTTGTACAGGTCTGTGCATCTTCACAGTCTTAGATTTGAATAACCTATGTGCTGGAAAGAAAATCTACTATTCAATCAATCAATCAGTCAATCATCCCACCAAATCCAACCCCACCCTTCAAACAAACAAGTGTAATGAGGCCCATTAAAACAGTCAAAAATGAAAACTTGTCCCAAAAAAGTCCCATTAAACAAACAAAATGGAACATCCTTGGGATCAAAGGCCAATTATTTGTCAAACGCTCATGAAATCTTATTTGTTAGAACAAGAAACTTCCTCTAAAGACCACCACTAAAGATCCACCAAACTGCTCACACCACTCAACTACTGAACCATTCACTGGGTTCCAATGGTTATCCATAAGATTAAAATTTGTAACTGTCATATACAGAGCCAAAAATTGTCTGTACTGTCTATTAGCACTGACTGGGCCACAGGTCACAGCTAATACTCTTGAATTCAAGCTTGAATTGACCCAACTCTTCTCAAAGAATAGACACGCTGTATTTTCCCAGTTTTGGCACCGAAGAGGTGGAATGAACTTCCATTGTTAGAACTGCCAAGACCCTCACTGTTTTCAAATTGAAGACGGTCATCTTCACTGAGCCCAAAACTACATAATCATGTTATAAACTAAGCTAACAAAAAGTCAAATAACTTTGAAAAAGTGCATGTGCAATCTTGTAGGACCGTGGTGGACTAACCATAACACAAAGGTAAACTCCTAGTCAAATATCAGCTTTTAATGTTAGGCATACTAGTGTGAGGGACATGTTTTTATGTGGACTATAAAACACACATGCACATCACTCTGGATAAGATGCTGTAAACATAAAAGTAGAACAAAGGCACCACAGTAAATCTCTGCTTTGCTGGTTTGTGCTGCATTGCTTTTGCCTGGGAGTTTTTTGGATCATTTACAAAATACCCACCCATGGTTATTTTACTCATCCCAACACACCAGATAAAGCAAAAGAGCTACAGAAGCTTTGCTGTAAACAACACTTTATATGTCACCATGTTAATGAGTCAGCCTCTGTTCACTTCCCAAGAATTGCAGTTTATTTCACAGACATCCTTGAGTAATTAAACTGAGACATCAACATTTCTGGAATTTCAGACGGCCTCTAGTTCATTACTGTTAAATGCCTGAGCAAAGGTGAATGAGAAGCGGGGTCTGAACACGGGTACCTGAACAGTTTTCTTCACTCTATGTGATGGTCCTGGGTACTCTGAGGAGTACAGCTCCGTGAGGAAGAGAGAGTTAATCAGTGTGGACTTGCCCAATCCTGATTCACCTGAAATTGCAAAAGGAAAACAGTGTAAAGTTAAATTCTACTTATTTTGAAACAGTGATTCTGAGCTGAGGGTCTTCTTATGGCATCTTATGTCTCATTTTGTTTTCAGGGTACTTTCTGGAGAGCTTTTCCCCCCCTTATATTATATTTCCCGTGGTGCTTATCTTTGTGTGTCTGAGCAGTCATTGCATAAGCAATTTCCTCTGGGATGAAGATATTTTTCTAAATCTGATGTCAGGAAAAATGAGAGTTGACCTCTATCTCTATTCAGATACGGGCCATCCTATCCTTTCACAAACAAGCCTCTAACAATAACAATCAGCTTCAGACTACAAGTCCTACAGCCCAGATCCTCATAGTGCGCACAGATGGTCCGTTTGTTGTAGGAAAAGGACTTGAATGTGACCCTGGGCAATCATTAATCCAATGACAGCCTAAGCAGTGTTCGGCCCATGCCAAGGCACAGAATGCTCCTTTTATGAGGCTGGATCTCTCTGCTTTTGCGAGGTGCTTTGGTCTCCCTTCTGGCAGCAAATGCGAATAACTAGATCCATGTGAGAGGACACACCCGAGGACCTTAAAAGATCTGGCTGCATCTCTGAAGATCTGATATGGCAGTGTCGAAACAACATTATGATCATCCGAGGACAAAAAAAAAAAAAAAATCTTAATTTCTGTGGTTGAAGCTTTTGTAGTACACTTGCTAAACAAAGTTTGTTGATGCAGGATGTCAAATCTAAAAATAATATAGAGCCTGACTCGCATATTCATAAAGTTACATTGGCCAAGAAAAACTGCAATGTATGAAAGAGTCTATTTTGTTGTTACTGCTTAGTGTTTGGTCATTTTAGAGTTTTTTTTAGCTTCAACACTCAGGGCGTAATCACATTAGTCCCACGTACCTCACTGTACCTAACCTGCCAACTAATCTCACCTGCCACACACCTGCCTCGCCTGCCTCTCGACCTCACCGTACCTCGCCTGCCTCTCGACCTCACCGTACCTCGCCTGCCTCTCGACCTCACCGTACCTCGCCTGCCTCTCGACCTCAC
>JBBMFX010000001.1:2114394-2129419 GCA_037832545.1 Rhabdalestes septentrionalis | reverse complement strand
GTTAGTTGTGCACTCAGTTCATTTTCTGCATTGGAAATGAACAATACATTTTGAGTAAACTATATGAAAATGTGGACGTAGGGGAAGGCTATAAGACACAAGATGGACTTCAGTTCAGACCTTCTACTAGGACGAAATGTAATAACTGGACCTCAGTGACTTTTAATTGAATATCCCTGCTTTATGAGATCAGACTCTGATGTTAGATGAGAAGGCCTGCCTCACAATCTCAGTTCCAGTTCATCCCAAAGGTGTTAAATGTGGTTGAGGTCAGGGCATTCTGCGGGCCAGTCAAGTTCTTCCACCTATCCATCCAGCCATGTCATTATAGACCTTGTTTTGTGCAGAGGGGCACAGTCATGCTGGAGCAGAAAAAGTTATTCCCCAAACTGTGTCCACAATGTTGGAAGCATGGCATTGTCCAAAAGGTCAATTAATTTAAGAATTAAGAGGTGTTTCCCAATACATTTGTCCATAATGTCCACCAAGTGAGCAGAGATGGGCTCTTTTATTGCATTTTTCAGTGAGTTTAAATGATGATAGTGCTACTTCTAGTTATATTCATTAGAAAACTATTTTTTAAGTTCTATATTGTTACCACCATTTTGAGGGTTTAATTTCATTAATTCAGGGATTCCTTTTTTGGATGTCAGACTGCTTTGCAGTTGCTCACCCCTGTGTTTCTGATTAGACCAAAATGAGACACACAGAGCCTCAAAACATCTCTTACAGTGCTCTCTTTAAAAAGTTTTCTCATCACTTTAAGTGTTTTTGTTTCCAGTATTGTTTTTTTCTGCTTGGCTTTTGGCAGTTACCTCAGCTTTTATTGGATTTGAAAACACTTTTGCTTTAGTATTAAACTACTTTTCTCACCGCTGCAAGGGAAAGGCTGACAGAAACTTCGTGCTAAACACTGAAAATGAATGAAAAAAGTCTTACCTTGTCCACGTATTCAACGTCCTTCTGTCGGAGCCCTCTGTGTTTTACCTTCTCAGCTCCGTGACAGGGAAATATTAAAAATATAAACACGAGCACTCTAGTCGTTGCACTTAGCTGCTCCATGTTCATGAATGAAAAAAAAAAACTCCACCAGCTCCAACGGCCGATTGTGTGATCTCTCGTTGGAGACGTCGATTCTTTTGAATCGATTCTTTTGACTCCTCGCTCGAATCGATTCATGAGGGACAAGTTTTTCTAGCATAAGGCTGTACAATGACAGGCTGAATAATTCCGGTAAAAGTAAAATAATGTTTCACAAAGAAACCCCATAAGATCACCAAAATATTAAGAGCAGCCACCTTTTCTTTACACGGTATACTGATAAGATTCAACATATCACGAGATACAAGTTTAAAAATCACGCCAGAAAGTAATTGAGTCTGTAATAGCACATTGGAGCAGGTGACGAGAGACTGTCTGAGACTCTGCATCACCTTAAATCTCTCGGGTCATCTGTGGATGTTAATATGAATTCAAATGTTAAAACATATATAAATATATTAATAACCTTCAGTCTGAATGTACAGTTACATAAGGCAATTTGAATACTGAAGATGAGAACAATTGCAGAATGTAGAATGCAAATGATATTGATGACCCCTATGGTCATTGATAAAAATTGACAAAATTATTTGGAATATTTAATAAAGTAATCTTCAAATCTGATTATTGTTCATTCTAGAAAAATGGGGGATCTCCCACCATCTTTGGTCAGATGAGAATCAGAATCTGAAAACTTTACTGATCCTGGGGAAACTGTGCAGACACACAGAGACAAGAACAATATAAAAAAAGTAGTAATTGGAGTAGAAAGTCAAAATAAATCTCCAAAAATACTCTAAAATGCTTTGTACTAGAATATAATGCCATCTGTAAAACTATTGTGATCAGTAAGAGAGGTGGATAAATACATATATAAAATTACTGCTGAAGTTTACTAATAAACACAAATAGTGGTTGTAGTTACCAAGTCAGTTATTGCACATAATAGTGGCATATTTTATTTAGACAAAACTATTGGGACACACCTGAGTTTGAGCTAGGCCCTTTACTTCCAGTGAAGGGCTTAATCTTAATGCTTCAGCATATCAAGACATTTTGGACAAAAATGTACGTAGATTGTTTATATTACGAATAAAATAACAAACATGAATCCATTGTGTACTCGTTTGCAGCTACATTTTTGGCGTTCAAGTGACCGAGATATAACCAAGAGAAGCCGGTCATTTTTCAAAATAAAAGATTTTTCAAATAAAAGATTTTTCAGACTCAGATAATAAATACAACAGAAATATTTAATTATTTCTCGGGCGCCCCGGCACAGAGACTGTTTTGTCTATCGCTCTGGCCCGGCACCAACTGATCCACGGACCGGTACCGGCCCGCGGCCCGGGTGGTGGGGACCACTGCTCTAAAGAATGAATGCGCACACATTCCCAAAGAAACTCCAAATCTTGTGGAAAGCCTTCCAAGGAGATTGAAAGCTGTTATAACCGCAAAGGGAGGAAAAACGTCATGTTAAAGTCATTAAAGTCCCTGTTGGTGAAAAGTTCAGTCATGCCAATACTTTTGTCTGTCTAGTGTAAGCAATGATATTGCACGTGACATGTGAATCAAACTTACCTTAACTGGCCTTAAGTTGGGAAACATATAAGCTAAATTTTGTGTTATAACCATAACTATTTCATGGGAAAATGACTACGTCACCTCTAATGTTTCAAATTTCTTATTTTGTCCCACATGCCTTTTCTTCTGTGTAATTTGATTCAGTTCTTTGGCTGACACTTTGCTCTGGACCCCATTCAGCCTGAGTCATTATTTTATTAGGGTCTCAACACCTCTGCTCAGGCTCTGTTGAAACCTGCACACAGCAGTGTCGGGCGGGTCAGATGTGGGATGCCTACATGTTGCTTTTGGACTGGATTTCGGCTTGTTTTCACAGTGTTTCAGCAAATCTCTGATCTCTTAATGAGCTAATCTAGCATGAACAGTTCCTGGCACCGGAATTCTGCTCACACTAAAAAGCTGCTGATTAAACAAGGCCTTCTGCAAAGCACTTAATTGCATTCCGTGGAACCGGAGCTTCTTATTCAGCCTTTTCCCCTCTTCCAATATTGTTATTAATTTTTCATAATACTTAAATATTTCCCAACAAACAAGCAAAGAGTTATGTGATAAAACAATGTGTTATCAATGCTGAACCTCATAGGCTTCATTTATGTGTCCCTTTACACCTCAGAATCCTTATATTAAAATGAATACAATGTATAAAAGTAGTTATACATTCTGATAATGAAGCTAAAGTCGGTTTCATATTTAGTAGATTCTTATTGAAATCTCCTGTTCCACCTTAAAATGTGCAGCAATAATAATCTGGTGTCTTATTTATTATTTATTACGGACAAGAACATTTGAACAAGAATAAGATGGCAAGCCTTTTCAGTGGTAAATTTAGTGCAATCTCTTTTGGCCATCTTTATATGATGAGGTGCTCTGAAGTGCTCATATATTATATGGACTAAAGTGCTGGGACATGCTGTAGTCCCAGGGTGGTCATGGCATAGTGGGTGGTGTATTCCTGGAGGGGGAAATGATTTTGAAAAGCGCTAAAATGGATCCAGTGACTTCACAAAATTAGGTCTATAAAGACATGATAGGATGAGTTCAGTGTAGAAGAACTTGACTGGCCCCCACAGAGCCTTGACCTCAACCACATCCAGCACCTTTGGGATGAACTGGATTGGAGATTGTGAGCCAGACCTTCTCACCCAACATTAGTGCCTGACCTCATAAATGCTCCACAGAATGAAATGGCACATATTCTCATAGAAACTCCAAAAATCTTTTGGAAAGCCTTTCAAGTAGTGTGGAAGCTATTACAGCTGCAAAGGGGCACCAACACCATTTAAAATCTATGTATTTGAATGCAATGTCCCTGCTGGTGCAATGGTCAGGCATCCCAATACTTATGTCCATAGAGTATCTCTTTTTGCCGCACAGTACAAAGGACTTTTTGTTATTCAGTTATTTATTTTTTTATTCAAAAGCCACCCTCACTGGCCAAATATGACCTGCCAAACAGGAAAAAAGACCCTCAAGGTATATGTAGTGTCTGTGAAACAAGTCCACTATTCAATATGCTTCCCCCCTATCTGCAGCCTCTGGCCATGTACCAATGTTGGCAGAGAAATGGGAAACCGTTAGTGTACTGTAAGGAGGACTGTTTTCCTCTGAGGAAGCCTTCTCCTGCCTCAAAGAGCTCTTTCTCCTCAGGCGGCTGCTGCTGGTCCAGTGGGTCCATTCCAAGCACTGTAGGTTGGGGATGTCTTTGTATTAGTCTGGTTTTTCCAAACCCATCCCTCTGGGACTTCCAGACGTTCCAAGGTTTTGCTCAATTCCAGCTCCTGACCACCCTGGAGCTCATCAAGGCTAGTGAATACAGGCTACTGTTGAGTATGAGGCAACTGTGGACGATCTCCAGAGTCTGTGGAGCCCTAGAGTAGATCCTGCACCATAATACTTTTAACCTGAAATAAAAACCCTCACTGATGTGAGCAGTAGTTTCTTTCTGCTAATTTATTGCACTTTCTCACTGTTTTAGAAGGTTCCCTTATAAAACAGAGGATTTGAATGTCTAAAACTGTCTCTTTAAACTCTTTAAAGTCACATCAGCCATTGCACAGTCATTAAGAAAATGTCAGTGACTGAAAGGTCCCGTCACATATTTGGCATGCAACATGATTAAAAGCACTGCTTTATCAGCCTTTCTCTTAAAGGTTTCTGATCAATTTGAGTTTGATAATTGGAATAGGAAGTAATTATTCAAAGCACTCACTGACATTACTTTTAGGCAATGCTAATTTATTTGTATAGCACATTTTCATACTCAGAGGTCATTCAGTGTGCTTTTACAGAGTCAAAATAGGCATAAAAATCATAAAAAAATAAAATAAGCAATAAAAGTAACAGTTAATGTAAGATTTAAGCTTAAAAAATGTTAAACAAAGTTGCGGCTAATGTAAGAATGCAATAGAAAAATTATGCAAATAAAAGTGCATTGTGTTACTGGAGGCTGTGAGAAAAAGCTGTTTTTCGCTTCTTTTTCAAACTGGCTACAGCAGATCTGATCTCCATGGATAACCGGTTCCAGCACATTGACTAAATGCCATTTCACCCTGTTTCGATTCCCATCTGGACCCCTGAGCTGACCAGCTCCTGCTGATCTAAGAGACCTACAGTATCTGGCTGATTTTCCACTAAGAATACAATGAAATGTTTAGGGCCCACGGCATTGAGCAGTTTATAAGCAATGTGTAATTCCTTTAACTCTGATTTGCATTGAATTGGAAGCCAGTGGAAAGTGCTGAGAATCTGAGTTATTTGTATTTTGTTGTTTTATTTTGTCTATCAGCAGCATTTTGAATATGTAGTATCTGTCTAATGGCCTTTTGGGGGGGAAGCTAAAAAGAAGACCCTGCTGGATGTAAAGGCATGAATTCTCCAAATCTAGCTTTTGCACAATATCTCTATCCTTAGCTAAGTTCTTGCGATGCCTTTATTGAAATCACTTAATATCAGATCCATGTATAGTAGTCTTGTGGGGATTTATGCAGTTTCACTTTGTCCTATTCTGTTTCTCTGGCCAGTTTTACATTCAGTACTGTACTTACAGGCTGATGTATTGACCCTGAATGTTCTGACATTATATAACATGTTTTCACTGTAATGTACATTCAGACCAGTTTGCCAAGGAGATGTAAAAAAAGAAACCCATGGAATATGGAATAAGATACTTTATTTGGTTTCCTAACCTTTATAAATGAGAGTTGTATTTCTCTTTACAGTAAACCTCACACAGCGAACAGGGCCCGGTTCTCGTCTGCGATAAACCAAATTTACAGCTCAACCATAGAGGCACGCAACTAGGGTCCATGGGAAATAGCCTGATGTTCATTCTTCAAAGCTGTAAACCGACATTATCTGCACACATTTAAGTATCAGTTGTTGTAATCACCTGCAGATCAAAAATCCAACTATTCACACATGCAGTCTATGGACTTTAGAGATTTTAGAGAACAAATGTCTTTTGTGGCTTCTGAAATGTGATTATACAGCACATGTTTGAGCAGTTTAGCTTTCAGCTGTTCAGTTCCGTATTATGTGGAACAGCTGGGAGCAGGCAGTGTGGGTTGGAAGCTTCCAATGGCTTTCTCGGTGTGAAAAAAACACATCCAAGAATAGAAAAATCAGGGAAAAGACAGATCATCCTAGCATATTACCTTCTTCCAGTGCTCTCGGGTACAGTTTGTGTGGCTCATTTAACCCACTTATGCTTCTTCCCCCACCCATTTTTTCTTACATTAGCTCTTGTTGATAGTTATTTAAAATGTTAGCTATACCAAAACCATCATCAAGAAGCTAATGATGCACAGTGTTGGTGTAGAATAGGTCAAAGAGGTGGAATACTGGCCACTGTATTTCTTCTCCAGTCCTTTCATCTTTAGTCAGCCTGTCATGATTTCCGACACTATTCCTGAATGTCACTGATGTTCTAACTGGCAGCCTTTTAGTCTTGGCTGTTTGACACCTTCTATATTATGTTAGATATCCCTAATTGTTTTCAAATCTCAGCATTTATATAGCAGAAATCTAAACATGCACGAAAGCTAACATTAAAGGAAAACATATCTGTTCTTTTAGCTGAGAGCGCTTCAAAATATGACCTCTTTTTAAGTATAAACCCCCCGTTGTTCTCAATTAGCTATCTCAGTAGCATTTAGCTGGCTGCTGTAGCCTATGTGGAATCCAGGGGGGATGAAAGTTAGACTGGCATAATACAACAAAAGTGAAAAGTGAAGTGATGTCAAATATGAGTTGGGTTTGAGCCAGAAGAAAACTGAGCAACGAAAATCCAAACTCTCCTGAGAGGATGAGAAGGGTTAGTCAGACAGCATAGCCTGCTTTATGTTTGCTAGCTGGATAACTCCTGCTGAGCTGGTGAAACCTCCTTCAAATACTAGTACGTATACAGCATTGATAATATTTTTTCCAGCACCAGATGTTTTTTGGGATATGTAATTGGCATGTAACATTAGCTAATTGGCCCAAAATGTGCTAGGCCAGCTGGGTGTCATGGAACAGTTATTTATGGAGATTTTTTGGGAATTTAACTTTGGCTTCTGGTCCAGATCTTTTCAGACAAACATGTCCAAGTTTCATCCAAGTGAAATACTTTGAACAGCTTTATGTTGTTTCGGGATGCATATCTTTAGATTTTATAGAATGCACTGATCATTCACGCTAACATGGGTAAAAATAAATGAATGTGACCAATATAAGAATGAAACAAGGCATGATGTCTTTTGTATTAAGCTAATTTGTCGCTATTTGCTTTCATTCAAATGACATCAGCTCATTGAAAATGTGAACATTCCCACAGTATGGGTTAAAATTCAGTTTAACTTACATAACAGGGAGCACGCTCCACTTCAGTTTCATGAGGGTCCTCTAGATGGCGATACCGCCTTGGTGATTTTGGTGGGCTCCTGAAAATGATTTCCTCCACTTTTGTGTCTGGAACAGATATCCTTTCAAAGATTATGACAGTGGACAGTGCATGTATCACCCACAACAAACCTGGCTCTGTGTTCTAGAGGTGCTATTTCATGAGCCTTCCGCAGACGTTGAGAATCTGAACACAAGTGAATTTCATATGCTTGTCCCTATGGTTACCTAGTTCCAGCTCAGGCGCCGGAGGCCCTTCGGAGACAGGGCTGATAAGAAATGAAAAATACTTCTCTTGCTGCGTTCCAATTCATCCTGCGGGCATGTTTAAACAAAGGCCGCTTTTCGACACAATAATGAATCGAAATAGGGAATGACTTAAGCACCGGGGAGGCCAGCAGTGTCATCCAGTTCCTGCATAGCTGTCATATTGCTGATAATGCCTGGCACCTCTGCGACAGAAACCTCTGTCTCTCAGGCCCATTGAACTTCCCATTTTCCAAAGAAGGGTCCGTCTTGGTCCCTGGATCTTGAGCTCAGTTTTCTTTGAATTATTCAAGTTCTGTAAACACTGCACCATTTCTCTTATTTGGATGTATCATAATTTCCTTTTAAAATATGCTTTAAAGGACAATATCTTTATTTGGAAATTTGTAGAAAGATTGTCAGCAGTTCTTAATAAATAAGGCAAAGCCGCTACGTTCAATACTTGGGTGGAGGGTGTTTTAGAACACCCCAGTGTTTCAAGTTTTTTAATTGAAATTCAAACAATGCCAAGTCCAATGAATATCATGAAATAGTACATGAGACTTCTGCCAGGACTACCTTAGAAAAAAGAACAAGATGGTAAACTGGGAAACATGGAGAGACCAGAAGTCTCCAGACTGAAACCCACTGAACTGCTTTAGGATGAACTGGACAGAAGAGTGAAAGCAAAGTGCCGCACACATATAGGAACTTTTGCAACATAGTTGGGAAGAACTTTCTGCAGAATGAACAATGAGTATAATGACTTTTCAGGAGTAGGAAAAAACTTTATTAACTTTTAATGGAGGTTAATGGTCAGTTCCCTTTCTCTCTCTCTCTCATTCATTATATATAGTCAGAAGTATATGAAATGTCCTCAAGTAAAATCAGAATCCTTGGTATTTTTACATATGTCTATCATTCATGGTAGACCGGGATTTCAAACCTCAACCACTGAGTGATAAATTGGTGTGGTCAATCTGGAGAAGTAACATCAATGTTCTCGAGGCCCGATGTGAATGGAAGCCGTTCGGTTCTGTGGTGTACCAGTCACGGGGGCGGGGGGAATTAGAACAGGGCCTGAGAGCGGACACAGTCTGACACCCAGGGAGTCGTACAAAAGAAGCCATTTCATGTGTCACGCTGACATCAATGGAAGCCAATTTTGAATCTGGGCTTTTTTTCTTCCCCTCACTCCACTCCATACAGTCAGCGAGCGGATAGAAAAGTCATTTCCCCGTGACAGACAGCTGGGAGACACACAGCGCTCAGAAATCTCAAGCAGGCTTCAGCCTCAGTGACTGCGGCACACAGGGCAACCACTGACTCACGTTGCACGCCTCAGCTCCGTTTCAACACCAGCTGTCACTCGCCACACACTCTTCTCTGCCCAGCGTTCAGCACGGGCACAGACACAGCTACAGGTGGGAATCACAGAGATACACAATTTATCCAAATAGGACCAGACACTCCTGTTTTGGTTAGTTCATTCCAGGCTGCACCCACAAATGCATACCTTCGCAGCCACAGTTGAGGTTTGACAGCTCTACAAACTGATGAAAAAAAAAGAAATGACACTCTGTGGCTCAGTTTTGATCCAAACACTTGAACTGTGTGTTGTGGACTAGCAGATTTTAGGACTCTGATAATGAAGTCTAAGCTGAAAGCCATTTTAAGCTGTTTTAATGGACAGCTAGATAACTCTAGCATAGTACTGATCATAGACCCTGTCTACCATCTAAAAGATGGACCTGTAATCTAAAAGGAAGAATTTCTTCACTGTTCACAAATGAACTTCTGATTATGTTTAGAAAATCAAGTTTGGATGTTGTTTAGAATTGCCCACATGTAGCTCATAGCAGTACATTTTCCATGTCGTACATGTTCTCGTGCGGTTTAGACGAATGGAAAATGTCTGGGAGGAGCACAAAGGAGGCAGAATGTGACGCAGCCAAGCAGATGGTTCATAATTTGGTCATAAACAACCAAATCTGTTGCTTTTCCTTGAATTTTTTCAGACAATTTTGGCGCTGGCCCTTTCAGACAGAACTTCCTGCATCTTGTCTTCTGTCAAGTTTGACATTTTCATTGCCATCTTTGTGTAAATTACTCTTCTTCACCTCTACAGGATGTTGCATAGAAAGGTAATCAACTCACCCACTTGCTCTCTGTGAATTCTTTGGAAAATGATCAGCTCTAAGGGACTCAACTTGACATTGCACAGACTTTGTACTGGGGGCTGGAGGGAAAAAGACAATTTAATGTCTGGTACGAAGGAGATATATGTTTGCTTACACATGAACACATCTGGGTAATGCCTAGGAGAGATCTGAGTGCATGTGAGTAAGTGTTAAAGTGTTCACCCTATTGTCAGGAGATGGCAAACTCATTTCCCAGCAAAGCTGCAGCATAACAGGCCTTGCCCTCTCTGGAATTGTTATAACTGAGAACAGAATCAGTGATTTGTCGTTCTTTATGCATGAGGAATGAGACATAACTTAATGGGAACTGACCATAACTAATCTGGGGTCAAAATTTGCAATAGTGCCTGAGCTAGCTGAATGATGTCTCCTGATGATAGGTGAGGTAATTGGAATGGGACTAATAATATTTCCCCATCCACTGGTACACAGTAACACCATAAAAAATCTATAATGTCAGTAAATTCTGATATAATCAATGGTACTAAAAATGAGTAGCAACATGAACTTATAACATAGAAATCTTTCAACCTGTTTTCAAGGCAACTTTATAGTTGTACAATGTTTTTCTGCCCTAGTGGGCTGTGGTGGTACTGCTAGAGGGTAGCCATATTTTCCATAGAATGGAACTCATCCATCATGGACAAATGACCACAAAAACAAGGTTTTTCAAAAGGAAGGATCCCAAGAGTAGGCCATCTAAGTGAAGCCATCGTTTCTCAGACGTATTTTGTCATTTGGAGCCATGTGTGGCACAGTATTTAACTAAATCTGACAAACCTGATAAACTGTCTCGACATCCAGCAGGCCCAGCGTCAGAACAGATCTACCCGGCTGGCATCTAACTTACTATGTGGGGCACAATCGATCATGAACTATTGATGTTCTGCATGTGACGTCACTTTTTCCCTGTGTCTATAAGGATGTCCATGCTGGACAGCAGCAGTGAGTTGTAGGCACAATTGGACAGAAAACATTTAAGTAGTTTAAAAGAGATTCACATGTTATTTAAATGGTTATTTCATGCTGTGCGGTGGTCTGTTCCCATTATTAACACATTTTATCATGCACATAATATTATGTATGTACTTCACCCTCTAAGCGTCATCATGAATAGAGAGTATAACATTTGTATTCCCTACCATTATTTAGCAGACATGTAGTACTTTGGTTTAAGACAAAATTTGTATTATCTTCCTGATCTTTCTGTTCAAATTTTCAGGGAAATAGCAGTGTAACGAGCCTCGTGTCATTGGTGCAGAGGCAGTCAAAGGATATTTTGAGTGGCATAGCACCATGAGGCAAGCACCAATCCCTGTGAAATTCACGGTTAGATAGGGTTCGGTTAGATATTTCTAATGACCCCTCGTTCGTCATAATAGCCCCCGACCATCCTGAGTTATTAGCCAAAAAAAATGTACTTCACCCCGCATTACTTTTGTCCCCCATGGATATTCCGATATGGCGAATCGCCTGGGGTGCAATGCCTTCAAATGCCCCCCCCCACACACACACACACACACACACACACAAAAAGGAGAGTCTTCATTTAATTAACCAACAAGGTCAATTGCACATTTGTTTAGAACATGCAAGGGCTGCAAGTTGCAAAACTGTAGCAATCCCTGACCTGAACCATCAGAATGTCTGCATTATGTTTAGTTACATTGAGTTTTTTCACGTTAAGTCTTTAATAATATTCCCAAGCTCATCAGTAAAGCCAAGTTACCCAGAGACAGGTAAAAGAAAGCTTTGTCAGAACAGTAGAAGTGGGAAGGCTGTAAGGCTTTTAGAACGGAGTGAATCCCTCTCAATACTCTTGATCAAGTGCAGGTGTCTGGATACTTTTGGCCATCTTACTGTTTAAATATACTGTGTTAATCCTCATAATGTGCAAAACCAATGGTTTGACCCATAATGGCCTAGAGCATAAATCCCAGCCATGCTGCATTGAGTATTTCTGCGTTTGCTGAAAACCTAAACCTCTGCGAATGGTAAATATGTATAGTGGGAGTCTTATTTACATGTAAATTCTGCTGCGCACCGCAGGGACAGATGATAGAATGAGTCTATGCTCCGTATAAACCTCTGAGGGATGACACCTAACAAAGGGAATTCTGCAATTGGGACAGCGATGTTACTTATTTAAGAAAGCACATTGTTCTGTGCGTTTAGCGGCAGATCTGCTTTCTGCTGCAGTCAGCTTTTATCTAAGTATATCAAAATGTAGGCCCCAGAGTGGTCTACTGCCAAAAAAAGGAGTTTAGCATTATTCATTCGCAGTGTGTATTGCCGAGTAACGTTTAGATTGAAATTCAAGGGGAAAAAAACCTCAAATCCTGGGGAAAGTGTTTTCCAAACAAAAAGATGCATGGAAAAAAGTGGTAGCAAGTCAGCCTGAGCTCCACCTTCAATACTAATCAGACTCCTGCTGGCTTTCTTTCATGATTAGCCATGTTAACATTGGTGAAATGCTCCAGAACTCTGATTAGCATGCTAACTTTTTATCTCTTTAATTGCTGTGTGCATGAATGCTGTACTTAGCTTGCATGTACGATAAGCATCAATAATTACATGCATGGTACAACAACGTGCCCTCCATGAGGAATGTAGAACAAACATATGGCACATTTCCACTGGTACAAGGAGCCGTGCCATCCCCTGAACATCCAGTACAAATAATGCCACCCAAGCAGTACCCATGGCAGGGCTGAAATTGGGCCGCAGCCCAGCTGATTGCATCACCGCTTTCTGATTCGTCGAAATGACGTCATCACAACATGGACAGAGGCCATTGTTTTTCAGTGTCTGTGAAAAAAAAGTAGATTCAAACTAACAACTGGGAAGTTAATGAAGTACTACTGTGAATTTGGGCTGAAGATAAATTCCAGTGGGTGTTTTCTATGACGCTAATAAATATATCTTTAATGCTGCAAGTTATTCAATGGTTTACCTGGCCATCATTAATATATTAGCTTGGTTAGGTATTCACGGGATGGCTAAAGATGCTGAGAAAAAAACATTTTCAAACAAGACCACAACTAAAGTGGCTTTGACAGAAAAAAAACCTTCTGCTGGTTTGACTCCATGGATGTGGCTTTGGGATGACGACTGGTCAAAACCTGTTGGGAGAGAATCAAGTCAGGAAAAAAAGCAAACAAAAAATCCCAAAAGGGATACAGATGGCAGCGCCCAGGCAGAGTGGACGTCAACTCCGCAGTCTGCTGGAGACGAGTATTTCTTCAGAGCCCTGAGTTCTCTTTGTGTTATTTCTTGGTGGGGCAAATGAAGGTTTTGATATTGCTTTTCGGCTGGAAGAGAGATCAGTCACAGGAAAAGGATTACTGTCAGATGATTTAAGCGCAGCGAAAATGTGGCACGCTGTCAGTAAGCGAGGCAGAGGGCCTGTGAAATTCTGCATGGGAAACTGCGGGGAAGCGCAGGGTTTCTGCTTTGTTGTCCTCAATTTGGAATATGTTACCGAAGAAAAACTGTACATGGTTCATCAGAATGAAGCACCACCATCTGATTAAAGATCCACGACCACCACCTCCACCCTTACCCAGCTGGTCTGAGCAATTACTTCAGAGGAGGGTAATTGCATTGCATGGCTGTGCCACGGCTGTTACTGTTGTGCGATAGTTTGCTTAGTAAATTACTGTTTTTACTAGCTCCCTCTACAACACGGCGACAGAAGAGGCATGGAAAGGCCTCAGGGACAGTTGGACCAAGCATTTACTGCCATCTTTCAGGAGCACATACACTGCAAAAACTCCTGATCTAGACCTGCAATCTTATTTCTAGCCTAAACGTCTTCTTGATTTTGTTTTGACAATAATATACTATATAAGAGCGAATTCTGATTATTAAGATTGTTCTATGATATATTTCCCTATTTCAAGAAATCTTACCAAATGTAAATACTTACTGCACTGACAGATCATTTCTCTTGTTCCCATTTCTTGAAATAGGAAAATCAGCTTAATACACCATATAAGAGCAAAGAAATCTACTGTTATGTAATATATTATTCTCAAAACAGGTCTTGGTTAGATCAGGAGTTCTGCAGTGTAGGACATATTCGCTTGGAATAAGGTTCTAATGATGTGCTTTACAGACCATGCACATGTAAAAATATCTCTCATTCATTCTTATGTATTTGACTGACATCAGGAATGGGTGTAACCCACATTATGCATTGGTGCACCCAACATCATGCGTGATCGTCGCTAATATCATGCATGGGGGGGTTAGTGACATTATGCACAGCTTTCAATAATATTATGCACTGATGCAATTGACATGATGCATTTGTGCGACCAACATCATGCATGGGTATGACATGGGCAGCACCAATATTATGCATGAATGGGAACAACGCAGATAGGTGTAACTGGCAATATGCATGAGTGTCAGAAACATGCGCTGGTGCATCCATCATGAATGGGTGTGACTAAAAACCAAACACCACCCACATCGAGCTTCGGAGCAGTTGACAGTCTTTCACATATTCCATGAAGTAAATAAACATTTTCCATAAATGATCAGTTTGCAGAATTATTATTTTCTGAAATTGTCTTATTGAAAGAAAAGGAAAAATAGAAAAAAATTGTGCATCTTCATAATCAGTAGCCTACCGACATGCATGGAGGCCAAAGACATTATACATGGGTGTGACTGACATCATGCATGTGTGCGACCAACATGTGTAGATGTAACCGACTTCATATATGAGTGCCAACATCCCTATGAATTAGTGCAGTTGACATCATGCAAACATACAACTGAGATCATGCATGGATGCATGGACACCAGGAATGGGTGCTACCAGCATCATGCATCGAGTTCTACTTTATTAATACAACCGACATTATGCATGGATGTGAATGATGTCACTTATTCAGACGTGCTGTACTTCCCTCACACTAGTAAACTGGAATGAACCTGAGAGATGTCAGCCTTCTGTGATTGTATTTTATATGAGTGACATCAACATCATGCATGGCTGTGAGTAACACTCTTTCACATATTCCACTTAGTAAATTAACACTGCTGTTCTAAAACCAGGTGTAAAT
>JBBMFX010000001.1:2096894-2109394 GCA_037832545.1 Rhabdalestes septentrionalis | reverse complement strand
ACCTCTGTTTTCTGCAATTTTCACGTGTGTTATACACGCAGTGTAGACATGGAATGGGTGGGTTGTGGCCAGCAATAACTAATCTGCATAAAATGACAGAGCCCTTAAATGGCTCATTTTGAAAGGGATTGAACCTCTCAAAGAAAAAGCTGGTGATTTTGAAATCACAAGAAATTCATGAACATGTTTTGTATAGCCCATAGACCTATTATAACTAAAGTGAGTAAAAGGTAAGGAGGATCCAGACATCGTTACACCTGGATGTTAGTTTTTCTGTGGGACCTCTGGCACCTACACTGACGGATGAAATCTTGATGGTGCAGGAGTCATGTGGGAATGTATGGTAGGCCATAATCAAGTACATTTAGCCAGGAACAGAGGGATGACAACCTGATGAGTGGTGGGGCAATGGGAGGTGCTTTGGTCATTATTAGTTAATATAATAATTTAATGAAATATATGGCTACCATTTGTTCATGATTATATGATCAAAAATGAACATTCCTTTAACCAACATTAATATTCCATGCTTTAACTGCTAAACTATGGGGATGGGGAACCAGTGGTGCCCCAGAAGTGTAGAGTGTTTGCATGAATAACACTATAACAGTGTGGTTTCTCTTTGTGATATTGAAATACAATTCGTTAAAAAAAATGTCCTGTGAGCATTGGGATAGGCACTATGCAACCATGTCAAGGATAAGCAGCTCAGATAATGGATGTATGCATGTATGTCCATTAGGCTGAAATTCGCAATTTAAATGTTTTAAATCAGGGGTCACCAACATGGTGCCCCCCAAAGACCACATGAGTAGCCCACGGACCGGTCCAAGATATAGCACAACTCACCAGTGAGCAACGTCTAACATGTAATTTTATCCTGTTGCTATTCTTCTTTAATTGCATTTGCAACATGTTTATTATTCATGAAGTTTAGGTAAACTTTGTACTAGTATATGAAACTGGTAGCCCTTCGTGTGTCTCAGTGATGTAGCTCTCGGTTTCTGAAAGGTTGGTGACCCCTGAAATAAAACATGCAATAGATGTGTTCAGTAACCATGTGACTGAGGTGTGCAAATAAACATATTGATCCAATGTCCAGTTTGTAGTGCTTTGGTGAATTTGTGAAGGTTGTGTTTTTATTATTGAGTCTTTTGTTGAAAAGTTTTGGAGGTGGGAAATCAAGTTTGTGGTGTTTTTGTGTGTACAGTGCTTCAATGTATATTACTTGAAGGTAAACAGTCCAGTTTGTAGTAAAGATGGGCCTGATCTGATATGAAATCAGTATTGGGTTCTGATAAAGCCGTAAATCGGACAGCCCCGATCTCTTTATTCCAGTTCGCAGGGCGCTGGAACTTAAAGTCGACGCTGATTTGTTGCGTTGCAACAAATTTACAGCAGAAAACCCAAAAGGGAAAGGAATATCAGAGAAGACCCTTAGCTTTCCCTCAAAAAGGTTCTTTCAGGGGTTATTTTGTGTATTTTGGCTGTATTTGCCTTAAAACATGACAAGGCTCCAGCTGGGCATCTCGGCCAGTCCACCTTAAATACAGAAGTGGTGAGATTACACTGCTCTGCTAAGTCAGTTTTTGCTGCTAAAATGGATACAGAACTATTTAAACGATTCAGCTAAGATTGATGTGTTTTTGATTTTGCATTTGTTGCTGCCACCCTTTGGAATGCCTTTAAATTCAGTGTAGTTGGGGATATGTTTTGCTGTTTTTCTAAGTGCTTAGTAGTTTATTTATTGTATGATGTAACCTTACTAACAAACAGCACAATTTCAGCAAAAATAATGCCAATATTGAAGTATTATATCAGGATCTGTATTGTATCGGTAGTTGGGTATCAGAGAGTGCAGTTCCAGAACCAGATAGTGATGTAGCAGCAGAGGACGCTCTCAATGGTTCCCTGGTAAAATGATGTGAGGATGGGAGGAGGGAGACTGGCCTTCTTCAGCTTTTTAAGAAACACCCCTTCGTGTCAGGGTTGGTGTTCAAGTTCCAGGAGAGGTCTTCTGAAATGTGTACACCCAGGAACTTCACACTGTTGACAATCTCAACAGCAGATTTCAGCACTTCTCAGTGTTAGCAGAAGAATGTACAACCTGGCTCTCTGCACCTCTGAAGATCCATCTGTCCATCTAGACCAGGGCTGGGCAATTCATTTCTACAGGGGGCCACGTGAAAATCTGAACTGTTGGATGGTCGAACTGATGATAACTTAATTCTGCTCAATATAAATTTTCTCCCACTGTAAAAAACTGTAAATTTTATATATTGATAAGCTGCTACTGAATAGAATATTCTGTAAAAATGTATGTAAATTTGTTAATTGTGGTGTAGGTCGAAGAGGAAAATAATCCTATGAAAGTAATTTTTTTTATTTAGATTCAGATTTGTCGTCATGGCAGGAAACAACACTCAATGTGAGCCTGAACTGTCAATCACAAACATCATAATAAGAAAACAAAACAGGCCATACACATTGGCGTGTTTTATTCACAGCGCAAATGTGAACCTAATTTGAGGAACTTTCATACTGCGTGCTCGGTCCCGCCCACCCCGCCCTGAGACTTCATGGCCCGAGAGACGAACAAAACACTGATCTTCAGCGGGCCGGATAAAAAGACCAATGGGCCGGACGTGTTTGACCTACATGACATGCAAGAATCACTTGAAATATTCAAACATGGGGATATGTTCATCATAAAAGTATGAATAATTCAGTTAAGTGCTGGACATTTCTTCTATGTATGTTCTAAACAGCATTGTGTTTATCTGCTTATTTAAAGCTAAAGCTGCATGTCTTTTTCTTTTTTTGTTTTTTAACATGGGGGATGAACTTGAAGACTGCATGAATCACACTGTCAAGATGCTTGTGATCCACAGTTCCACAGATGTGGATGTGTAGATGTGTCTATTGTGAAAGAGGGCATCCAAGTGCTGAATGGATGTGGAAACATGGCCCAAGGGTGTGTATTCCATTAATGGGCTTGATCTATGTCCTCAACCTTGAGTGTCCTAGGAATCTCAAGTGTACATTTGAAGTTTTCCAGAAAAGTTTTTTGCAACTTGAAGGAGCAAATCTGCTTAAGAAAGTCCGCAGCCTCAAAAGTAAGCTAATGGAGTGAAATGTTGAGTGGGACAGTTTTCTTGGCCTACTAATTTCATTCAGCCCCATGCTGTGTTGGTAAGCAATATGATTTGCTTGGATTTGATCTTAGTATTAGGATATGTTCATAGATCCAGAGGTAACTTCTGATTGTGACTCTGTTTCTTTTCCCTTTTTTATGTTGTGTTCATACCTAAACAGCTCAAACACACACACATTCAAAACATCACTTAAACACACTAACAGAGAAAAGCACAAATAGACACAACTGCTCAGTTATACCTTTCACATGGAGGAAAGAAAAGTATTGTTAATCACATTTGCATTTATATCTATTTGAAAATGACAATATCTAACAAAAAAAGCATTTAAAACATGTTTATTATACATGAAGTTTAGGTAAACTCTGTACTAGTATATAAAACTGGTAGCGCTTCATATGGCTTAGTGATGTTGTTCTCAGTTTCAGAAAGGTTGGTGACCCCTGTTTTAAATGATTATTAATGAAGTGAAATTATGTGTTGCAGATTAAAATGTACATTTCAAATAGTGAGAACTGTAATTAAAATTGCATAAGCTATTTGTAATCAATACAATATTTATCATGCACACAGGATTTTTAAACCACAACCAACTAGCGATGTGGCATAAAATATACAGTGTTTGAGCCTCAAACCAAAAAATAGCATAATCCCATTACCATTAGCTGAGTAGATGCATTAGTCTTCATAGCACACTACCTGAGTTGTTCTGCATACATTTAAAGGTACCTGTACCTTATGGCAGTGGTCGAGTATAGGAGATATTCTTGCTGTCCATGCTCCAGGGTGGCCTTATCATAAGGAGATTGCAGGTTTGATCCCTGGTGATACCACAGTCATCTGTGGCCAGTAGTCCAAGAAAGCACAGTTGGCTTGGCTCTCTCTGAGTGGGCCCCCCAACCCCCAATCCCACTCTCCCTCCCATTCCCCTGCCACTCCCACTCCCTGTCCATTCAGTGAAATGCCAGCCTGTGTGGTCATCTATTGGCAGAAGGTGTATTGAGCATTCTAAAGAAGTGTTAGCATTAGTACGAAAAGATATGGTGGCGTTTCCCATCTGTTGGAGAAGAACATTCTTAACCCTCCCAGTATGGTGTTCTCATTTTACTGGAGGATTTCTAGCTTCTGGATGAAACTGCAGATGACTAAAATTGGGAATAGTCCAAGAAAAAAAACTCAGCCTGCATTTATGTACAACCAAGTGTGCCTATAGCTGATGTGCTGAAGACAAGCAACAAAAAATCTTCACCAACAGGTCTGTATAGTCTGGGTATAGGTCTGCATTTTCCTTATTTATGATTTTCTTACTTATGCTTGTCATTCATGATGAAGCCTTCTGCTGCTTGTTTGGCCGGATGCAATGCTGCAAAAAGCTGAAACCTGCAAAACACTGCCAGACGCCTTCCGAACTCTCCACTGAAAGGAGCAGGAATCATCGAGGTAGACGTGCAGTGTAAGAATACAGAAACATTCTGTGTCCAGACCTTCCAGTGCTGTATTTCAGTTCCTGCAGTCAGTGTGTAGTCCGGGCTGCTGCTGAGAACACTGCAGTTCTACTAATCCCTCATCACTCTCACACAGCGGCGTATCTCCACTCAAACGCCTTCGAGTCCCCACACATTGGAAGGAACTGGGAACAGGGTGGGGATTATTAACAAAAAGCAGTTACGTTTTTATTTTGTAAATGGCATTTACAAATGGATATATACATTACATAATCTTTTACTTTACAAAGTCATATTTCTCACAAAAATATAGCTCTTCTCCAAAACTTTAAATATCTGTACATCTGCTATGAATATATTTACAAAGGAGGCGGACCTGTCCGAAGGAGCCAATATTCAAATGGAACTCTAAATCTTCTCCAGTGTTCACATGTACAGCAAAGTTTAGCCAAAATACACGAAATGACAAAGCACTTCAAGAAAAGAAAGAAGAAAGAAACCAGAAACGAACAATTAAAATGCAAATAAAAAGATATATATAAATACATAATCTGGAAAGGTAAAGGACGTTATGGTTTTGCGGCACAGAGAGTGTGTAGCGATGCTACATCAGATCGTATTTGGCAGGCGTGTGCAAAAGTGACTTATCATGGACCACTTTCCTCTTCGAGGTGTAACAGAGAACACAATATTGTTGATAAATAAATACTTTTTTTTCCTGAAAAAACAACTTTCAGTTGGTGGAATATTTTACAAGGCACTATTATGAAACATGTAAGCACAAAATACTTTCCGCCCGTGTTAAACGCTATGAAATCACACGACTACAGATGTTTAATCAAGTAAAAAGAGGTGAATGAGCAAATTAGAGACGGGGAATTGTTTAAAATTTCTCGAAAACTCCAAATAATATGACTGAACATATTTGGAAACACTGACAGATCACATTTCACACAAGCAAACAAACAAATGGGCAAATGTTGAGGCAGAATGTGTGGTTATTCCAGCCAAAAATAAAGACACAACCTATAGAACACTCTTAAAAATAAAGGTTTCTGGAATGGGGTTTGGGTGGACGAGGGACTTACATTTCCATAAAAAATTTACATAATGTGAAAGGGATTCTTTGTGGTGCAGGGGAGGTTTGTTAAACTTTAAAAAGATCCTTCACACTTGTACAGCTCATTTGAAAAAATGTACAGTCCTTTTGATCATGTATAAAGTGTGGTAAGATCAAATAATGCTTGATTCTGAGGCTGTAGACCTTCTGGAATGGGCATAACATGCACAACTGATGCTTGTTATCATCATAGGATCATATAGAGAGAGTTAAAGAGAATTGAAAAACAGTCCTTCATCTGTTTCATGTGTCATCATGCTTTTCTCCCCTTGAGGGACGTGTTCCAGCAACATCATCTGGTTCCTTCTACGTGTCCTTCTAAACAGATTAAAGGAGTTATCATAAACTATTGTTAATGTTTATATCATTGGTACAAGATACTAGCCCTGAGCAGACTGTGCAAAGTTAGCTGAAGTGGCTAATTAGCAAGATAATGCTAGACACACTTTCAAGCTTTGAGGCAGCTAGTACAGTAGCTAGCTTTCTTCTTACGGCTTCATAACCCAATGTTTTATTATACAGAAAAGAAATTGTTTGCAATTTGTTCATTGTTTTGTCTGGTTATTCCTGTATTGACATTTAGAATCACAGTTTTGCTTCAAAACAAAATAACTGTTGCGGTGGGGGGAAAAAAGAGACAAGCGTATTATAACTTAAACACCCATTTTGACAATTTTGCCCTTAATGTTTTGGGGGTCTTAAGTGCTAATCATGAGGACTCAGGACCCCCGAAATCTCCTGTATTTTGTGTTTTAAAGGAAGTAATTGATGAGGCTTTACAATACATTATTGAAATAAAGCTAGGCATTAAAAATTCTTTCAACATTTAAAGATTTTCTTGGTGGGACCAATTAAAATGGTTTCTTTGAAGAACCACAGGCAGATTGCTTAGGTAACCAAAAGCAAACCATTGTTTTTAAGAGTGAGCTAGTTAATAACCCATGTCTTCGAACCTGCTCTGTTCTGATAGTAGTATGGCGGTAAGTCCATGAGAGAATGAGTTGATGCCAGGTCAAGAAAGAAATGAACACATAGGATGATGCTAGCAAACTCACGCCAAGACTATGTAGCGTTCTGGGAAGGGCTTAGGGAACCTCTCTCCATTGTATAAGCAGCTCACAGTTCCCCCAGAGTCCTCCTCAGGGTTAAAAGAATGCACAGACAAAACCTTTTATTTTTAAATACAAAATTCAACAGCACTCTTAGAGTGAGATACACATCTTTAACACACTCCACTTGAAACGTGAAGCTACAACCCCCCCTCCCCTGAATCCACGCAAAAGCTTAAAGCCATAGGCATATGTGGGTATTGGCTCCTCTTAACTGTGCTTCACTTTTTCGCTCTATGCCCGTGCACTGTGCACGAAGTAAGAAAGGTTGTCTCTGAAGAAAATCGTGGTTTGTGGCGAGAATTGGAACACAATTCGCTAGAAGTCTAATTCATGAGCCGAGCAGACTTCATCAAACCATTGTGCAGACCGTGTTGAGGTTGGGGTCAAAGCGGACCACTTTGCCCTCAATGGTCTTGGAGTTGGTGTTGTACATTGGGTTTTCGAACGTGGCCTGGCCGTTACTGTTCTCGTGCGCTGAGCAGCCCGTGTACTCCGCTTTATCCGTCCTCCTAAAACGAAACAGGGAGCACAGGTGTTATGCAGCCAAGAACCTCACAGAGAAACTGCGGTGACTTTAGAATCTATTACTCACTGGATTGTTTTTACCAGCATTTAAATGGAATAGAAGGTATTGAAAAATACAATAGAAAAAAGAATAGAATTAGAACAAAATATAATGACAAGTAGAAAAGAAAATTTCAACAAACACAACAGAAAGAAAATAAATAAAAAATATAGACAAATTGAGAATTGAGAAAAAGAACATAAAATAGAATAGAAAATAATGGCAAATAGAAAATAGAATGAGTTTAAAATAGAACCTTTTGACAAACAGAATTGAAAATACTGTCAAATAGAGCAGAAAATTCTGTAAAACAGAATAGACTTTCAGATTCTGGCACTCAAAACTACTGTGCTTATAAATCGACTAGGATGTTTTAATTGAATCTGAAGCTGAAAGGTTATTACAGTCTGTTCCATTTTGCTGAAAGATTTTTTTACATCAAAATAAACAGAAATAGTGGTCTCGAGCCACATAACATTGAATGTAATGTAATTTAATGTATAGAGCAAAATGTTAGTGATGACTTTTATGTTATGCAAAACCTATTCTATTTACATTTGGGTCTCTACCGCTCATATA
Organism: Rhabdalestes septentrionalis; assembly: GCA_037832545.1. NCBI lineage: Eukaryota > Metazoa > Chordata > Actinopteri > Characiformes > Alestidae > Rhabdalestes > Rhabdalestes septentrionalis. Next base: position 2,101,418 of record JBBMFX010000001.1, on the reverse strand, counting down.
AACACTCCAAGCGTGAAAAAAAAAACTGTAAATCAACTGAAACATTTTGGTGTCAGGAATCATATGCTTCTATGAGCCATTTGTGAGGTCAGAATAGGGGAAATTTGCATAGACCCACCCCTCATCGGTCGAGGCCCCACCCACTAGATAAGTTGAAGATCCCACATTTTTGTCTAAGACGCCGAGCACTATGGCTACAGGCTAAGGCAAGTCACTCATGAAGTATGTTCATCTCGCTCTGGGTCCGACTTGGGGTCAAATATATAGGACTGGCTAACATCTGTTTTCTGCCATTTTCACATGTGGTACACGCACAGTGTTAGCATGGGATGGGTGGGGCGTGGCCAGCAACAGCTTATTTGCACAAAAGTGACAGAGCCCTTAAACGGATCATTTTGAAAGGCACTGAAACTCTCAAGGATAAAGCTGGTGATATCTGATTATGTGAGAGTGATTTTGTGCAAAGAACTTAGGCCTTTTAAAACTAAAGTGAGTTTGCACAATATGTCTCTTTTAAAGGACCCTGAGATGAGCCTAAGAGATCCCACCCCCCCTGGATCTATAGGAAGTAGTATATCATGGTGTTATACCGCTGTTTGTAGAGATAAAATCCGAACCCTGCGAAAATCAGGGCAAAGAAAGGCACAAGAATCGCCACGGCCACCGAGCTGCTGCTGGTCCTGGGCGGAGCCTCTGAGCCTCTGGTGGTCTCGGTGATGTTCAGACCTGCAAAACAGAAAATAATGCCGAACTTACACTGTCCTCTATGTGACACCCTGTTCTTACTAAAGTCCTTGGTCTTGGTCATTAAGAACAAGAGTGTAAAATTATACACTTTAACTTTATTATTATTGAGCATTATAACATTTCAATGCACTTATAAAGACTTATAATAAAGTATTTTCATTAAGACTGATGCTTGGTAGTTCCAGTTTGTGACTACATGGGTGTTTTATAAGATTCAAGACAGTGTGAACTAAAGGCTTAATCTTAAATCCCCAATAATTAAAGACAAACAGAAATTCGAAATCTCATTGGGATTTTGATCAAAATCTTTTTCAGGCGAAGGAAGAAACATTCCCAGCCTAACAGTAAGTTCAGTGCATTTCCATCATAACTTTTTTGAAAAATTTGACATCATGTCTCTGCCTTTTCAGTCTACAGCGAGTTTGTCCCACCTGGTCACACTGATGTTATAAGGAATGTTTCAACCTGGACTGCTTGCTTTTAACAGAAAGCAGCCAATCGTCATATAACATTTACCAGAATTAAAGGCACAGTAACAAAAACAGAATGGTTAATTCTAGGAAGAAAATTCAGAACAATATCATCTATAAGAGATTATGAATATTGTCATTGGATCAAACAACACAAACACTTAAATGAAACATGAAAAATGTAGAATATGGGCAATTTTTAGTTTTACATTGTAGTCATAATTACTCAGGCAAATACGATAGATGATTTACTCGGAAAATAGTACATGTAAGTGGCGGCCTGGTGCTGTGTAATGAGACTTTTGAGCTATTATTCTCCAGATTCGTTCCCCCTGTAGATTTAAATTACATTGCACATTTGCCTGGCATGTGGTGGTTCTTACAGTATGAAAAACTTTCCTAATGAAATTCCATGGTACTGACCTTGCAATTATGAAGGTGGTGCCGAGTCAATTAGTTCTTTTCAGGTGAAAGTCAATTTATTCTTTTTAATTAAAGCTTAATCACAGTGTGGTATGTATAACCCGGCGAGGGTCCACTTTCAACTCGTAGCTAATTGGATGGTCAGAGGCGACACACAGGGAGGCATGTTGAGCATCATGCTCAGTGCAATGTTCGGAAGTTGTCATTACCTTGCCTCTGCAGCCCGAACTGTCCGTAGTCCCGACCGTGGATGTAGCCCTGGAACACGTAGGTGCTGCCTTCATGCTCGACGGAGACCTGGGGAGGGGGGTAGCATTTTTTTAGAGCAGTCCAGAGTGGTACTTGAGTCGAAGTGCGGCAATTTAGACGAGAACTAAACGAATTCATGTTTCACTAAGTAGCCCCACTTATGGAATGGCTTCAGCCGGAGTACAAAAGTGTCACATCAAAGGGTTTTAGTGTTTTCATATCGCAATTTTTAGACTCAAAGCAAGAGCTGTGCATTTTTTTCCCCCTCTTTCTATTTATTTCTCTGCCTTTTCCACTGCCTGGTCAAACATAAAAGCAGCAGCCAGGCTCAACTCCTCCACATGCATAATTGCGGCGCCTCCCTGGCAGGTGCACCCAGATGCAGCAGACTCTGCACCCAGCATGTGAAGGCTCATGTGAAAAATGGAAGGAAAAAGGGAAATATTAAAGAGTAAACTCATTTTACACAGATAAGAGCGTGCCCAAACAGCCAGAAAGAATCGGGTCAAGCTGACTTAAAGTGAAATTACATCTGTTGGGTTTCAAGGGCATCTCTGGAGCGTTTGTGTTTCTCTATCAGAAATAATTCCAGGAGCACACTGTAATTATGCATGTATGATAAAACATAACTGCTATTGTACACAAGATAAGAGGAAATTAAAGTGCTACACAGCAGGTCAAAAAGTAGTTGGTTGGTTTTATCTGAGAAAATCATCTATAGAGAACACACTTCTGTACACTTAAATACACTATTACCATTCATGTGCTGAGTTTAACCTCCATCTTTTATCTGAGCTGCTTATTCTTAACCAGGGCCACAGGGGTGCTGATATAATAATATATTTTAATGCAGGGGATTCTGCAGGACCTCACATGTTCGCAACATTTAAGCATTTATCCTCAGTTCTTCAGGTTTTGCTTCTGAGAGCCAGATTATTAATGTAGTCTTTAAGGAAGGAAAACAGGGAGAAAGTGTGATGTGGGCAAAATAACACAAGAATTGAAAATCAGTGACATCAAGTCTGAAAACCAATTTGACATTTTTGGCTCAAATCATCAATGTGCGCAGAGCAGTCACAACAGCGAGTGTCTACACCCATCTGTAAAACATGGTGGAGGCTCTGTGATAGTTTGAGGCTGCATGTCAACCACAGGGAGCTTGTCAAAATTGTGTACACTGAAAAGTACCATTCAATTCCGATTCACTATGCAATGACATCAGTCAGTGTCTGACTGGCAACAGCCTCAATTTTCAGCATCACACTAACAAACACACTGCCAATGCAGTTAAATCATAAAAATAAATAAATAAATAAGAATACACACACAATGGAACACTATCAATATAAGTTTGGCTTCCCAAAAGCCCATGTCTCAACATCACTGAAGCAGTGTGGGATCATCTTAACAGAGAACAAAACAAAAGGCAGCCAACGTCCGAGGAATGGCTTTGGATTGTCCTTCAAGCAGCCTGGAGAACTATTTCTGAAGACCACTTAAAGAAATGAAAAGAAAGCTTGTCTAAGAAAGTACAGGCTGTGTTGAAAAATAATGGAGGCCATACCAAATTATACAAACTCTCCTTGTGTCCTGTACTGTATGTACATGTATGTTTGCATATGTTGCAATAAATTAATAAACCTCATTTTCCGCCAAGATATAAAAAATAGAGGGGTGGTTCAAGACTTTTGCACAGTACAGTACTCACACACACAAGGACTACAGTACTTATATATACACACACATAAATAACTAATAATCATATATATACACGTAAATACTGAATAATTATTAAACGGTATATAAAAAAAATGTTTACTGTAACTTTTACTGTTTACTTTTTGATAACGTTAAAGAGTCCTTACAAAGCCATCCATGGTCCACGTCTCCTCAGTGATTTTGGTGTGGGAGCCCTGGACCAGTGCCCTTGTATGATACAGCCGCAGGGTTAGACGAGCCTCTCCGCTTTTATAAATGCCTGTGGGGCAAAAAAAAGAGACCAACAAACAATAATCATCTGATAACTATGCAACAGATGCTGCCCAGGAACATCCACTTGTCTGTAACACTGGTTTGACTTTAGTGATGATATGAAATATAAATCAAGGATGAAATTAAATTCAACAACAACTGCTTAACTCATGAACTGTTGTAAAACATCTGCCATAATTAGAGACAGCGTTAATAAGAACAGTTACAGTTTTTCCATAATGTAAGAGAAAAGCAGAATAAAGTCTAAATGTAGACACAAATCATGTAATGTAAAAATACTATGGGTGTTGAATGAACACATTAATTAATTTTAGAAATGATGCGTTAAACAATTATCCACAAGACTTTACCTCGGTCCAGAGTTCTGCCGAAACATGCTACCCATCTACCTATGCTACCGTGCCCTCATGCACATGTGCAGTTACACAGTCTTAGGGTTCAGTGCTACCTAGTGCTAGGAAAGCTGTTTAATCTGTGCTATCATTAATTAGGCACTGATTTATCTGTGCAATCTTGTGTTAGGCACCGAATTATCTGAGCTATCTTGTGCTGGACGCTGGTTTATATGTGCTATCTTGCATTAGGAACTGGTTTATCTGTGCTATCTTGCATTAGGAACTGGTTTATCTGTGCTATCTTGCAT
>JBBMFX010000001.1:2070270-2096794 GCA_037832545.1 Rhabdalestes septentrionalis | reverse complement strand
TATCTGTGCTATCTTGCATTAGGAACTGGTTTATCTGTGCTATCTTGCATTAGGAACTGGTTTATCTGTGCTATCTTACATTCAGGTCACTGGTTTACAGTGATTAATATCTTAAAAGCTCTTTTAATTGTTACTTTTGGCTTGTACATGAACTTGTTGGCTCCTACATGCTTTAATACACTGTTCTTGGGTATGTTAGTGATGATAGAACAGGAGTGTATGCTGCTACTCTGGGGTCTGTGTCTTTGCAGTCATTACTTAAACCATTTCCTCTAGGATCAAGAAGCTGATTTCTGATTCTAAAATGCCTTTTTTCAGCAGAATGCAATCTGAACGACACTGTCCAGAATAACCACAAGCTGGAAGCATGAAGCATGGTACGATTTGAAGCAGCCTGTCCCCTGCTTCACAGTAGCATTTCTCTGTATTAGAACCTGACTGTATAATTCCAGTGTTCTGATTATTTATGCTGCCTTGTCGAAAAATGCTACCATCAAATGGATGGCAGTCTATCGACTCATGCTACTCTGTTGAAAATTACTACTTTGAAGTTTATACAATTCATACAGTTTATAGTCAGTTTATAACACTGGTAATGATCAGAGAAAAAGTATTTTATTTGCATGAAAAGAGTCTAGAGAGATAGATAGTTCTTTAGAGATGCATGGCGCCAGTTTATAATACATTAGGGGGAGACGTATGGGTGAAACATATGGGATGTCGAGTGCAGCACACCGCCGCATTAAAATGTCTCTGTAACCCGTGTGTGTATGTACATTGTCTCAAACTGCACCTTAAGGATAGACTCATTGTTCTTGCTGATGCATATTTAAATGTTTTCTCTCAGCATATTAGGCCATATTTTTGATTGCTGTGAACATTATTGCTCATGAACAGTGCAGAAACAGTTATTAAATTAAAGAAACATCGAAAGTCTGTAATGTTGATTATTCAGTCACTCGTACACCAAAATTCATTTAAATTTTTAAATACATTCACAGTAAAATTGTGCATGATTAATCTAGAGTAATTAATCACACAGCTTATAATACTGTTTAAAAAATACAAAAGTTTCAAATATGTTGTCTTACCTGCAGTGACACTATGTTAGTATAGGTACGTTTATTTGGACTTCATTGACCATATTTGAAATGTGTGGCATTATTTGTTTATTTCATATAAAGCTTTTAAATCTATCAGATTTATCAACAGGATATTTCATGTCCAGCATATAATCAAGAACGCTGGGCTAAAGTTTTGAAACAGCGGAATAACAAAGTTGCGCATGTTTCTAAATGCACAGCTCGCTCGCATGCGTTCCAGACGCTTTGTGACATTGAGACGCGGTTGAGAACAGGTGTTAATGCTTCCTACCTGACAGTAAAAGCTCTGTGTTTCTGTTCGCCAGAGTGGCGTTCACTCTACCGGTGGTGGAGTTAAAGCTGGTGATTGTCAGTGTTGTGGGCTGTTTGACTGCCTTGTACTCCAGCGAGCCTTTCCACACGTACACCGGGGCGAAGACGTCTTCGGGAACTGCAATTGAGAACATTTAAAGTGTCAAGTGCCAAGGGGCAGATCCATTTCCACCTGCAGTGTTTCCGATAATAAGCCCTTTGTTTGTGTGGGGGCTTCATCATGTTACTGTTCAGATGTTAACAGAAATATGATTGTTTTCAACCCCTTTATCTACTAAACTGAGGGTCTGTTTGTGGTTTCAGACTTTAAATCTAATGGTATATCCTGTACTGGGCCTTATTCGGAAAGCAATCTGGGTTAAAATACTCCCAAGATCTTCTTTGTAAATGTGAGAGGTTTGAATGCCATGGTAGATGTTTCTTCGCAGCAAGAATCTCCTGGGTTTGATTAAGAGTCATGTGGCAGAGAGTCTTCTGTGTGGCTAATACATATATTCTGAATGGGTTTCTGCTGGGTTCTCTGGTTTCCTCCCACAGGAAGCATGCATGTCGCGTGTACTTAAGATGCTAAATTGCTTGTGTGATTCTGGTCTGTAATCTGAACACCACTTGAACATCCAGCAAATCAGCGGTCAAAGCCTGCTACAGGCCACAATGCCAAATTGCACTGAGAAACCTCACCTAGGCTTTCTACACCTCTTTAACATCATTCTTATTAACCTCTGACTGCCACAGATGAACATCATTAGCCCCTGCGTGAGTCACTATTCTTTCACACCAATGGCTAGCTAACAGCTGCCTGTAAGGTCCAGTTCCTGTCTACTGGTATGCAATAGCTGGATCTACTGAAGCTCCAGACGGTGTAGTTAATTTCATGTGTTGAATAATTGAATCATCTATAACCAGAACAGTTTCAACTGCCTTCTCACCAGGCCCTTCACTGAGCAGGGTGCAAACCTGTTTGACACAGGAACAGGAAGAGGTGAGTGGTGTTTGTGTGAAGAAGCTTTCTGATTATGGCATCAAATTGCCACCCCATCGGCCAGCTGCGAGGGCTCTACAGCCGGAATCAAGGATGTAATATTTCCCCCGAAGGCACACATTTTTGCAAGCATCAAGCCTAACTCTTGCCTTTAAGCTCTGATTAAAGGTAAGATAATAAAAAAATGAGAACAGTTCAGTTGTCCACGCTAAGTGGCCTGTAATATTTATGATTGCACAATTGTTTGCAAATCTCAGTTGTTGTTTTTTTTTAAATCGAATTTCTGAAACAACTGAGCACAAGTTGTGAAAGGACAGATTCTAAAAATTCTATTCATACTACCCTAGTATTTATGAGGAAAGAAGTAAACATTTTAGTATGATTTGAGTCTTTATTTAACATATGTAAGTGTTTAGGGGGTGAGGAACTGAAGAGTGGGCCGCCTTAGATGAAGTCTTCACAGGGATTAAACCTTGTCCTGGACTACACAGCACTTTGAGAGCAGATTCTCCACTGAGGTTTATCCCTGGTTGGGAAACTCAGTATTGAGGCTGGTTTCCCAGGGAGGGATTAACACTAGCCCTGGACTGTAATTCTCTTTCCATGTAAAATCTTCATTTTATAATACTGTTCAGTACAGGACCAGGCTTTATGTATTGCCTAGGAAACCAATCATAAGAGACTTTCTGTGTAAAGAGAAATACAGTCCACATATAATCCCATTGAAATCACAGCAGTGGACAAAAAAAGTGTCTGTGTTCTCCAAGTGCTTGTCATTAAAAAGTTATGCTATGGTGATTACGGAGATGGCACTGAGAGAGGTTCAGAAAGCCGGAGACTTACCGCTGGCTTTCGGGCTCGGTGTGCCTTGAATAGCCACCGTCACTTTTTCTGCTGCTTTTGAGCCGACTGAAAGACAGAGAATGATGCGTGTCAGAGGCAGAGGCCCACAGTAATACATTACATGCCTGATTTTCCCAGGCTAAAACAGATAGATAGCACCTGCAAACAGTCTGCACACAAGGACACACACAGTGCAGGGACAAGCATGGGAATTGGCTAGTGAAATAAATCATGAACTTCCATAAAAAGAAACTATTTTTTGTATTTAGCCTCCCTATTTCAGCACAACTGAGCATAACAATTAAGACAAACGGGCGAAATTGTATTTGTAACTGGTGCCTGCTCCTGTACATGGGTATGGTAGCCAACTTTTGCAGGCCCCCTAGAGGACATTCAGTGGCAGAATTAGGCCCCCTAGAGGACATTCAGTGGCAGAATTAACTTGAAGGTTTTAAATGAATGAATCAAATACTTTTCCCCATTCTGAGGACCTAGCATGGCATCTGTTTGGGTGAAGAGTTTCTCTAAGTTGAGCTGCTAGCGAGCAATGAGTGGAAAAAAGGGCAAGGTGTGAGGAGTGACAACCACATTCACACCTCTTCTCACTGTTTATATTCCTTGATCACATGGTGCATTTTTAATATAAATAGCATTTTGAAAGCTTGTAATAGCTTACTAGAAAATGTGTTATCCTCACTTCAACCTCATCATCAAGTTTGTCACTTATGGACTTCACACACCAGTCCCGAGTGGCAGACTGTTTTTGGAGTTCAGGGAGGAAAAGTGTTCATTTGATTGATTTTTTTTTATTTAAGTGTGCATCAGTTCCAACTATGGCTGTAGAGCAAACAGTCCTGAGCACACAAACTTTTGGAGAGGTACCTTGCGAGGTGTCTGCAAGGTGACAACAACCCCATTTGCAGAAGGTTTGGAGAAGAGGAGGGAAAATGCAAAGGATAACATTTCTTGTCAACACCCAGACCCAAAAGGTTGAACTCAAATTTGCAAGTGTGAGTCTAAAATGATCTAAAGACCACCGAACATTTAACCCTGAGATCCGAAAGAAGAAGCAAAGCATGTTAAAACACAAAGCTTTCTCATGGTTTAAACCTCTTCCAAGCTCCACCCAAACAAATGTCCTTTTATAACCACAGTGATTTTAATTTTACATAATTTGACAAAAAAAATTCAGTTTAAATGGTTCAGGAGAGACTTGAAGATATTTTTGTCGCTAGCCTGAGCAGAAATGTATCAGATCTGCTACAATTTATTCAATTCTTCAATTTGTTTTTAGGAACATTATTACATAATTTTATAAAATAAAATATTACAAATTATTTTGAAACCTACCAACCCACCGTGAACACTGTACTTTGGTATCTCAAGACAAAAGGTTTGGAGATCCCTAATCAAAAGGAGCATAATGATATTTATAATGAGATTTTAACTAAAGAATATTTTTTATTTTTAAATGGTTTGTTGCAGCTGTGCCTCTGGTCATCCGGGTTGGTGAAGTTACCTGTTTAGCTGAAGCAGCACATTTTCTGGGACTGTTTTTCGCTTTAGATGTTTGTAAGAAGCTACACTGTGCTATCAGAAGCTACTCTGTCTAATAATATTATCATAAGCTACGCTGTCTCTGTTTACATTTCCCGCCAAGAACATCCTGCAAGAACATATTTTGCATGGGCTAGTCTGAATATGACGTATTTTATTGAATATCATTTCAAATAATTAAATGTAAGAGCGAAAAACGCCGAAAACAATTATTTTGTACTGTACAAAATGAATAATACATAGGTTGTGATGTATTGTTGTATAATGTACTTATTATTATAATTGTTCTTTAACAATTGAAATTGTTATGGATTATGGATACACTGTAATGGATAAATACTTTTCCGTCATGCCTTACAAGAAAGTAAAAAATATTAGACCACTAATATTTTTCCACATTAATTCAGTTGAGACTTTTGCAAATGTTCTGTAAACACTGTCCAGAATTGCAACTACTGCTACCAAATTGCACATTTGTGAATAGGATAGGCCATTTGTCCTAATACTTACAGACACTGTACCATCATGGTTTGATATGTTTTAATGATAGTGCTCAGAAATAAAAGCAGACAGTAGTGATGTTTCTCTTTTGATCTAAAAGTCATGAATATGCAACAAAAATTGCCCAGTTTATTCCACTCTTCCAGGACTTCTGCTTCTCAAAGCGGCGCTACAAAGTTCAAGCAAAAACCAAACTGAATTTTAAAGAGTTCTCAATGACGAAACAGCTTGGGCATGCATTTCTGTGTGTGTGTGTGTGTGTGTGTGTGTGTGTGTGTATGGTTGGCCTACTTCTACAGACGGGCACTTTCCCAGTCCAGGATCCGTCCGGCCGGCACACTCTGTGCTCGGAGCCCCCGGTGAGTATGAAGCCAGGCTGGCACGAGTAGAGCAGCGTGTAGCCAAATGTGGTCAGATCCATGCCCAGCACGTTGGCATGCGGTGGGTTCCGTGGCTGCTTGCACGAGTGGGCTGCAGGGGGACACAGCGAGACCCAGGTCAGGTGAGCTGTCACGTTCTAACGGATAACACCTCCGCAACACACGCTAACTAGACCAAAACAAATGAGCCCAAAAATGGAGCAGGGTGAGGAACCCTTGTATTTGCTTTTATACCAGGAAATGAGATGAATAATGGCACACGGCTGCGGGGGCTTTGATGAAATGGGACGTGTAAGGAAAATATATGAGTGCTCCTTCAACGAACGTGGACCCTACCCAGGTCTTCTGACTAGCACAGCTAACAAATACCCTGAGGAAAGGAAAGAGGGACTTACGGAAGCACTCGGGCTGGGAGCCGCTCCAGGTGAGGTCCGGCTGGCAGGTCCGTGTGGTGGAGCCCAGTAAGAGGTGGCCGGTCTGACAGTGAAACCTCACTGTGCTGCCCACCTGAGATATGACACACATGTTTAGTAGCTAGCTAGCAGTCCCTACGAATGTAATCGCTCATGCATACACAGTACTGAAGACACCCAGGAAAACTGCTTCAAACTTTTAATGTGTTTTGAGAAAAGTGCTCACATGCACACGTGTTGTGGGATATGCAAATGTGTACTAGGCTATCGCTAACAAGTTAGCTAGTTTGGGTATTTGTTGTATGGCTAAAAAAAACACGAACAAGACTATAAATAATAAAAGACTACAACAACTAAAGTGGCTTTGACGGAATACTCTCTGCTGGTTAAACTCCTTTAACACGGTTTTGGGACGAAGAACAGCTGTAAACTATTGGGAGAGAACTGTGCTGCAGACGCGTCAGACACGCTGTTACTGGGCTGAGATACACTTGAAAATCGAAGTGTGATGCAAGTTCAGTTTCATCACTGTATGGTTTAGGTACAGCACAGTTCCCTAACATTTATTAATGTATCTGAAATGTAATCCAAGCTTTAGCACCACTTTTGAAGTGTTGCTATTAAAACAAGCCTATCTCGTCTAACATTTGTAGCTGGAATATAAATACAATTCTGGAATAACACAGCAGTGCACACATGAATTCACACCGACCACAAGCTTCATGTCATTCAACTGACCCCATGTGAGCTACTCCAATCAAAGCAAACAGAGACTTTTTAATCCAGGAGGACCAGCACTGACCAAATGACCACTGTTCAGCGAAAATACAGTTTTTTAAAAAGGAAATCACAGCAATCAAGAGCTGCAGGACACTTGGGGGCATTCAGACTTTCCCTTAAATTGATTATTTCTCCTTATACATTTTGTGCACAAAGAAGAAGTCTTTTTGGATCAACAGAGCTGCGTATATTTCTGTATTTCCGGCCCAGCTGAGTTCTGCCACCCTGCGGAGATCAGTTGCTGCCTTCATCTAACACGTCTCGCTCTTTCATTCAGACTTTCCTGAAGACCCTGATTAGCCGGGTCAGATGTGTTCGATCAGGGCTGGAGCTGAACTCCGCAGTGTGACCACCCCTGCTGAGGTGAAGGAACAATCAGAAGTCAGGCTGAATGTATTTTTTTTTAATACTAAAGAGGTTTTGATCTAAAGATGTATTCTTAGATGATTGTTTTAATGACAAACGGACACTAATTAAGAATGAACTTCCACCAAAGTCATTCTGTGAATCTCCTTCGGGTTTACTGCAAAAGCAACCTAGGCTGCTCCTCAAGAAACTGCTTGAGACGATGATCAAGATCTTGCAAGGGGGAAATTAGATTCCCTTTTCGAACTCTCCGTACACTCCACACAAATGTTACCACAATCTCACCCTGGAGGGGAGAGTTGTATAATTATTATGTCAGTTTCAAAATGTTTATTGCTCATCGTAGACTTCCTGTTCTCTCAGACCTCTGTAGTTTGTTTACCTACTTGTCAGTCAAATGAGCTAACCTGCTCCCTAAGTAGCGGGCTAACTATGAGCGGGCTGCAGCTGAGCGTCAGTGCTTTCACTGCTTTCTTATTGGTCAAAATGTCATCATAACTTTTTTGCAGTCAGTGCAAATAACAACACTAGGGATATATCTGTGAAGCCGGTGAAGTACAATCACTAATGTCTGTATTGGCTAAACATACATTTCATTGGGAATTTTCTACGACGCTAATAATTCTATGTTGTGGGATATGCAAAGGTGTACCAGGTCATCACTAACAATTTTGCTAGGTTGGGTATTTATTGCATGGCTAAAAACCCCCCACACAAACAAGACTTTAAATAATAAAAGACCACAACAACTAAAGTGGCTTTGACGGAATACTTTCTGCTGGTTCGACTCCAAAATCGAAGCATGCTGCAAGTTCAGTGTGATCACTGTATGGTTTAGCTACAGCATTGTTCCCTAATATCTGTGGAAAAGAGCCTTAAGACCAATGACATTATTCCCATCCAAAGTGGCTCTGGTGTTCCCAATATATTGTGACAGTTACAACCCAACAAAAAATTCCTAATCAAGAGGGCCACCTTCCTATTTTAGCCTTCAAAGCGCACATCTCCTGGCCAAGCCAAAAAACAGATCAGACCGGATCGTTTTTCCCATTAGTGGGTGGCGCTATCCTTTCCTTTTTGCCATGCTTAATCCAGGTGCCCGCTCCCATCGTGTCACTGGAGGGTTAGATCCACCAGCTGAGGGTGCGGGAAATAATGACTTTCCATTCTGGGTAATGAAAGCACCTGCTCTAGCTTTTCTTTGAGCTCGTCCCCTTTGGGGGGGGTGTCTGAAAGCGGTTACCGATCGTGCCGGTGACGGTGGGGATCAGAAACGGTGTGTGTAAGGAACGCGGATTCTCAGCAGACAATGAGAGCTGACAGAGGAGGAGACAGTCAGGCAGATCTTTTAACTGCCGGAAGCTTCTCAGACACCATTCAGCTGAGCAATCCTGACAATAAGTCAATTGTGCTTTAGAAGAAAGGGCAGTTGGGAAGAAATGACAACACTCTAGCTGCTACACACACAAACACACATATATATATATATTGTCCCAAATGAACTGCCTGATCTGAAGCACTTTTGATGTCGACGGTGGCATTAATCACTTCAGGGAAACCCGAAACTGGAAACAATGAAAGGTTGACCATGATAAACACCAGGCTTTTCAGAACAGCCACGTTCAGTGAATGTGGAATATGAGCAATTAAGCTAATTAGTGAATGCACAGTAAACACAGCAACCCAGGATAGAACAGCATGTAATAGCAAACAATACTATTGGAATAACTGTACAGCAGCAGTCAAGACTAAACACACCTGACTGAATGGGCAGTCATATAACATAAGATAACCCTTTGTTAGTCCCACAGGTGGAAGATTTGTGTTACAGTAGCAAAGTGGACAACTGAAACAAGAAGCAGCAAAACCAACAGAATAAAATCTACACAACACAACTGTACTACATACGAAATGTATACAATACAAATATTATGTATGCAAACAAATGGCTGTTTCATTGAAATGATATATGTACATTTATACACACACCCTCTAAAGAGAACACACACACACACACACACACGTCTGCACATTTGATACACTGTTCATGTGCTGAATTTGGGTATAAGTGTAGGGAAACAGTTCAGTTACACTAACCAAATTCCATCAATTAAAAAAAAATCTGGATAAAAATCAGGTCAAAATGTGAACATAGTTTCTCGGGAGTGGTTTGCTGTTAAACGAGGAATAATTCAATATTGGTTACAGTGGTGGTGAATGGAACCTGATGCCTCTAAAAGCTCTGTGAAAGAAAGTTATTACATGGAAGGTATAAGAGTACACACTCAGGTGCATGAGATTGTTTAATGGGAGGTTTGAGGAGGATTTGTATCCATTTATGATGGTGAAGGATGTGCAGGGTGTTGTAAGGCAAAATAATTTCCCCAAAGATGGCACTTTTCTATCACCAGCACTACATATAAAGTTAAAGGTACGCATAGATACACTGGTGGTTTGTGACGATGAATGACTTTAGCTATATTTGACTTGTAGACTCTTAGTATCATTTGGTTCCTATCACCATCACTGTGAAGAGAGGTGAGACAGTATTTTTTCTACAGCGAACCATTTCTTATCAAACCACCCTGATTGAGTTTTTATCCCATTCATCCACTGTGCTGTTGCTGCTGGAACCAACTGATTATCGACATTAGGTCTATACCAACATCACAATTCTCTTCCTCCTTCTTTTAAACATCTTCACTTCAGCCACTTGCAGTCTTTTTTGAGCGAGTTTCTATGTATTCTATTATCTTTTGTTTGTTTTATTATTTTTTGTACTCCTGGCATTTGCCAATTATTCTATTAAGGTGATTGTGAACACTATAGTTCTCCTTTCGTTTATTACTATTATGATCATTACTATTGTTTATCTTTTCAGCTCGGATGTACCAGCTTTTCCCCTCCTACTGTTTTCGAGATGTTGGAATGTTTCCAACATCAAAAAGACTGTTAATAACACCCGCAGAGAGTGTGTATTCAGATTTTTGATTGGTATTGATCGCTTTTGGGGTTGAGTTGCCTCTGTAGTGTATTGGGAAAGAGAGAGGGTGGTCAAAGAGTTTTTGGGAAATCTGTTAAATTTCAGTTTTAATGCTCAGAATGTGGTTGCTCTTATATAAGATGATCTTAGTTTTTAAAGCAATATCCTTTACTTAAAAGCTTAGTTGCTCTACAAAATCCCCTCTTCTGTGTTGCCATAAAGCCAGTAAAGCTAGATTTTCTTACCTTGAAGCCTAAGCTGGCATTCATAGAGCCATACTCAGGAGTGCCTGGATTTTCACAAGTTGTTCTCATTGGCTCTGTGAGAGGGGGGTGTCAGAGAGCGCGAGAGAGAGAGAGAGAGAGAGATAGAGACACAAAAAGAGAAAGGGGGGGGGGGGGGGATTGAGAGATGCATTTGGCACATTGGTATCTTCACCTTCATCATCGCTGTCATTATCATTATCGTTATCATCATCATTAACGTCATCACACATTACCATTATCATCAGCACCGCCGTCACCACCATCAACAGTTGTGCACTAATCCAAATTGCATTACAAATAATGACCAGTGACATAAAAGGGACTGCAGAGGACACTATGGTATAGACCAAACTGTCCTTTTCTGTTGCTTTATTGTTGCATCATGTTCACTGGCCCTTACCTACAGGGCCAGTGTATAAATCCCAAACCTGCATCCCTGAGCTAACCCCCAATACATGTACATCTCTCACCACAAACTGGGTCAATGCAGTTTTCAACCAAACAATACTCAACTAAACTTGGCCACTCTAAAGAAAATATCAATATATTTTCATATTTTATATATAACTGATATGTTATAGAATATATAACTAATAATCAGTGAGTAATTGGGTGCATAAATGAAGATATGGATTCCTGCTGGACATGCTTGTTCACTGTGAGGCTCATTAGTAAGTTGGTTGGTAAAATTCTTCTGAAAGTTGGATCGATAGCTCAGTTCCATATGTCACGTTGCTTCATGCTATTTTGTAAAATAATAAACCATGAGTTCCTCCTTTCAATTTTTGGAGAACAGATGGGAGAAATTGGGTTCATACCTTTGTCACTTTCATGCTCCCTTGGTGGGCTACTGACATTCAGACAGTGATGAGCAGGGGTCATTGGGTATGCAGCAAAAGAGGAGATGTTCTCACTCGGGAATCATGACATTCTAACTAAATGAGATGATGTGACACTCTTAGTGCAAGTGCTCACACTTCCTGCCCTCTGGTTTCTCAGTGTTGCAAAAAAAAAAAAAAAAGGCTAATGTGAGCCAATCACAATGCTTGATGCATCACAAAGGGAATGTACAGCTTTCACGCATGCTGCAGACAGAACCAGGGTTCATCTGAAGCCAAAAGAAGACCACAAGTTTGTGACCCACCCTGAATTATTTTGTCTATGTCTTATACACAGATTTGTGCAGTGTAGTTAAAAAGTTTGAAAAATCAATGGAATTTCATTTGCCTTTGCTTAGACTTTGCTGATCCATGAGTTATTGCCAAAACATTTTTCATTGAAGACCACGGGTTGCATGATAGTCAGGAATCACTTTGGGCTGCTGAAAATACCATTCAGAAATGGCCTCATCATTGTCACACAGTGCTTCTCAGCTGAGGGGGTGGGGTCTAGAATATGCTTCCTCAAATAAATGATAAGGACCACCATGTTATTTTAAACTGCTAAATGCAATGTTACAGAACACTGCAACACGCTTGGAGGAGAATACTAAATGCCATCTCTCATTTGTAAGCTTACATCCACTGTGGTTAGTGTGGCACTGAATGATAGGTGGAGAAGTAGGGCTAGAATTAAAGACTTAGAATGTGATCAACACATATGCGTTGGAAGTGCAAGTAACGGTAAATTATCATGTGGCAAAACAACCCCTTATATGGATGTTCCGCAGATTTGTGTTGATATTCAAATTGTCAGAAGTCATGCTGAGCTGTTTGGTGTTCCTACGTCATGTGGAACCAAAGTTGAATATTTTATAAACCATGTAATAATAATAATAATAATAATAATAATAATAATAATAATAATAATAATCATCAAATTTGGGCTTTTAAAGATGCCCATTTAATATGCCACAATTTTTTTTTTGGTATTAGAAACAAACAGAAAAAATACTTGATCTTTAAACCTGAGAGAACTTTCAAGATAGTCTCAGTCCACAAGTGGGTGGGGAAAACTCGCAGAGGGGTGTGTGTGTGTGTGTGTGTGTGTGTGTGTGTGGGTGGGTGGGGGGGATAGAGAGCAGCTGAGCATCTATAGGAATCCCAGTGCATAAACTGTTCACATTCACTGTGTGGAGAATTTAAATCATGGGCAAATCTCCACATTTTTGAACATTTTTTAAACCCTTGAGCAATATTTCAGAACCACTGCATTGTTTGCAATTGGTATTTAAATATATCTTTGTTACAATATGGATTATTTTTTACTCTTTAAAAGTATTGGTAATAAATTACTAATACAATTGTGACAGATTTCATTTTAAATCAGAAAGGAAATACAGAGAGTGTGAGGCTTAAATATGGTTTCACTCAACTGATAAAGGTCCAGTGAGGAGTTCTGCATTATCCACTCACCTAAATGTAAAAAACTGAGATTTCTTCCCACATGTCGTTTGTACAGAGTGTATTATGGTAATAAGTAAAGTTTAGATGCAGTGTGGGTGAACAAACGTCCGATGGTTCTATAGCAAAGCTTCAGCAGCAGAAGAAATGACTAACACATAGGGCCCTGGGTTCAGTCCACATGTTTTATACATGTGAAAGCTGAATTTATTACTCCCTTGACCATTATATATGGCCTCCTGCAGTACCAGTGCACTGAAGCTGTAGTTATGGTCTTAGACAATTTAATATCCAGTGGATTACATTTACTCAGGTTTTAACATATATAGTTCTCTACTTTATATTTTAGTATATATCTATGTAGTATATTATGCAGTATATACATTGTAGGACTATACATCCTTTTGAAAAATGAAATATAATTTAAATTAAACTAAAGATATTGCTGTAAAAAAACAGTTTAATGTTGTAGAAAATAAAACTCAACAGGGCCTGAGGTACTTCAACATGTTTCAAAACTATTACCTATACATCGAGGCTGGGTGCCGCTCCAGGTGCCGTCGGCCTGACAGACTCGAGTCGACGAGCCCACCAAAAGGTAGGGGGCACTGCAGCTGTACAGCACTTCAGATTTGAAGATGAAACTCTGTCCCTCTCTCTTGACTTGGGGAGGGAGGCCGGGATCGCCACAGAATTTAGCTGTAAACACACAAAGGTCTGATGTTCATGAGTGAGGCTAGAGATGTATCAATTTCTAGCTAAACAAGAACAAGAGGAGAATTAAAAGTAGCAGTACTGATCCAAAATTATTTAAAGTGGCGATGTTATCAAAAATGTGAAAAATATTTATATATACATTTATGAATGAGGATTCAATCATTATTTCTCAATTATTGCTCCCTTGTAACTCACTGAAACAAGCAGAGAAACGTGTAAGATTCAACATTTTTGATTAATACCATGTTTGAAGAAAATGTCTAATTTGTAATAATGTAATAATCATGATAATAATCATGATAATAATTTAGTCACTGCAAGTCTACAAGCTTTCTAGCCCACACCACCCCCATCACCCAAAACTCCCCACCACTGGGAGGGCGAAAGCAAGCACATACGCCTTTCCAGAAACAGCTTTTGGAACTGCAGGCATTGTTCAAAGCATCAACATGCTTGGAGGAGAACACTACCCGCTAGTTTTATTATGCTGGATAGCAGACACCTGCACTGGCTCTTGGATTTACATCACATGTGGCTGTGGCAGGGTATGTCCCTGCTATTCATCATCAAAACAAAAGGAAAATAGACAAAAATGTGTCGAAGTGGAATGCAAATAATATGCAAATATATGACATTAAATTAACTATAAACCTATTTAAATGGCAACAAAAATATATTTTAACCACTGATTGTAAGAATACTGCTGTAACAGCTGGAAAACATTCCAAACAGACAAGACGTGTGTAAAATAAGTCATTTGATAAAAGTGAATGAATGCATTGCCTAACAAACCAAATGAATGTTTCTGTAAAACAGAGCTAAGCACGTTGCACTCCTTAGGACGACACAAATGATCCTAAACAGAGAAGATGAGTTAATGATTAAGCTTCGAGTGTAAACCGATCCATCAGCTTCCAACCTCCTGCCTCAGCTCCTGTCCTTCCCCACTGCGTCTCATTATACGCCAGACTCAGTGACCTTATCATTTTCCATTCTCTTTCTGTCGTACACTCAATTCCACAGTGCTCCTTTCCCAGCCTTGGTTATGTGTTGACGAAGTATCTGCGTATTTAATTACTTCAGCCTAGGAAAATTCAACCCATAGTGATCCTGTTTTCCAAGAAGCTAAAACGTATTTTGAAAAGACACCCCTGTCTTGGTGCCTCACTTATTCTCAGTGTTTTGTAAAGTTTGTGTTTCGTTATACATGTCATGGGATGTTCAGGCTTTTGCTATGTTCACTGACCGAATATAATCTTCTGGCTTCTGCTTCCCAAAATATAATCTTCTGGGTTACATGGTTGACATTTTCCAAGGCTCATTTACTGAAAGGTGTGGGAATCCAATTTGCCCCCATTCCTCTATTATTATCACATAATTATTACATTGGTACAATGGACAATAGCTCCACCTGAGTTAACACGGGAGATTAATTCATTTGGTTTCCTGATTAGTGTGCAAGGTCATGGGTTCAACCATTGAGTAGAGTTTTGGGGCAGTTGGTGACCTGGTGGTTAGGGAGTTGCCCCTGCGATCGGAATGCTGTGGGTTTGAATCCCAGGTCTGCCACTAGGACCACTGAGCACGGTCCCATCCCCAACACACTGCTCCCTGGGCACTGTGTTCCCGGCTGCCTACTGCTTACATTCCAGGATGGGTTAAATGGAGAGAAAACTTTTTGCATTGTTCACATTGTGTGCTGTGGTGTGCTGTTCATGTGTGACTTTACATTAGTTTAGAAATGTTAAGATTTTGGCATCCTAGATCATACAATTATATTGTAAAAAACACTTTCTAATGTAAAACAAAACCTTCCAAATTTTAATGCTGATTTATATATTGAAAATATACTGGAAAAGCATGCCTCTGCAAAAGCTGTGGTCAATTCCATATTTTATCGTTTATATTCCATGTTAAATTCAAACAGATATATAACGTGCAGTAAAAATGACAGGAAAGTCAATGTTTGTCAACTTGTGTTCAAACTTTTGCACGCAATTGTGTAACAGTATTGACGAACTTGAAGTTGAAGCCGAGTTAAGCTGCAGTGCCTGGCGAGTGCTTTAAACGCTGGGTGAGTAACAGAACGAGGGGAAAAAAAATGACGGCTGGTTTACTGACAAGCTGACAAGAAATGCATTTTTCATAAGTATGGAGTTCAGAGGGCAGAACCGTTTGACATTCAAATTACAGCCAAACGTGGTACTTAAACGTAGGAAGCGGGAGGGAACTGCTTAGTGCCTGCAACCCTTAAGCCACAGGTCAATTCACCTGAATATGAATCAAAAGTAATGATCTGGTTCTAAAAGCACAGGGGGCCAGAGGGCTGCAGCAGCTGCCACACACTCTGATCTATATTTCAACACATGGAGCAAAAGAAGACGGAGGCGTCCCACGCCTCGGCTCTCCAGTCTGACGCTGCTGTGGAAGCAGGAGCAGATCTGGGCAGGGTGTGGCATCAGCAATGCTTAATTCACATCAACGGCTTGATGGGTCCTGCTAAACACCACCCGTCTCCAACAGCAGATCAGTGGAAGCTGTTGGGATCAAACCTTCTTTAAGTCCTCTCTGGAGGGCGACTCTGCACGTAAAACCTTCCCAAAAATGTCTGCTGAGTCACAGGAAGGACAATTAGATACAAAGCTGTGCATTTTAATGGCACCACATTTTAACTTAGTTTAACTTAGATGTCTGTGGCCTTAAAATACCATTGAAAACAGGCTTTTGTTACAGTGCCTTTAAGAGTAATGTTAATGAGCTAATGCAAATGAAGTGTTTTATGCTGTAGCGTTTTCTCATTTTGCAATAGACAAAGCATTCTAAATCTGAAGAAACTAATACATTCAAATCAAAATCCTCCAAAAAATAAACATCAGCAGCACATTTCAGATGTTTGGAAGGTGGCAATGATTCATTTCATGGTGGTAAATAACAACTTGCATCAACAAAAAGTTTCACATGAGAAGCCCCCACAAAATTACCAATGCCATATAATGTGTTAATTTCAATTGCTTAAAGCAGTCCGGTGCTCTGTCCAATCATGTTACCCAGATGAGATGTGCTAGTGTGCCCTTAGCACATGTGATGTCCATAAATCTGAGCTACCTTGGGACACTGGGTTATAAGCTTAAAGGGAGCATTTTTCCACAGGGTAGCATGAATTGATGGACTGCTGTCGATTTGCGCTACAGTTTTTAGAAATTTTTTTTGGAAAGGCAGCATGATTAATTAGACTCAAGAGTCCCATCTGTGCCACCTCTGCCCCGCCTCCACCACTCCAGCTCAATAGGCCTATTAGAAGGAAGAGTCCCGTCACGCCCCTCTCGCCCACATGCTGGTTTGTTTACGTTTGGGCATAAACAAGCAGAATGAGCCGTTGTGCTCACTGGTTGATTGCGCTGCCTCGTTCAGTTAGATTGTGTGTGTGATTTCATTGGTTTGTGTGTTTCCCCGTGTTAGTATCTAAGGCCAGCCGCTCCCACAGTCTGCTGTGGAATCTCCATCAAACACGCTCTTTATTGTACTGACCATTGTCTGTTTTAAATCTTTGTAAGTGTGTTCCTTCTTCCCTTGTTTTTCCGCAAGGTGAATGGACCTTGTACTTGTCTGACTCACCGTGACTAACAAACTCCTCCTAAGGATTAAAATTCATCGGGTCGCCCTCACAACGATGCAAAGTCTTTACATTCAAAGCTGAGCATTACCCTCTACCCTAGTCCGAAGCTGGCATGTGTTTTCAGGGATTAAGTTAAAGGCCTGTCTTCGGTTCATGTTCATTTACATTTACATTTATGGCATTTAGCTGACGCCCTTATCCAGAGCGATGTACAACAGTGCTTAAGTAATCCACAACAGTATCAATGACCTGTAGAGCAAGATGTAAGTTACATCCACCAATCGACTCTGGTACTGTAGCTCAGTACACCTGATCAACACTTGTCACTGATACCTAACTACAACAACAATCTTGACACAAGACAACACCTATAAAAGAAGGTAACAAAACATGGTTAGGAAGGTAAGGAGGGTGTTTTTTTTCTTTCATTATGTGTTTGTGTTTTCAAGAAGAGTTGCCCTCAGTTAAAGGTCCGTCCTCTGAGTTTTCTGCAAGCTTGTGTTTTCAATGGACTGTTTGCTTCCCGTTCTTTATTAAGGCTTTGAAGCATTTTTTTAATTTTCCCCTCAGCATGTTAGGTTACATTTTTCATTGCATTGACCATTACTGCACATGAACTGTGCAAAAACAGTATCAATAAAAGAGATGCTGAAAGTCTGTAATTGTGATTATTCATTCACTCATGCCAAAATTCTTTCACAACTTTAAGTAATTTTTAAGCAAAATGTGTGCGTTACATTTAGATTAATCAGAAAGCTTGTTATTAATTTTGTAGTATAATAAATAGTATATATATATAATTTTTATTTATTTATTTAATTGTTTATATATTATTTAGGAAAGTTCATTCTACAATTTATGTTTAATTATGCACTGAAGGTAGCAGTGGCAGCTGCTCTATGACTAGCTCTGCTTCCTCTAATAGGTCAGAAAATAAATGCTCAAATATGCTTTTAGATCGAGTTCAACTTCATGACTAGCTCGTTCAGAATATGGCATGTATTTCAGATTTTTTGACTCTACTTTGTTTTCATTCATTTCTGTGCAGCACCGAGCATTAAACCATCTGAAGAGCAGCTTCACTGGAACTGTACGGGCATTCGCAGAGGGGCGTGTCTCACTGCAGAAAAGCTGGACAGTGATTGGATAAGTGCATCAAAATCGTAAAGTCAACGCAGAAGTGGGCGGGCCAGGACGCTGGGCTGCTGCATGATGATTGGAGGAGCTGTCTAAAGGGCGGAATCATTTTCGATTGACATCATGTTTTAGTTTGGAGATTCACGCTCAGTTCCAGCGGATCTGCGAGAGAAGTCGCGAGGTAACCTGCTGCAGGTAGCGTGTTTTTTTGCTAGTGATATAAAGCATTTACATTTGTACATATAATTCAATAAATAAAACCGTAATTACAGCATTCTTGAGTTTTCTCCTTGTTTCATATCATTAAAGGAGCTGTTGGATGGGGAAACCAGCGAGCTAGCAAGCTGTGCATAATATTGTTGGACATTCTTTTTAATGTAATAATTATTTTGGCAAAGCCATTCCTCACGACGAGAGACTCAAAAGTAAACAACAAGGCAGACCAATGCCAAAGACAGATTTGATGCAAAAATGAAGGAAAAATAGCAGGTCTTTTCAGCTCTTCCAGTATGACCAGGTGAACTGGCTGACTGGAAGTGTAAAGACTGCTCACAGGTGGATGTACCAATAATGTAACAGATTTCAAGATGTTTGCCTTAAATGAAATTTCCCTGTTTGACAGATTAGCAGCCGCCACTGGAAGGTAGCTAACGTGATAAATAAATAAATGTTAAATTGAAGTATCTTGTAAAACACCAGTGCAGGTAATGTCAAGAACAGGCACATGGATATCTAACTACGACAAACAACCTGAACTGTTCCAGACAACTGGGCTATTATTTCCATATAAGCCATTAATGAATACAACAATCATGAAAAATTCCATGAATCTGGATGTGTGGAAATGTGGTGATAAACTGTTATCTGAAGTGAAAATCAAACTCCTAACACTAAACCTTCAATCAGCAATTTCTTATTTTTTTAGTTTTTCTTTACTGTAATGACATATTCTGTTGTCCTTTACAAGAACGAATGAATTCATAACTGGTCGAACAATCAAAATCACACAATTATTTTTATTCAGTATTACTATTAATTCTTTCTTGCTTCACTAAACCATATACTTAACGAATGAATCATATTTTGCCAAATTAAAATCTCCATGAAAACCCCAAGTCATGTTTGATTGCCTAAAAAGAGGCCAATGTATTTAAATCTTATTTGCTTGTACAGTGAATGATGCACAGGATCAAGCTATATTTCTATTACAACACAATGTTATATAATTTAATACAAGAACAGTTTTCTTACTATGATATTATGTGTGACGTCCATATATTCCTATTCCAGAATGGTGCTGCTTTGCAGATGATGACGTGCTCTGTGGCCCACTTGGTGAAATTAGAATGCCTGACAGAGGTTGGGGTGGGGGGTTGGGGGAGAGGGGAGGGCACCAGCGCGAGCGTGACAGGCCGATGATGGATAAACATGCAAATGGGAGGTCGTGGAGAGGCATCTTCAGTCGCAACACGCAAACAAGCCCCTCCATTTCTTATTCCGCACCTGTCACCGTGGTGTCACGGGCCAGATCTGCCTCCGTCAACAAAAGAGGCAGCGGTGTGCTTACTGTACGCTGTCTCAATTCTAATCTAGCCCTATCTGGTGTGTGTGCATGTGTGTGTGAGTGTGTGTGTTTGCATGGGAGAATAATTTCAACAGCTCTGGCCCAAACCATCCAAACCAAGCTGTGCATAATAAATGGACCTGGCGTAGACCCAGCTAGGCCTTGGTGTCGGAGAGAAGTTTCCTTGATGAATAATACAGGGCTTCTGAGCTGCTCTACACTCCACACAACAAAAGCAGAATCTTAAAGGGCCTATGTCACAGAACACTGAATTTTCCCCGCCTTTCTGAGGCATGAGTTTGATGTGTAATGTAAACACTGTTAAAGATTTAAGAGATGCCCTTCAATCCCAAAAAAACAGAGTAAGTTAACATTTGTTAGTCAGTGAACCAACACATTGTCATATATCCTCCTATTCAGCCCACAGCTCCTCAGACCCACCCTTTAACCCTGAGGTTATAAGGAACAATTACGATAAGGGAATGGGAGGCAAAAATACATGGGAGCCAATCAAAACAGGGCTCATTGGCATTTGTCGGATGTCAATTTTAAAGGCAGGTTACAACAGTCAGCTCAATTCTTGGTGATAAAAACGGTGAAAATGGTCACATAAATGTATCCAGTAACCTTTTTTCGGAGAACGTAACAGTTGTACGAGGAAATCTCCACAATAATGAGGAACCTGCAAATATTCTCAACTTTTTTTTCCTTTTGTCTTGGCAACATTTATTTTTTTTTACACATTTTACTGCTAGATTCTTAAGACAAATTTTGCAACATAAATATGAATTCAGCTACATTTCCATATGGAATATTGCTGTATAAATGCTTTTGTACTGTCATGAGAACACAAAGAAACTGCTTTTGTTATAGTTTAATAGTGCTGTACTCAAAGCAGGGGCGTACTGGGACTAAAACACTTTCTTCACCGGTGGGCAGAGCTCTGTCTGCGACTCGGGCGGTAAAGACAGGCCGACGGCCACTGTGCACAAGACATTCTTTTCCAGAAGGCACAGATTGCCAATTTGCCCCTGACTCATCTTGAGTGTTTCTCTTGTTTTTTGTTTTGTTCTTCTCAAAGCCCAGTAGTTTTATTCCTGTAAATTAAATTAAAAGAGCCCCCTCAGTTTCTGCTTTAACTGGCGGGTCTCTACAATATGACTCTTCCTAAAGACCCCTGAATAAATGCCTCGCTGATGAACTGTAAATTATTGATGTAAAAATGATTATCCCTACATTTTACTGTATTTTTATTGCTAAAATGAAAGTAATGTACCTTTAATTTGTTCAATTAAGAGTAATGTATTAAACTGAGTTGAAAATTTAATTTAAGTGATTTGGGAGCCTATTTGGGGCATATTTATGGTTTACTATAAAAATTGCCTTTTTTATTTTTTAACCAAAACACAACAACATTATTGTTCATTATATGCGGGTGCTCTTGGAACAAAAAGCAGGGGATTACTGTTCATTAAAATAACATCCCCCAAATGCAAAGAGGGCCAAATTTATAAAGTTAAGATGCCTGAGGGCCAATAGTTCATACACACTGTTATAAAACTTTCATTATCACAATTACCTTTATTTTTCAAATGGCAATGTAACCAAATTTAAGCTACTTGGGCAGACAGCTCTAAAAACACAATTCTGCCTTTCATTCCTATATGGGAGAATAAAATAACATTGAACAAACTGTAGAATACCTTAAATGTCCACAAGTTTAATAAATATTTTTGCCCCATGAACATTTATACAGGGGTTATATGTAATGCAAAGTGGTCTGTTACCATTAAAGTTTAAAACAACTGAGTTTTGGCAACTGTCTCTTTACAAATTAGACAAACACATTTGCCTCGATTTCCAGTGAAGAAATGTTGTATTTCCCACCGCTCCTGAAAGCGGCAGCCATCATGGTCAACTTTTCTCTTTTTCTTTGCCTTCGCCATGGCAGAAATGAGAGAAGGGCTTGTGGCAGGGATGCAGAGCCAGATAGGATTATAATGGTGCCGTGTGGTTAAAGGAGGAATTTCATTTTAATGATTTATTGACTCTGACAGAGCTAGCGAGCTATAAATAACACATTTTAAGACCAAATCTACGGGCTGTGTGAAGAAAAAAAATTAAATAAAATAATAATATAACAACAACATCAACAAATAAATCCAGAGAAATATCTGTGCGATGGAAAAAAAAACGTAAAGAAGAATTATTTAGGATATGAGCCCTTTAATGCTCCTCTAAAGGCTGGTAAAGACGATAGACTCTCCCAGCAGCCTGTGCAGAGACGCTGTCCACTGTGCTGAATGTGTGTTAGCATGATTAAATGCATCCATTAAAGCCTCTGATTCAACTCTTTAATATTCACGCTTGCTACTCCAGCTCGCTTGTGCAAGCCCATAGCTGTAATACCTGAGCTGCCACTCCGCTTCACTCATTCAGACGCGCTTTGCGCTGCTTTAACTGCTGTATTACTGGAACGCTAATCCTGTAGCCTGGGCAGACCCTCTCCTGGAGTGAATTACCATTTGCGCCTTATCAGCACTAAATGAGCAGTGGAATTTTCTGAGTTGTTTCTCTTTTTTCCCCCCTCCGGAGATGCATGTTTTTTTCACTTCTCTTCAGCAGCTGGCACAGTTCCATGTTGCACCCCAGCACATTTTCTGAAAGAATTGCAAATGGAGGCCCTAACCAGTCGAACTACAACAGATAAATGACACGCGGGGTCATGGGGGTTGACATGATCCCCCGGAGGCTTCCCTAGGCCAAGCTGAGAGAGGCTTTGATATACTTTCTTCAAAGCATGCAGAGGCCTTGAACCCCGGGTTTAAATGTTGTGTCAAGTTTGAGGCCGACTGCGATACAAATGGGTATGTTTTCAAGGTTGTAGAATCGTAAATTACTCGTAGGAAGCAAAAAAACTGAAATAAATAGAGTTTGATGTAGAATGTTAACACTTCAAGGGTCAAAATGTGTCATGATCCAGTGCATGTGATCCACACATTGAAATGTAGAAACTACAAAACCAGCGTGTTTTAAAAAAGAATACCTGGGGCAGCTGGTGGTTAGGGAGCTGCCCCTGCGCTCAGGAGGTTGTGGGTTTAAATCCCAAGGCAGCCAGTGGCACCACTGAAGTTCCATTGAGCCAGGCATCCTCCCCACATTCTGCTTTTCTTAGCGAATGTGTTACATGCACAGAAGGAATTTCACTCTTTTTGCACTGTGTGCTGTGCTAGGGTGTGCTCACATGTGACTGCTACGTGCCGCTTTAATTTGAAAACACCTGCGAGGTCAGAAAAGTGACACATAAAAATGAATTATAAAAGTTTTTGATCAATCTAAACTCAGAGCGCATGTGTTTAGCTCATGGTCAGTTTGCCTTCGTCTTTTAGAGGGAGGGGCTGAAAACCTAGACCACTCTTCGCTTTGTAATGAAAGGTCAACCCATTTTCTTACAAACAAAAATGTGGGTTGATCTTGTAAAACCTGCAGTTTCCACACAATTTCTTGTTCTGATGAGCTACGAGTGAGTAAAATGACTCCGTGTTTTTGCCATCACTAATGACATTTAATGGCCAAGGCATTTCTCCAATAAAGGACTGAAATGAATGAGAGCAGATTTGAAACCCTGTTAATGCTGTAATTGAAATGAACTGCTGAATGACTCACGCATGCAGAGGGGCACCTCCCCGCTCCAGGAGCCGTTGGCCACGCAGGTCAGCACCGCCGGGAAGGACAGCTCATAGCCTGTCAGGCAGCGATAGCCCACGCTGGAGCCCCACTGGAACACGGACCCCTCCACTTCACCATGGACCACGCTGGGGGGAGGGAGGCATGTCACCGCTGAGCAGGAAAGAGATGAACATGGAGAACAGTTTGGGTTTACTCTCAGAATTTAAAGCAGAAATCACAAACTGGGTCAGTTAAACACATGGTAGCACTTTAATTGTGATGGTCTTTAGTGAGTCTTGCCTTTCTCTTATACATTAGCTCTAATATAGTGGAGAGGGTATGGAGGTATACAGCATATATCAACTTCTGAGGAGACTCATTTACCTCAAACTCATCTAAACATACATCCTTAGATTTGATTAGACCAAAGATTTCACATTTGTCCAATCGTGAGGGGTATATCCACCCTCTTTTTCTCACTATTGTGCTCATTTAATATAATAGTATGAAGTGAACAGGCCAGAGCATATTCACATTTCTGAAATACTGGAATATACATTAGCATGCCAAATCTTGAGACACCCCTCATTTCCTATATTCTATTTAGCTTTAAATCACCTTGTTAATGCAACAGTACACCATTATGCTGATCACCCCTCGATCATCTGGAATCGTCAGTTCCTGTTTCTTCACTGGTTCAGGCCTGAAGTTATATGTGCTTTGTTCTATTTGAATGATTCATATGTAGGTCACTGTGTGGCTTGACAAACAAAAAACAAGGATCTTTGGAAGCAAAATATGAACAAAATAGGCTTAAGGTTTTGCACAGCGCTGTATTTCTAAGCCAAGACAACAAATCAAAGACACCAGTATTTTGGGCTAATTAAACCAGCTGTTAATGGTAGAGGCTAGTGTTAGTCAGGCCGAGCGTGAACGAGAGGTAAGAGCAAAATGTCTAAGGAGGGCATTAGTTGGAGCGGGTGAGGACTCAGTCTGGTGTACAATGCAATTACATTTCCTACTTAGAGCCCGATTGGGCATCAGTCGCCCAACCGCAGAGTCTGGCAGGAGTTATGATAATCACAAACCATATAATAATGTCTCAACACCGCCTGCTTGAGGTTTTCAGTCTCCTCAGGAGGGCAAGAGAGGGAGGTGTTCTGCTTCCAAGCATGGTGGTTATGATGAATAATATTAGATTTATGAAATGATTTGAGTTTATGATGACAATAACACCCACAATGATCCAGGTTAGCAAAGCCAGTATATGATTTTATTCTCACATATTTTAAATCTGACTTCTAACATTCACCAGTGATGTTTAAGTGCATGAGTGTCTGTAAAATGGTGTCATTGAAATCCAGCATTTGTACTGTGCTGTGCAAAAGTCTTAGAGAAATGAGAAAATTATATGAAAATTATAATAAAAGGTGAGCAGTAAAAGCTACTAATAGAATGTATACAAATGAGATTCATGTGAATAGTGATCATTCCTGCTCATCTCACAGAAGTCCTGGATTACAATGTAGTTCTTTTCAAATATCTCAAATACATCAATCAACACTTGATTAGGTGAAATCAGGAGCTGCTGATGGAGTTTCACAAATTCGTGCAAAGGCTGAAGAAGAAATCTGGAACATTTGTCCCAACCAGCTCAAAAAACTACTAAAAAATACTCTTCATATTGATATTTTGTAATCTGCTTGCAGTTGTCCTGAGGTCAACTTGTGTATTTTCTAGCAGACAATTAGTGCTGAATGAATACATTTAACATAATAAATCAAATTACACTAAATTAAAGCACTGCAAAAATCCTCTACAACAGATCCAGACATTGAATGTGTTCATTACAATCTAACCCTGGTAACTAGACTAAGGGCATTTACATATGTTTCATAAAAAAAAAAAAACATTCATTATTGTGCATTAAAATGTTTACTGCAGATGGAGTGCACTCAAATTCTAAGATGGACTCAAACAGGTGTGTGTTATGTAAACATTCAAAATAAAAAATAACTTTTTCAAATGGATTAAAATATTATGTGGGTAAAAAGAATAGGGCATTTTAATCACATGCATTTAAACCATCCCTTGTTACGACCATCTAGCCCTGGTCTGAGACCGTCGCTTTAGCTGAAGCTTGTCAGACTAACCCTGTTGCCCACACTGCAGAGAATCACATGAATGATCTGTGTGAGAACTGCATTAGACAGTGTGTCTACAGAATGAGCATCTGTAGATCCAGGGGGGAATCTGGATAGATCCTAATGAAGCTGCTAACGACAGAGTTTTACCACTTTGATTGTTCCAAAGCTCATTGTCTAAACCTTAAGCTGAGAATAAGTTTTAACAATTTTAAAATATATTGGTTAAATCGGATTTCAACAAATATAAATGGTGCAAAAACTTTTTTTGCTCCCCAATATACTCAGTGTTTGTTGAGCTTAATCTCAGCACCCGGTGTTGCGCTATGGGTATATGCAGTGTGGGTATTTGCTCTGATTTGCTCAAAAGCAAAGAAACAACCCAGATCATCACATCTGAGGGTGTTTTCACATATTATTCTCTTTAAAGGATCCAAACTCAGTCCTCTAGAAATGGTCCAAATAGTGGACCAACAGAAAGGGGACTTTATGTTTTCACTGTGAGTTCATTTCGAAAGGGACTGGGTTCTCTTTCTGTTCCACTTCAGCTGAGAAGGTCTCAGTTTTTTTTCTGTTAACACTTCAGTTCCTCATCCAACCTGCTCCCTCTGTCTCCTCAGGTTGCCCATTCCATTTTTTTTTCATCATTAGAGTAGATGATGGTTAAAAGCTCCACCGAACTTTTTCCACACAGACCTATGCTGCTATTTTTCTTCACTTAAACTGATGGAAAGCAAGAGTGTTTTGAGGCTGTACAACTTGGTAAAGAATCTTGAACTCTAGGGGCCCGATAATGCACACGGCGCAACGTGCTTTCATCACTGCCGCAACCCATCATTGCTATACTGT
>JBBMFX010000001.1:2013478-2033392 GCA_037832545.1 Rhabdalestes septentrionalis | reverse complement strand
ACACATACACACACACGATATACACACACGCACACACACACACTATATACACACACACACACACACATATATATTAGGGCTGGGAATTTAACGCATTAATTAGATTAATTAATCACAGAAAAAAACAACGCGTTAATATTATCAATGCAATTAATGCTTTAAGCCCTGCCACTAGTTGGCAGGCATGTAGAACCTCAATTCAAGACCAAAAATACGTCATCTTCCTGAGTCCCAAATCACTGCTGCTTGAGCAGCCAGAGACGAAGCATGTGAGATTTAGAAGAAAAAAACGCCAAAATGGCTAATAAAAAGTTGTCCCGTGATGTCTTGTAAATGTTATTTGCCAAATCTGACTCGGAAGGGGGATATTTGCCTTTTGGAAATGACGCTCGCGTGTCTCCCGGAGCGCAGCTGCACCGTAGCATTATGAGCCTAGCATTAGCTATCTTCAGACCTCCAGAGGGATGGAGACTCAGTGCTACATGGCCGAAGCGTGTGAGAGAGCGCTTCGGCCACTTTGGCCGTATATATATATAATATCTACAATGACCTACACATAAATGTTTAGTTCCACTGCAACAAGTATTTTCCCAAATTGAAGTTGGGAAAAAACGGAGGTAAAATTTACAGAAAGTCATGGATTACTAATGAAAAGGTTCTAGGCACTCTGCTCAACTAAAAAAAGTAATGTATAATTTTAAAAACTCTTCAGTTACATGTATTTTAAAGGACTTGTTAAGGGTGTCAATACTTGTGGCACCAGCTATTTTGTACAAAATAATTATTTTCATATTGATGGATTTAAAAAATATAAATTCTACATTTATTTGAGTGAAATGTCAGATTATTTCACATTTTTTCAGGGTGAGAATATGCTGGTGCAAGAAAACAGAATTTATTTTGAGGCTTTTGAACGTAGAGTGCACATGTGGAGGGTGTATATGAATGATCATTGCTTCTTTTCTACGGTTCTGTCCTCCTCAGCAGGAATCTTATCCCACATAATCAGCTCTTATCTTAAATGAACTCACCAGATGGTGATGTAGTCGTAAATGGGTTCTGTGTTGAGCACGGTGAAGTTGATGCGAATGCCATTGCCAGGAGGAACCCTGATGGCCCACACGCAGTCCTTCAGGTTGGGGTAGTCGTCAGGATGGCCCGGAGAGTAGATGGTCCCCTCCAAAGTGGTCAGATTGCCCCCGCAAAGTGCTGAAAAGGCAGCAGAGGAACGGGAACAAAATACACAGAAATGTCAGGATTTTAGCGCCGCGCTTGTAAGCAACATATTTGTCATCTCTTATCACCAGGCCTGCTGTGTGCTGAAGTAAGTCTACTCCTGGGTTTCAGCCTTATTTTTAAAAGGTCAGAGCTCAGTAACTAAGCGACGCACCTGAGTCACACATGGTGACACTCTCACTGAATGTACAGTGAAGAAAGTGTAACAAAAAGCCTTTGAGAGAAGCACCACGCCTACACAGCAAAATCACAAACCTTCAGCTGAAAATGCTGAATGGCCGCTAGCAGTGGAAGACCACGCTAACAGTTGGGTCCCATGCCCGGACTAATGCTGCATAGGTCATGCAGAAACGAGACTAAAGCTGCCATACCCTTATATTTCAGAATGAATATAGACATAAAACACAGCTGAATGCCTCTACTGGCCTTTTCAGCACTTAATTGCTTTAAATGAACCCTGCTGACTCTGTAGGCAGGTATTAGCGATAAGCAAAGTTGGGGTTTCGTTAACCTTCGCAGCGCGGCACTGGATGGTTCCAGTTTCTGCTGATTCCGTGCTGGCAGGTGAGCGAAGCCTGACCCAGGAGTGTGTATCCAGGCTCGCACTGGAACCAAATGGTCATCCCCACTCCAAAATCACTTCCGATCACCAGTCCGTTCCGGAAAGGCCGCGGGTCCGGGCATCTTTGAAGCTCGTAGGCTGAAAATTGAACCAGCGTTAACAGTTGAATAAAAGGATATAACATTCAATAAAGCTTAATAAAAAGAAAAAAACTAAAGCAAATCACTATTCAAAACTGTTTACTGAAATGCATATAAAGATGTCACCCCTGGTCAATTTTTGAACACATCCTCTACAGAGAACAAGTCCTGTACATTTTCTGCACACTTCCTGTTTACTTGCTATATTCAACATATGTGCGAAATTTGCCATTTGTGTTGTTCTCTATAAGATTTTGTATTTATTATGTTTTTGGTGTCAAAACGTGACCAAAAAAACAAATGTTGACCAAAAATTTTTATTTTCACTACATTCGAATTTTACTTATAACCTAAAACACCTCGTGTGCAATTTGCACAATGCTAACGTTGTGGCTGTAAACTTCCATTACTTGTGGGGTGCATTAGCCTCCATTGTTCCAAATCAAATAAAGTAGACTTTTGGTTGAACTATAATCTTAATGTATGACTTTTTAAAGAAATTGTTTTTTGTTATGAGTTTTCAGGATGTAAGAAAAAAGGTAAAATAAGACAAACACGCTAAACAGGAGGACAGCCTGAATGTTATACATTGCACAGCCTGAGGGTTTTTAAACGTGGCCTTGACACCTACACACACACATGATAAATACACAGTTCACATAACATACTGCATTCATTAGCATGCATATTCATAAATTCTTGCTGCTCTGCAAACCTAATCAAATCTAAAGTCACTAAGGGTTGGAATTAAAAATGGAAATCACTCAATAGGCTTTTACACCTCACACAATCATATACAGAAATCCCAACCCACTGAGGCACAAAAGGGTCAAAAGGTTTGACACTTCTTTGACAATTTGTGTAACATTTTTATGAAAATTTTCCATAAATAGCTTATTTGCATAACATTGTAACATTACAATCCATACTGCATGTCTCTGTTTTTGTATTTTATTGTAACTTGAATGACAAGAAAAGTTACGGCTGTTAGTAATCTGGTTCTATGATAGGAAACATTCTTTATATGTTGAGTGTTGTCAGTATTGTCAAGAGCAAAACAAAACAGAAAGGCACACAAGGCACTTTGAATGTAAATGTTAATGGCCTGTCATGACAAGAACAAATATTCATATTCATATTCATATTCATCCCTTCTTTTAGCTGTCCCACAAATAAATGATATTACCACCAGAACTGAAAGGGTGAGTCCCAGCTTTCCACACTACAATTAATGCAACAGTGGGCAGCTGCACTTCTTAATTCAGTATATCTAGGATAGCTTCCACTTGTGCCAGAAATTACATTTTAAAACATCACAACCATCCTAAGGTCTAGGATTTATTTTATTTCATAATATATAATTGCTGTTGGAACATTACTTTCTCCTCAGGAGGAGGAAAAACAGTAATGATAGACCATTTCTATAAGTACATATATTATAGCCTGAGTGATTTAATATTTAGCTATAGAAGGGAAATCCTAATACTGGCTGATAATATAACACATAACCCTACTTCACACAGAAGAGCTCTAGTGAAAGACTGCTAACCTTCGTAGGTGATGTGAAAGCCTGGTTTGTTTTGCGAATAGTCACTGTGGAAGAGGAAGCTGGTCTCGTGGGTGGTGCTAAAGAACGATTCCGGGACGACAGAGCCACTGAACCTGTCAATCATGGAGCCGCTTTCGGGTGTGCCGCTCCGAACCTCCAGGTAATCATGAACTGCCTCCGTGGAGAAGTTCAGGAACTGCAGGTGAATCCCTTCAGGGTGAGCATATAAAGGTTTCAGAGTCAAAAGATGTATTTTGGTAGAATTTTCACATTTCACATATGTGCACAAATGTGAATATGAAGGGAATATGAATATGAATACATCACTTTGATGGCAAAGTGATGCGGATGATGGTGGTGAAGACAATGATGATGACAGCGGTGATGATGATAACAACAATGATGATAACGCCCATGATGAAAAAAATGATGACAACAATGAATGGTTATCAAGATGATGATGGGGATATTGATGATACAGAGGATGATGGTGATACTGCTGATGATGAAAGTTTTTGATGACAACAATGAAAGGTAAACTTGATTATGGTGATGAGAATGACAGTGAAAATTATGATGACGACAGTGACAATAATGGTTATGCCAGTGATGATGTGATGATGATGATGATGATGAAGTTGATGATGAGGACCATACTGATGATGGAGCTGGTGATTAAGTTCTTCCTGAAGAAACTAAGCTGCTATAGTAGACTCGGCTGCAAGGGTTTTCTATTATGCTCGTTATTTGTTTATTATTTTTAAAAATGCAATGCATATAAAATGTACACTACCAGTCAAAAGTTTGGACCCACCTCCTCCTTCAATGATTTCCTTTGTTTATTATTGGCTACATTGTAGATTAACACTGAAAACCTCACCTATTGCTCTGATGACAGCTTTGCACCCTCTTGGGAATTTTTTTGACGAAGTATTGACCTGGAATAATAATTAATTAACAGGTGTTCTTTGTCAAGAGCAATTTCTTGCCTCTTTAATGTGTTTGGAATCATCGGTTGTGATGGCTGGCTTGGTACACACTCTTGATCCTATTCCACTCTGGTTCTACACCATGAACAATGAATGAAGTAAAAAGAAACACCATTCCATCATTACCACAATTCCATGTGTTTCTTTCATCATTTTGTTTGTTTTCAATATTATTCTACAATGTAGAAACAATTAAAACAAAGAAAAAACATTGAATGGGAAGATGTGTCCAAACTTTGGGCTGGTAGTGTAGATACATTTGTCATACTGAGATTAATGAGGCAATTACAAAATAAAGGCAGAAAATACATAGTGTAGAAGGACAAAGAAACAAACAAAGAACAACAGGACAAAAGCAGGGGAAGAAGATGGATTTAAAGACGGAGGACACTGACCGAAGCCTACAGGAAGCCTAACTGTCCAGTTGCAGTCGAGGCCGCTGGGGTAGTTTCCAGGGAAGCCGGGGCTCAAGATGACTCCGTTCAGGTCCGAGAGTGAGCCGCCACACTCAGCTACAGAAAACACACAGTGTAGAGCATCACACAACACCCTGCACATTCACTTAGCTAGGAGATAATACAAAATGCACCATACTTAATATCTCTCATCCATAATATGCTTAATACCCCCTCACATAACTGTATTCCTTTTTAGCTTTATTTTCAGTCCACGTTCAGCGCGTCTCATCAGACCATAAACCTCATGACTCCGTTTCCGGAACACTTGCATTATGAGAGTGAATTCATTTGCACATATAATGCGAAACTCATTGTGTTCCTTGACTATATAAACAGCTGTGTAATGATGTTTAATAATACGCAATTGAAATGGGCCAGGAATCTAATTTGGAGTAGTCTGCTGCCTTCATTTTGTGGGTCATAGAAAAATGAAGCTCTGTTACATTACGTCTTAATGATTTTTCAGATGAACACCACAAGAACTTACTCGACTCGAGGGGCCTTCGAAAATGAATCAGCTACAGTAAAATGGGAACATATCGCACCCTTCACTTTCCGTTTTTCAAAAAGTCAGGGTTTTATTCATTTTGGAACTTTACGCATTTCCAAACTTACACTGAATATCGGTCTCATGTTAAAGTGCATAAAAATGCACTAATTTAGGATTCATTTGCTTCATCATTGCTGAAATTTTCTGACAGTATTATCATTTCAATTCAATTCAATTCAATTTTATTTATATAGCGCTTTTTACAACCAGGTCGTCACAAAGCAGCTTTACTGAGTCCATGTTCGAGCCAAAGGCGACAGAAGCGAGGAAAAACTCCCTCAGCTGGACGAACAAACCTCGGGAGGAGCCAAGACTCAAAAGGGGAACCTGTCCTCCTCAGGTCGACCCAGTGAGAAAGGAAAGACAGAAAGAAAAGACATTCATGAAGCATAAAGTTGGAGCTGGTCCTTCTCTGGATGCTTCAAGGGCTTCGCAGGGTTATTATAACAATGTTATGAGATAATTGTTATAATTGTTTTAATTGTTATAAGTGCAACAAATAATTCACCAAATGTATTTATGGGGGTATTGTTATTACCCATTTACATTCATTTTATTCATTTATTTATTTAATTTTCCTTTAGATTTGGCCTACTCTTTTGGAATATGATGAATTTTGCAGGCCCCTGAGTGCAGCCCCTTAATTGGAAGTTTGGTCCCCAGCATTGTAATGGGCATCTGTGGCCAGAGGTATATAAGAGCATAAACATCCTCACTCTGGTTGTGGTTTTGTACATTCCTTTTTCTCCACTATGGATATAATTCTCAGTTGCCATCCTGCTCCCTACATAGTGCATAATGTCTAATAAATAACCATTTGGGGTTCAGCCATGTGCGCCCGATTCCATATCAATCAAACAGTATTCTCTTTGAGCCTATAGAGCAGAACTGTAGATTTATATACCATTTAAAGAGAACCACTTGAGATTGTGTTTAATGTTACTTCAGATCTAACTCAGACATTTGAAGTGTGTGGGACATTCAAGTGCCATTCTTGACTTCCTTAAACTGCAGTTTTATGAAGAATAAATTACAATTTACTATTTTAATGAAGGAGTAGCTTAGCCTGTTAGCTTTTGCCTGCTAGGAAGATGATCAGTTTAGTTCTAGTTAAGAAAATCTATCGTTTCACTTAGTGGTCAATGGATATCAAGTGGTTTATGACTTTGAATACAGCTCTGCCAATTAGATGTCCGAACTCTAACCACCTGCTGCATTACCACATTGAGCCAATTGGAGCTATGATTTTGCCACACGTACCAGGCCTTATCTCATTACTCACTTTATCAGTATTTTTTAAGCATGGCTGAACACACAGCTTCTCACGGGCTGCTGCCATAATATGCCAATTTCTTCTTCACACAATCAAATTATACTGACCGACAGCTATTCTCCTGAGAACTTTGAGAAATTTTAAGTGCTAGAAGACTGTGGCTGGAGGTTCTTTATTCACACAGTAAAACACAATGTAGTCTGGGAACATGTTCACAATGCTCATATAAACTGAACGGCAAATGAAGCGAATTTAGACCAACTTCATTTGACGTGCCCTCACGCGTGCACCGACTCAGTGGCCCAAGTGGCTCCACCCTTAGCAGAGAGTGTTCCATAGCATGTGTCTCTATGCTTGTTTATACGCTTTAGTAGGATGGGCACAACAAATGGTCACTTGGAGAGGCCATGTCCACTGGCCATACATTAGAGCAGCTAAATTGAGCCGTCGATACGCCACTCTTAACTGTCCTATTCGACTTGGGGAATACAGATCAATTTGCCTTTCCCAGTCACTTCGGGTGTGATCTTGTCACGCTTTTCAACTGAGCTAAACTTTCAGTGGCACTCAACGTTCACACGGAAACATCATCTCCGGAGACATGCTTATAAATCAGTAATATATCAGCAGGGCTTCTGTTTTTTCAAGGCCAATACAAAAGCTTAACGTTATGTGCCATCTGTCTCATATGGCCTTTTCTTTCTAATGGCAACAGAATCATACTGAGTCAAAGATGAACAATGGTGGGCGCGCTCAGTGAAAGACAGTAAAAACCTTGAGAAAGTGACTGTGGGATTAATAGATTTGAGCACGAAAGGGAATGTTTAAATCGCTGTCTGTGTAAAATGCCTTTCTTCAGACGGGAGAGGCGAATGAATAGAGAGTGAGGTATAGCCTGCGGAAGGGGTCTGTTGGTAATATAGCCTTGTGGAAGAGTCGATGGCACACCTTCCCTTGGGTTTAGACACACATAACGAAAAAATATACACACATATATATATATACATATACATATACATATACATATACATTTATACATACAAACACATCAGTGAACCAAAAACAAATTAGACAGAAATATATTGGAATGTTATTGCTGTCAGATCCGCCTAAAGCTGCCATATCAGAGTGAGATGTGGAGGTGTGGAAACTGCTGCTGCTGAAAAGACCAAAGACAGTATTCGACAGGAGATTTTTACGTACCCAGACAGAGAGGTGCCGGATAGTTCCATCTTCTGACAGGTCCTGGCATGCAGGTTATATACGCACTACCCTGCAAGACAAGGAAGGACAACAAAATAAGAAAGTCTTACCACCATTAATACTTAAGCCCCCCAAAAAGTATTCCAGCCATTCAGGCTGCACTCTACTGATATTTCTCGATTCTGTAGTTATTTGATTTGTAAAGGATGTCATTTGATAACACTGAAAATTTGTCAATTTTCGTCTTTATCATAAACCTCTGACCAGGGCTGGGGGTGCTGGAGGCTCTCCCAGCATTCATAGGGTGAAAGGCGATGAAATATCCTGGACAAG
Organism: Rhabdalestes septentrionalis; assembly: GCA_037832545.1. Lineage (NCBI taxonomy): Eukaryota > Metazoa > Chordata > Actinopteri > Characiformes > Alestidae > Rhabdalestes > Rhabdalestes septentrionalis. Next base: position 2,025,099 of record JBBMFX010000001.1, on the reverse strand, counting down.
CTGCCAGTCCATTGTCAGACAAACACACAAGTCATACCACTCCATCTTCAATACACCCAATGGGATTGCACTCCCAGAAGAAACTAATATTGACCTGGGAAGAACATACAAACTCCACACAAAGGACCCTGAGTGTGCCAGCAGGACCTTCTCACTGTGAGGTAACCACCATGCCACATCAGCAGTGTTTTATCATCTGCTTACATCAGAGATGGGAACTTCAGACACATTAAAGGATGTGAGCAAAATGGATGTAATCAGGACCACCCGCCTTACTGTGCAAAAATCTTTAAAGTCTGAAAACGTAACATTTTACTTTGACTTTACCTGTCAGCTTCGCTTCAGTGGCGTGCAGTGATTACTGCAGAGACCTTCACTTGCCATTCTCACGCAGTTTACAGAAGTGCCAGATTTGATACAGCTTCAAATAACAAGCCTTTAATTATAGAAAGACTTCAGTCTGATGGGCAAAATTGAACATGTGGTATTTATGGGAATCAAGCAAAAGAACACTGGCCATAGTTTGGACAGTGGAAACAAGTTTGGAAAGCAATTCTTTTGGTGAATTACAAGGTCAATTACAGGTCATAAGCTTTCAAATGTACTATAACCTCAGCTGATTGACCATTAATCTGGGATCTTTGCTGCACTATCTACAGACTACCCATCGATTTCAAATGATTCGTTTGATTAAACACTGCATCTTATGCATGTGTGTTTAATGCTTGTGTGTGCAGTGTAATGGAAAGCTGTTTATCTGAAGCTGGGTTTTAACTGACAGGGTTTCCTGTTACTTTTGAACCAAGATTTTCCTGCAGCTAAGAACTAGAATGCTTTACAAAAGCCAAAAGACTTGACTCAGTAAGCTGCTAGCAATGAGGTTTGAAAGGGAAGGGCGGCTGAAAAGACTCTGCTGTGAAAACCATTCCCACTAAACCCACTAAACCCAATAAAAATAAAGTATTTAAATATAAAACATTTAAAAATTAAACAAAATTCCAGTTTGCATGAGTTTTTTTTTTCAGTCATACACATATTGATCATATATATTCCGAAAAAAAGATGCCTAATAAAAAAGTCCTGGTTCAACAAAGGGAGCATATGAATAGATGTTACATTTTATGTCAACTTAAAAAAGTGGTTAAATGAGTTGATGAGGAGTTACGAGTTAAATGAATAGTTTGACAGGCGGAAGAATAACATGAACTGTATTTAGGGCAGGGGTCACCAACGTGGTGCCCGCGGGCACTAGTGTCCCCAGTAGGACCGCATGAGTAGCCCATGAACCGGTCCAAAATATAGCAAAACTCACCAGTGAGCAACGTGTAACATGTAATTTTATCCTATTGCTATTCTTCTTTAATCGAATTTGCATTTACATCTATTTGAAATTGTCAATAACTAAAAAATATTTTAAACATGTTTATTATCCATGAAGTTGAGGTAAACTCTGTACCAGTATACGAAACAGGTAGCCCTTCGTATGGCTCAGTACCCGAGATGTAGGTTGGAAAGGTTGGTGACCCCTGATTTAGGGGAACCAGAAGAGGATCAGCACTACAGCATGGCACTACATATTTGTTTCGGCAGTTTTGAAAAAGGTTTTACACTTTAAATTAAACAGGCAAGAGTTTTTGCAATACTGGGAAGAAGTTAGACTGTAGTGGCAGGGCTTGATTTTCATTCCCAGTGATTGGTGTAGGGATTAAAATGACAAAAGCTCAGGCCTTTGAACAACTGTTTAATGAAACACACGAGAATAGCGAGTCCTGCTTAGGATGGGAAGCGTAGGCTGCCGCCCTGACAGACACAAATTGGGTTTTGCTAGTTTTATTTAACACTGTCAGTCAAGTGGAAATAGTGTAGGGTGCAAGACAGCAACATGCTACAAACAAACTAAGAGCCACTGTCTCCTCATCTTAGCAGTGGCCAGAGCTGAGTCAGCATCTGTTCTAGTAAAAATTTAATTAACAGTCTCCTCCTTTAGCCCAAGTGTGGTTAATCAGCCGAGACGTTTGGTCGGCAAATTTGCTTCTTTCGTTGAAGCTATGAGGCTGTTGTCACTAACAATCGATGGAAATCTCAGATAGTGATGGAACACTTGCTTACCCAACATCTCAATGGTATTCATAGGGAGTTTGTGTCCCTTCACTGAAGACACAGTCTCTGCTTTTCTGAGAAGCTTTCCCACTAGATGTTGGAACATTACTGTGAGGATTCAGTTGCAACTTCAAGAGCATTACTGATGTCTAATGATTGGACATTTATCACAAAAACCACTCCAACTCATCCCAAAGGTGCTAAATGGATCTCCATAACTCCAGAGAACACATTCCCACTCCCACTCTGGATGTAACTTGAAGGATCTAAATTCACTCCTTAGAAGCTACGTCTAGATACTTTTGGACAGTATTAGATATCAGAGAAAGAAAAAACACTAAACATTTCTTGGATGATTGACCACAGAAACCAAAAAGTACAAAAGTCGACCCACCTTCAGAGTATAGCCTTGTTCACACTGGAAGGAAACCACGTCTCCGACGACGTAGCGGTCTCCCACTTTGATGCCGTTGCTGGGGGTCTGTGGCTCCGGGCAGGAGTCCAAACCTATTGCTTAGGACACAGGGAAACTCTCTTCATTTGTCAGTAATGAGCGCTGAAAGCCACTAAAGGAAAGATTACATGGCTGCTTAGGCAAAAACAGCAACCTCTCTACCAATGCTCAAGAAATATATTGCCCGTCACAAGGCACTAAGCTTTCCAATAAATAAATGAGCATGTTTGTTCTTGTTTTTTTCCCAATGAAGTCATTTCAAATTCCACTACCTAAGACTCCCCCAGTCACATGGTGCCGCCAGCATTAGCAAACTATTGCTAATGCAACATCACTGAAAAACTAAACACACTTGGAAGTGAACATCACCTACTAATTTAGCCAAAACCATACGTTGGCATCCCACCAAGTGATGGGGAGATAGAGGCCCATCCTAATGACCCAGAAAGAGCGAGACGAAGAAAGAGACGCTGATGAACATTAAGATGCCACACTTTCAAAAATGAAGGCTCTTGGCTGACGTTTCTTTAAAAAAATTTTGTTAGTAGAGAATCGTATTTTTATTTGTTTATTATTTGTAGGTTCTCTGAATTCCTTCTTACTTGCATTTGTCAGAAATGGTTCTTTCAAGCATTCTTTGTCCTGGACCCACACCAGCTCTGCACTTATATCACATATAACTTACTAATTTGCGTTTACTGATTGTTATTAGATGCAACCTTAAGGGGCATAATTTACGAGGGCAGGACCAGGGTTGTGAACTTATGCTATAAAATAACTATCCATTGGGAAAAGAAAATAAAACATACAGAGGTTTAGCACATCACTGTTACACCAAAATATATTTTTCAGATTAAAAAAAAAAAATGTAAACAATGAAAACGTCATTTTCTAAAGACATTAGACATTTCAAATACGTTTTATCAAGTGTAAGCTTTCCTCATACCTGTGTACTCCAGATGAAAGCCGACTCCAGACACGCTCATGTCTGTCTGGAAGGTGAGGTACAGGTTGTTTGAGGTACTGTTCAGCAGCGGCGGAATGGTGATCCCTGTAGGACAAGTCATCAACTATTAGAAGGGATTTGCCATTAATCTAGGTATTCAATTTACACTGCATGACAACTGAGCTCTAATCACATAATTACATAATGAAGGACATGGTTATATTAGGAATTACATTTGGCTCGTGTCGAGGTGCCGTTGGCGACAACTTAAATTTCTAAAGGCTTGAGGGCAAAAGCTCCACCTTTATTGGCTCAGAGGGAACGGGTATATTGATGAAGTGCTGTTGCTGTTAGCGGTGGTCACACCTTGCTGCCTTGGCCATCAGCCTCCTGAAAATACAGCTCCCGAGCTCAGCGATGACGGATCCGGCTTTCTACCGCTTTACGACCCCACCTTCACCCTGTCGAGCCCTGCACTGCAGGACAAGCGCTACAGCTGCCGTTTTACGACCACAGCTATTTGTCCAGCCAAACAGCAACAACGCGCCTATGCACTAAAAAACTTAGGTACCAGAAAAGCAACGACAGAGAGGGGAGCCAGTCACATACCATCACTATGAAACAAAATGTGCTTAACTGTACCTTAATTTACCCCTGAAAATATGTCAAACACCTTAATTTGAATCAAATGGCCATTAATTTGTAAACTGATCGGTGAATTTGACCTTAAAAATGGATTTAAGGTATGAGTGTGAAACCCCTTAGTCTTAAACATAAGGTCTTTTTTTCAGTAGGATCAGTTATTTAAGGGGCAAATTTGAAAAAGTAGTTTTACCTCTTAACAGCCTTAATCTGGGCACATTTCCAGTCCATTTTCTGGAAATTAAGGTCATTTCAAGGGGTAAAATTATTTTTTTAGTGCATGGAACCAGTCAAATGTCTGACTGAACTATTACAGGTAATTTATATTCATAAAACTTATTTCCAAAACGGAAAAAAGAGTCTTAATTTTGAAGTCATTTTGGATTCTTTCTACTGGTCCACACCATGTAAAACATCAAGACAAGACAGTTGCAAATGAACCTTCCATTTTCTTAGGCATGGAGGCTTGGAGAAGTATTTACTTGTGTTCTTCATGGTTTTATTCAAGCTGATATACTGTCCTGGAAACATTAAAGCATGTATAGTTTAAAGCATAGATAGTGCCACATGTTTTCTGTGATATTGACTGCTGGCATTCAGTCATCTGGTACTGATGTTGGATGAATAGTTATAGATTTGATATGTCTTTAATCAGTTACAATGTACCTACAGAATCTTGCCTTGTTTGATCGTCAATCAGTTTTCAACATAATGATGAAGCTAATGCTAGTCAATGGCCCCTACATTCACTTAAAACTATTATGTATAAAACAGCAATGGCGAAACTAAATACTCTCTGATGACATTTTTATTAGTAGATCAATTTAATTACATAAACATTCTGGAGCGAAAGCAGTGAGTAAATCAAAGAGCCATTCCCATCTCCTGTTCTGTGCCAGCCGCTCATAAGCATTACAGATGTCCCATGGCCAAATCCTCAGGAAGGATGAAGCTCCTTCCACTACCTTTGGGATCAAAAACTGATTAGTAGCTGATATCAGTAAGGCTCTTGTAGCTGCAATTAAACCCTCAAAGCAATGTCCCAGCATTCCAGAAGAGCAGAGGCTGCTGCTGGAGCTAACATGGAATTCCCCTATCGATACCACTGATTAAAAGTAAATCAGTGAATTGGGAGTTGTCCATATTTTTGGACCTTTGATATACACTGACCTTAGTTTTGAACTGTACTGCTGACTGTAAATGTGCAAAAACAGAATGAGGGGAAGAGTAGATGACTCCAAACTTTGGCTGGTCCAGTACAATGCCCAGCTTTATCAGGCCTCTCCTGCAGAGGCGGACGCCTTCCTGGAAGCCATATTTTGTTTGCAAGTTATTTTCCTCTCTCCCACGTGCAATCCATCTCTGCATAACTTCCTTTAATCTTTCATTCGCTGGCCAGGCAGATTAAACGTCAACCTGTCAACAGTAGTTAATGCTCCGCCGGAGAGGGGTGCCGTCTGCTAAGGTCACCGCAAATTTATTTTTGTTTCTCACGCGTTTTGTTTGGCCACCTGAATGCCTCGCTCCAGCCTGGTGAAGGGAGGGGAGCAAATAATTAAAAACCGCCTTCCGATTCGGGGTGGGGTGGGGTTGGGGGGTCGGGGTGCGCTGTTTCAATTGTGCAGGCTGGTGGAGTAACCGGCATTAGGCTGATCGCACCCTGTCTCCTTCCCTTAACCAGGGCGACTTCCATTTCACTCCCGCTGCTTATGAAGCTGTTGATGCATCGTGTTTCGTGACAGCTCAAATATTGATGTGCTTGGGATGATAAAACAAATCCTCAGATGAAAGCCAAGCAGCATATGGTGCGAAACCAACAAAAAAAAAAGTCTTATCTTTGAGAACAAGGCCGGCTCGCTGGGCCTCTTGGGCTATAAAGCCTTTGTGAAAAAGAGGAATATATATATATATACACACACACACACACACACACACACACACACACACACACACCAAGGTCACCTGCCACCAAACATAAGGCGGTGTGCGTCACAGACAGCTATTGTGAAGGAACTTGGCCAACTCAGAGTGAAGACCTCAGCTTTGGTCTGGTGGAGAGTCCTACCTGAATAGCTGCCCAGTCTCGGGGCGTTGCTGTCCACACCATCGTAGAAGTCCAGAGAGTCCCAGTTGTGCTCGGTGGAGAAAGTGACCACTGTGATCTAAATCAGAGTCAAATTATGTCAATCATAATGGTGCCACAGAGACAGATCATGTTGCCCAGCTGAGCATCATTCAGTTGATTCCTAAGACATACAGCTTGAGTAGTGGAAGCTTTCTCTTGCATGTAGAATTCAGCAAATATATCACGCACATACACATATATAATATCTGAACAATATTTGTAATATTTTTGATGTTTCAATACTGAAAGCACAAGTCATATATGTGAACAATGAAATATAACAGTGTATCTGTCTATTAATCAATACTGACTTATGCTTTAGTGTAGGTGGAAACATCAAAAACTTTGTGAAAAATTATGATTACAGTTTTTTTTGGGGTCACAGCATTAAACCTGCTGTTTCCTGACCACTGAACATAACCTGACCAGTTGTGCCTCTGGGCAAGAAATTCAGCCTGAGGTGAAATGAATGGTTTTGAAAAGTGGGGGGATTTGTCCAAACCCCTGCTAAAATGATTCCAGCACACATGGGTGACTGAATCTTGAGATCATTAATAATTTGTTATAGCATTTTTTTTTACTACATGTGATGTAAATTCAGCTACATTTCCATATAAAATACAATTTTGGTACTGACCAGACAATACAAAGAAAGTGTGTCTTGGGATGGTCAAATACAGCTGTACTCAGAGGCAGGAGTTTTGAAATTAGCCAACTGAAAATGCTATTTATTTATCAATGTCGCTGATATCCTGCCCCGTGGAGTGTTGAGTGTTCTCGTGTTGTTGTTCTTAAACTCCTGTATTGTAATTACATTAAATGAAATGAATTTATTATGAATGAAATGACAATGAATATTGAACAAAAAAATCAAAAAAGTTTTTCATTTATATAGTTTTATTTTATGAGTAATAAAACCTATTCTTTGTCATTTGCTCCATTATGGTGGACTGGTGGTTTGCGCATTCCCCAGTCAATCAGAAGGTTGTGGGCTTGAATCTCAACTGCTAGTGTCATCATTGAGGTCCCCTTGAGCAAGGTATCGTCCCCACACACTGCCCTCCGAGCGCCCCCTCATTGGTTCTAGCCCACTGCTTCACTTGGTGACTGTGTTAATATGCAGAGAAAGAATTTCACACTGTATGCTGTGATGTGTTCATGCATGACTATAAAGGGATAGTACTTTATTTTGTTATTTGATAAGGATGGACAGGGCAGTCTGACCATCTTGGCAGAAAGGTCAGATGCATAACAGGCTAAGAGGAACTTCACTGATATTAAGGCTAAGGCTTTGATAAGATATATTTTCTGAGAAACAAAACATCCTCATTTGTGTATACATGCTGTCAGTAGTATTCAGTTCAGTTCATTTGGTGCGAATGCAATGTAGTGAGTCCCATTAAGAGGCTAGCGAAAATTTGCATTATTGTAATGACAGAAATCGGATCAAACAAAGACTTTTGAAAGAGGAAAATATATTTTATTACAACTGATGAGATGTTGGGTTCTGGGGGAAATCATATTGTGTACAAAAAGGTCTTTAAAAAGTAGTAAAAATCAAATAAGTCTATGAGAAGACTTATTTCTGGGGATTGTGAACTACAGGAGTGCAGGCTTTAGTGATATATCAATCTATCTATCTGTCTACCTATATATATGGATTTACAGGCAATATACCAACTTCTCTGAAATTTACAGCTGAGGTAAATAGTTTCTGAGACTCCCAAAGACTTTTTGCACAGCACTGGTTGGAATATTCCATCAGTCTTTGAAAGTATGCTCTTGGTCAGCTACTGGAGCAGAGACTCTTGGCTGCAGATCCTAAGGCCCATAATAAACCTAAAATTAATAATTTAGAAATTCGATATTTCTGCAAAAGTTGTTGACTTCAATCCCCATGTAGCTTCATCCTCAGAACACCCTTTGAAGGCTTTGATTTTTTGTGAGCGAGATGAAAGTAGAAGAGAGTGTTTTGTCTCACTTGGATTCCGGCTCCCTCGGGCACGAAGACCTTCCAGACGCAGTTGAGGTGGTTGTCATAGGGATCAGGGTAACCCGGAGATAGGATGGTCCCCCGGCGCGCCGTCAGGACCCCTCCGCAGGGAACTGGGAGAACATACACACACACACGACAGGAGCCATGAGAGGCTGGACTAGGTGGGGGTTGGGGGGGTGCTGGGGTGAAATGAGGAAAATGGAAAAGAATGCATAAAAGAAGCACGATCGCAAAACTTGATGAAGCAGCAACCTTCAAAACCGCTAGATAAGCAAGCCTGGAGATGTGCAGGTGTACGACACTGGAGAGACCTCTCAGTAAGAAGGGAAAAAAATTGGAGAAGAAAACAGTATTGATTGCCTTGAGGCGGTAATATTCTCTCCACAAAACGGGCCATTAGTCAAGAGCGGCCTGACAACTTCCAAAAGCGGCGGAGATCCTGTGCTGGATCAAACCGCCATTGACTGAGTGAACGGCTCTGCTGCTCCACACTGGAAGGAAATAAGGCTAATCAGAAAAAAAGGAACTGGTTACACCGCCCGCCCACACCAAAGTTGCTCCAACCTGCTTCAAGTGAACATTACAAATTAGCTAAGCCCAGAAGCAACAATAGAAGATGAGCAGCTCTTCCATCAAACCCCTTAAACAATCAAACCTGAAGCTCCTTTTATGAGACTGATCATATTAGCATGTTTTGCATTTGCATGTTTTGAACAAATTTGCCATCTCTTCAGATGAGCAAAATTTCACAAAAAAAACCTTCCAATATCAACGGTGGTGAGCTAAAATGATTTGCTGATTTGTGGAATAATTTGTACACATTTCTGCACATTTTATCGTTAATTTGCGGAATCTGAAATCAGAATAAACAAGCTTGGAGAATATATGTGTATATATTTTTTTCCAATATGTTTAACTCGGTATAAACTCGGCAGAGAATGCCGTATTTTAGTTTGTTCCCCGAAGAGGATGTGGAAACTGGGGGATGCAATCTTTTGTACATGATTTTATACTGGTGCAACCCAACATCACTTTTTCATGACAGAGATTGAAACTGGCAACCCCTAAATCAAATGTCTGACACACACACACACACACACACACGTTTATGCACTTTAAGTACATAAATATACTTAAAAAAAATATACTTAACTGAACGTCAAATTCAAGCCTCTTTATAAGTGAGCGTCTATATGTACACGTAGGAAAGCATTTTGCCTCGAAAAACATCGAAAAATATATCTCCGGTGAATTTTCATCAAATGCATGAAAATAAACGTTTCGCATTCTTAATAAACTTCAAGTAATCGATAGTCTATACTATAAGAAATACAGAGTACTTGTTCATTCCTTTAGTTCCACTCTCATGATTCACTGTGATGTTCCATGTAAATCAGCGGTCCTCATTCTGCTCTGCTAAAACACGTTGAATATTCTTCATTTTCAATTATTCACCTTAGCCTCGCCTCAACTCTGCTTGATGTTTCCTCTTACAGTATTTCAAGCTAGTGGAGCGAAGCCTTTTCACCTCCTCATGCTGCTAACCTGCTGTGTGTCATCCCAGGACACGTCTGAGAGATTGAGTGACGCGAGGGCGACGACTGTCACAACAACTCTGTTAGAGTGCATCACTTTTTCATGTCATCAGTATCAGAGCTCAGTGTGGATTGATTCTGGTAAAAACAACATAAATACTTGATGTACCTTTTAATTACAGATGCATTTAAGGCATAAATTAGGGAATATTATGTAATATTATGTAATCAGGGTTTCAAACCTGCGTGTACAGTTCTGAGACCAGCTAATTAACTGGCGGGGACGAGTACTGTACTTGCGATGGATCTGAACTTGGACTACTGGGTTAACAATTGGAGAGGAACTCTCCATTCGATAAAGTAGCCGTAAAAACGCGTCACTAAACACGGATTTGAGAAGATTAATGTCTTTAATCATCGCTCGAGTAGGATTCATCCACCTTCTTATGTGATCTAACATTACAGCACATCTGATTCTCATTGTCTTTGAGGTAGTATATGGTCTGACATGGTCAAGCAGATCAGAGCAGGAATTTGTTCACTGATCAAGTTACTAATCCTGACCAGGATTTGAATAATCTGCTTTATAAAATATAATGTATGTGAATTTTCATCAAATGCATGAAAATAAATGTTTGCATTCTTAATAAACTTTAAGCAAGCTATTGTCCACTATTCCTGTAGTACCAATCTCATGCTTTACTCGAGTTTCACCGTGATGCGCGATGTAAATCTGGGTTCTTTACTCTGCTCTGCTAAAACAGTAATTGAAATGAAGACATTTTCAATTATTCACCAACTCTGCAGGATGTTTCCTCTTAAAGTACTGTAGCGTACACAAACTAGAAATATAATATTTACTTTGTGACAGTTGATGTTTCCTCTTACAGTATTTCAACCTAAACAAAGTAATATAATATCATAATGTGTAATAAAATATAATATTACACATTATTCGAACACATTTGAAAGCATTCTGTCCCTTGGATGGTTTTATTACAAAAACACAGATCTCTACCCTCTACACAGAACAGAAAAAGCACGAGGGTCTTAAACACAAAGAATACTTAGAACAGAGGACACAAGAGGGGCAGGTAGTGTGAGGGTGATTGTGATGCTTGACCAGCAACTAATACAAAAACTCATATAACTTAAATAAATAAAGACACGGAGGGAAACCAATTATTAAACACAATCACTCAAACTAAACACAAGACAGATGACAGAACGTAACATTTAGATGCACACACATTTCATAATAAAAGTCTCTATAACAACTAAACAGCCTAATTTCAGGAAGACACATTGCTATCTAGCAAGCTCTCATTTATAATTAGAAATAAGGAAGACAAATACAGATGAAGTAAAAATGAACGTACTGACAATGAGGCCCACAGCACTAAGCTACAGCCAGTGTAGCCTCTGTAGTTAATCCAGCTACGTGAATACAGTCCAATGCTTGTTGCGGCCTCATTAAAATTCTACGCTTACTTATCATTACAGAACGTCATGTAGCCTGAAAGTTAACCTGAAGGCTGAATAATAGTTTATTGTTCCCATACATTGATTTATTTGTGGCGGCCTGCCACAATGTCAACACTGACCACCACATGCTGATTTCCTTTTCTTTTCCTTTCCTATTTAATAGGGGTAAAATCTTATTTCATTACAGAGCTGCATGTGGTGCATTGATTTGCTCAGCATGTCTTCACCCTAGTCTCTCTCTCTCTCTCATTTTCTCTCTCTCACACACACTCACACACACACACACACACACACACACACACACACACACACACACACACACACACACACACACACAC